>JAPMOR010094909.1:130281-164886 GCA_026543865.1 Argiope aurantia | reverse complement strand
TATCAAAACTTTATACTCAATATATTATATTTATTGATTATACTACTTATATGAAATATCCATTTATAGTAAAATCATTAATAACATGCAAGATATGATGTCTTGTAATGCTTGATGCTTGAAAAGTCAGACTATTGATACTTTGAAAAATTGTGCAAGTTCCAAAAAAGATCTATTAATAAATCCTTTCAATAAATAATGTTGCTATAAGTAATAAATCAGATAAAATTTTTATAACATTATTTGTTGTTAACTTTAAAGGCCATTTGTTTGGTCAAGATGGATATATATTTATGATTAAGTGTTATTTTGAAATGCATTCTTATAGAATAGCTGTTGATATTATTTGGATAGATCTCCTTAAATGTGTTTTTAAATCCACATTAGGTCTAAAGTATTTTTTCCCCTCCAAATATTTGTAAATCTAACAAAATAATTTTCTGTTTTGTAAACTAATTTTGAAACATTGAAAGGATTGACAATGAAAAATGAAAGAGTGGACTATTTCTTCAGAGTCTAGACAGTAATTTTAGTTTATATAAGGTGATTTCATTTACTAAAAATTTTATTTGTAAAGCTATAATAAGAGGGAAATTATGTATAATATTTTGAACTAACTGGGAAAATTCTTGAAATGTTATTAGCTCATGTATGCTTTCAATGTTCATAGAGCTGAAAGAAGAGTTATTAACATTTAAATTCTGTACTCATTATTCAATAATGATTCAGGATTCAATTAACATGTGTATAACTTTAAAATGAAACCATTGAAATTAAATCTTCTATTTTCATTTCAGTTCATCATACTCTTAACAATGAAGCCATTTTACCACTCAATATACTATCATGTATAAAATTTATGAATTCTATTCAAATACTTTATTTCAGAAAAAAAAAGAAAAAAGAACTGTGTCTTGAATTTGAAATACTATTTTCTAAAAAAAATTATAAAATTATACTAGAAGCAGGGGAGGGGGGGGGGGTTGATTAATAGTCATGCATGAATAGAAAAAAAATATTTATTCTGCTGTTAGAATAGACAATTGTTTCCACATGTAAATGCATTTAAGTACTTTTTAGCAAATACTGCAAAATAGTGGTTTTTTTTATTACCATGTTTCATAAAATACTTTCCTTTAAAAGATAAAAGCTATTTGTCAGTATTGAATTTTTCAACAAATTCTTCCATTAAGATATTTTATCTTATTTTATAGATATGAAAAGAAAAACTGGAGTTATTGTAGAATTTTCAGATCTCGCATTTCATATTTCTGCTCCTGGAAATCTTTCAGATGAAGAAAAAGATGAAGTTCTAGACTTTTTGCACAACAAAGTTATGACTGCTGAGGAAACAGAATTAAAAAACCTCAAATTATTATTTTCTGTTTTCCAAAAGTAAGATGGATAGTTTTTCTATTGTATATTTGTTAATTTACTATCATTTCTTTTATAACAAAATTTGGAGTATGAATTTCAAAAATTGTTATGTTGATTAATATCAACATTCTTGTACTGGGCAACGTATTCATTGTTTCAATTGTATCATACAATTTCAGGGATATAAAAACTGTATTTATATCAATATATCATACTCTTCTTTGTCTTGCAGTTACATTTTCATTGGAAATGAAATTGTAAGGGAGAAAAGATTCACACAATCCCAGTTCCATCAGAAGTTTCACTGTTATCCCATGGTTGTCAAAAAAATAATAATTAGTAAAATAAAACTAGTCTTTTTTTTTAACAAATATAATACATTCTTGAAGAAAGTTTGTATTACTTCAATATTTCATGAACCAGAGTTAAAGTAGTCCAACTTTAATGTAAATAAATTATATATTAGAAGACTGCACATAATTGGCAGCTAGCTCTCTGTTAGTCATATCTGTTATACAGGCAAAATAGATTAATCAATTTACTTTTATTTAGTCTATTTTTTACAATTTTAATTTTTTTTACAGAATATGCATTTAAGCTTTCATTGGGATTTCATAAATACAGAATTATCGAAACCAAACAAGTACATCATAGAATAGATTTTGTATTTGTGAGATGATACAAAAGTACCATTTAAGAATGCAAATTATTACAATTAATGAAAGGTTTTTAAAATATTTGGATGTAAGGTTAATAAATTATATATAAAAAGGAACCAATTTTTTAAGACATCTTTCAGCATAACACCTTAAAATTCTTTCAAAGGTTTTCCATGATTCGATGCTTGGATTGTTGTGATGAAGTAAATATAGAAAATAGTGAAGGAATTAAAGCAGCTATAAACAAATACTTTGCAAGAGAGGATTTACTTTTGGATGAATTCAAAGACATTATTACTTCTGCTGAATCCAGCAATGAGGTAAATTATTTTCCTTTTATATTTTCTTTCAAATATTCCTTTTTTGAATCTTTTTTATTCTAATTTACTATATTATAAATTCATTTGAAAAAATAATATAATGCATTCCAAATAATATTTATATATTGTCTTTTTATCAGATGATTTTTATATTTAATTTTATGTCAGTTATTTTTCAGCAAAAATAGATTAGCTACTTATTTTATTAATCTATTTTAAGTTGGTTGCATAAATATCAACAAACTTAAGAGAGTTTTGATAAGTTTTATTTATAATAATTAGTTTTCAAAATTTTGCTTTGATATCATCCTGAAATGCAGAAAATTGTTTCCATTGTATATATTTTTGTGTAGGTTGATCCATCATACATTAAATCCCTCATCAGGGATCTTATCTGCACACACCAAGATCACAGTTTTAATGGACGGGCTATTGCACGTATTTTTCATGGAATTGACAGCCCTTGTTTTCCATCCGAAATTTGGGGTAAAGTTCGGAAATTTTGGAGATGTTTATTGCATGTCAATTTTAATACTATAATGAAATTGTCAAATGAAGAATTAAGAAACTTGAAATGATTATTGTATTTGAATGTATATATAAATTCATGAATTGATTTTAATTAATAAATGTCTGGAAATAATTTTTCAAATAATAAGCTTTAGATTTTTTATTGAAAAATATCATATAGTTGAAATTTTTAAAGAACATTTTTTATAAGGTTTTCTTTTGAACTCAGTCAATATAATATTGAATAACATTTCATGGCACAGCGTAATAAATTTGTGCTTTAATTCAACAATATATTTTTTTAAATATTATTATTTTTGAATCAATTTACACTTAAAAAAGTACACTAAATTTAAAACTTTTTATGGACAATTATGTTAATGAACAGCTTTTAATGCAAAATCTGATTCTTAGAGAAGACAAAAATTCAACCTTTTAACGTTTTCCATACAAATTGCTAAGGGGAATGGGACTAATCTGTAGTAGCATTTGAAATATATATAAAGACAAATGTATGCCATAAAATATCTGACAACAAACCTTTTTTTTAAAGGAAAATTAGTTTTGTATCTAAATTATTATCAAATTATGGTAAAATTCTGATGTCTTTTATAGTAATTTTTCATTCTTTGATAAATACCATTTAAAAATGTTATAAATATATTGTTGATATTATTTTCTTATATTCTCATTTCTAAATGAATTTTCAAAACTGTGTCAACATGAAAATTTCAATATTTCCTTATATAAATTAATGCATTCAGTTTGCTGCAGTCAATAATTATTAAGTATTACAAAAAAAATCTCTTGGGAACACAAAATTAACAATCAACCATGATTCATGCAGGAACCATAATAAGGGACTTGCCAAGTTTAAATGAAATCTATATTAAATTTAGTGTTATCTTATAGTAGTTCCATTGCATAACTAATTCTAAAAGGTATTTTAGAATGGGTCAAATTTTGTAAAGTAATATCAGTTTGAAAATCATGAAGGGAAAAAAAATTCAGCTCACTGCCACAAATTTTTATATGTATTCTTCAAATCTAAATGCTATTAAGAACTCTACAAAATTTTAATTGAATGACCATATGAATCAACTATCTTGAAAAAAAAATAAGATGTTTCATATATATTCCAAAATAGTTGAACAAATCTTTTATTTCCTGAAATATTGCATCTAGATACTTCCAATTAAAAAGTTTCATTAAATAATGTAGTATGAAAACAATTTGGCTATTGTTGATATTCATAATAAATTTTTATATAAACTCCATACTGAAAAAAAAAATGTCAATGAGTAAAATGTTTTCTATACAAATACCAAGTTTCGTGCTTAGGAAAATTTGCAGAAATATGCTTATTTTTAAATTTAAAGGGGCCTTATCACATATCTAGAAACATTCCATTCAGAAAAGTAAATTTAATCAATACAGAAAAACTGTCATATAAAAATATTTGTTTAGTGCAACATCCAATCATCAGGATATGGAAGAAATTTGTTAGTCATTGTTCCATTTTCAGTTTGATTGATTAATAGTTGACTTCGAGAATCGAGCCCAAATTTGATAAATTGAAAATTTAAGATATTGCAAAGTAAAAGAATACTGAGCAAGAAAATACAATTCTTTTCTCAGAGTCATGATATTAAGCTTTTCAACAGAATAAGATATTTCAGTATATACGAGAAATTTCGAAAACTTATATTTATGCTATATGCTTTTGTACTGCTGGCTTAGCAGCAAATGTTTTTCAAATTCTTTAGGAAGTGTATTTAGAAAATGGTTTAGTGATTGCACACTCAGAATCCCTACTTTCTCAGGAAAGATGTGGCATTCAAATGATATAATGGTTGGCATTTTAGACTTATTTTTGAAATTACTCTCATTCTAGTATATGAACAGTCAGTTAAAAAAATCAATATTTAAGAAATTGAAGTATTATAACTCGTATTAATATAGTATTCATGAGTTCCATTGACAGCTATAATCAGATCAAGACCATTTACAATTAGCCCCTTCTTCAGATAAATCACATCTTTCTGCCCTCAAAAATGTCATTTTAATGAAGCTGGGTATATTCTTTGTATTATAGGTTCATCATCTGTGGCATTTTTCTGCAAATGTTAGTTGAAGTATGGTATTTTCAAAAACTTTTTGACTCCTAATTTGTGCAATATGCTGAATGATTAACAATATACATTAATTTTGAATGGCATTATCTGAACAAATGAATGAATTGTTTTTGGTAGTGCTCCCAAACATATAGTTGCAAATAAATGGTGCTATTCCTTAACACATATCAAGTGTATTGTTAAGCTTCCTCCTGGATTATCTGACTTGGCACATTTTAATTTTTGTATATAGAATCATTTATGTTCAGTATAACATATATCCTATAGAGACAGCAGATTATTGCCAATAAATTCAAGAAGCCTATCCTGGTGTCAGATGAATACAAATTTGCAAATGTGTCAAAAGTGCTGGTAATGAACAAATTTTAAAGCACTTCAATTAATTATTTACATTTTAATTTAATGAGAATTAATAAATGTATTGCTATTTTCTAATTCCACCTTTTTAGTAGCATATTATACCTGAAATGTACTTTGAAAGACTCATTCAAACACCAGGTTGAAGTATGAATTAAAAAATTATTTAGAAGCTTAAAGCTTGTTTAATTTATAGATGAGTGTTAGAAACATTTTATTCAACACATATAAATGGGAACCATATAAAAATTACTTATCTCTAAAGAGGCCAACATCTTATTTATATTTAATGAAACTTTACAACTGTCTATGTTATGTATTATTATATGTCTAAGTGCAATATTTAAAGAAATAAATTTTTATTCTACTTATTTAGAACTCTTGTACATAGAAAATATAACTGCTTTTCCTATGCAAATCTAAAATTTTCTGTCAAGTAGGCACTTTATTGTTATGCATATTAGATAATAAAACTGAACATATTTCTTCCACCCATAATACAGAGAATAAATGCTATTATTAGAGATCAACAAATGAATATGTTAAAAAGCTTCAAGGAAAATATTTTCCCTTCTCTATTTACAACATTTCAGTGGCAATGAATTAAAATCTTAAAATAGTATATTCTGAAAAAGAATAAGTAACTAGAATTGCCATCATTTTTAATACTGCATAATTCTCAGAATCTGCTTTAAAAGAAATTAAATTTTGTAAAATCTTTTTTTAATTGATTACCCAATACAAGTATACATAGTAATTATGCATCGATGCCAATGGTCCGTCTTGTATAGCATTTTGTACATTACATCAAACAATTTATAGAAAGTATGCCAGCCTAAAAGCTTAAATGTTTTGTACTACACGAATCCTAATCACTGTTTAAATAGGGCTAATTTTATGCTTCAAAAAGAGCTTGCTCCTTAAAATTACCATATTTAAAATCAGGAGCAGCAATATTACAATGATATCCTACCATAATTCAATGCCATATTGACCATATGTGAGTGGGTGATTAGTATCCATGTTCTAAAAATATGTAACTCATTTAATGAGAAAAATAAATGATTTTGTCAAAAATGATTTCTTGCTGCAAAGTATAAAATAAAAGATTTAACATAGAAAAGTCTTTTTCAATCGTTTAATTATGAAATCTAAAATGACAATAAATGAGAAGTTAAAAACATATCAGAAAGTTCACAAAGTTGATAGTATACAGTAAAAAAAAATGAGCAAAACTTAAAACAATAACTGTTTAAAGATATCACGTTATTAAACATTCCCAGATCGGAGACATGTTTCTCTGTGAATGAAGAATACTGTCCTACAACTGGTACAAAAATATCAAGTTACAGACAAATGTTTCTCCCTACAATAATGGCACATCAAACTACCCAAACAAACAAAGGGAAAATACAAATTTCACACACAGAAATACAATTTTGGCTTGCCTTATTTTTACAGCAAACTAAATACAGAGTATAAATGTCATTATTTACAATGAAAAATAAAGCATTGGCACCAGATCTATAGTCAAATTTTTAAAAATACATAACTAAACAATTATCAGATCTTGTTGACTGCACAATTTTTTTTACAAGAAATGTTGAAGAATGGCAGAAAAATATCACTTTCAAAATGAAATATTCTCACATTTAAGAAATAGTTAAAAGGACAACATATGAAAAAATATGACTACACTAAAGCAATGTTTTAATTACAGAAATGAGGTATAATTAACATCACAAAAGTTTAGTAACTTTTAAGACTAAGATATTTATTATAAAAGAAAATATAAAAATAGCAAAATGTTTACCTAGTGAAAACATACCTAGCATTAATTGAATTCTAAAAAACCTTTTATTAATCACTGTAAACTTTTATTCACAATTTATACTTTTAAAAATATCTATGGTTTATCACTTAAATTCTGAAATATAATACTCAGAATAACTATAGAATTTTTGGCTCAAAAGGAGTTTTATTGCATTAAGATATATAAGGCAGAGATTTGATTTAGATATTGAAGATTTGTCTAGCTGCTTTTCATTCACCTCAGGATATGGCAAAACATTCAAACATATAGCCACTAAAGAATTATATGCACAACTGCTTCACAAGACTGAAAAATATTCTATTTAATTTTACATAGCCAAATTCCAAAACAATTTATTTACCATTTAAAATTTTCAATATACTTCCTGAGAAAACTTAAAATAGTGATTAGTTATCTTTAGCTAACCAACAAAAAACAGGATTTAAGTTCAAATTAAAAATCAATTTCATATAATTTAATTTCAGATCACTGTAAAATATTTTTTGGAAATTTTAATTATCTGAAAGCATATAAACAGACAAAATAGCACTGTTTTTACAAAAAATCTTAAACATTTCTAGTAGCTCCACAGCAAAGCAGTTGTGATGGTCACAATGCTTGACAGTATTTTTATAAGACCTGTTGAATTATCAATTCTTTTTTTTTCTTTTTTTTTGAAACAGTTAATGAATTGTTTACAGTTTAAGTGCTTTAATACAATTTTTTGAAGGAAAAAAAAAAGTTTTAAGTTAGCTTTTCATTTACCTTTCTCAAACAGAAGTTGGAAATGCACTTGGGTGTTTTAGGTTTGTTTTTTTAATTATTATTTTCATTTATGAATCTAAATTCACTTTATTTAAAAAAGGTGTACAAGTTACTAAAAATAGCTATTTTAATTTTTGCTTATGGTCAGATAATGAAAGCAATATGTCACATTTAGTTTTTATACCAATTTAAGAAGTTTGATAAAAATATGATGGTACAAACATATTACTTTTCTATCAAATAAAAACTAACAAAGAAAACTGACTTTCTTATATACTGAGTACATATTAAAACTTTTCATAGATACACGGTTGTTTTTAAATAATTCTAACAAATAAATGTAATTAAAGAAATAATATAACTCGTCAAGAAGCCAAAAATTAATGTTAATACTTTAATTATTTTATTTTTCAAAAGTATCTTTGAATTCCACCTAAATACATTTTCAATACCTATTATTATCACTAAAAAGTTATGGACAGTATTCTTGCCAGAGATAAGTAGGGATCAAATGCTTTAAAGGCTATAATATAATCTTTATTTTGATAAAAATCATTTTATTTATGTAAACTATTTTTAAACTGTTGAAATTCATGTTATCTTGCATAAAATTTGCATACTTATAAAACTGAAATAAGCAAGAAAAAAAAATTGACATTTTTCAACATAGATTTTTAAAAATATACAATTCATACAAAAATAGTTGCAAATTTAAAAAATACAGAACTTTCATGACTAAAATTAAGTAAATATCTTTTCTCCCCGATTTTTTTATTTAAAGATCGGTATATTTTATAATTTAAAAAAAAAATATGGTCTTAAAGTCATTCAATTTAGTTTCAAATTTCTATATTGATGAACGAATTTTGTAACACAATATTTGAAATGATTTCTGTTCAGTTTTAAATGCAAATTATGTCAGTGACATATAATTTAAGCAAGTTTTAATTTGGATCAACATAGTTAAAAATCAAAAAAAACGAACAAGGGAATGCAAATATATCCAAATGTAAAAAATTAGCAGAATATTAAAAGAATAATAAAATACAAATATATCCAAATGTAAGAAATTAGCAGTATATTATAAGACATATGATTTGATTAGACTTCTCTTTAAAACTTGCATAATGATTAACATAAATTACCTGCACACATTAAATTTTAAATTATAGCTCTTTAATTACAGAAAAGGTCCTATATAAAAAATATAACAAATTGTAATTTTAATTATACTTATTACTTCATTAATTTTTAAAAAAGTATTACAATACCAGAAGTTTATTTAATTGTTATAATTAAAATACATCAATATATTTATTGATCTTGCAAAGATCTATTACAAAATATTTTTCAAAGAAAAATAAGATAATTGTAAAAATAATCATGAAGGAAAAAAAATATAGAGATGCAGAGTGTACAAAAACTATCTTTGTAATTAGGATAATCAGAACTAAAAGATATATATAAGCCTTACTGTCTGACAATTTTTCACCCCCCCCTTCTCTGACAACTTTACACAGAAATTAATGTTTAAAGAGCATAATATTTTTATTTTTAAACCATGACTGTCATGAATTAGTAAAAATGTGAAAATTATCTGTATATTTCCCATATAAAAATTAATGATTGCTGCCCTTTGAACATAAAAAAAATTATCTTATCAGGATGAAATATTTTTTATTATTTATATTATAAATTTCCAAATTTGAACAAAACTTTAACCATTTACCATTAAAAATAATAATCATGCTATCTTCATGTACAAGAACGAAAAGATGCTGTATCTCATCTCTTATAGGATTAAATGATTGTCAAAAGGTAGTTTTTATACATTCTGGATAGTTAACAAAAAACTATAGTTTAAAAGAAAATGACTATACATGCATTTATTATGTGATTATTATAAAAATACCCATCAGGAAGTCTTTTGTGTTTTTATATATTTATTGATTTTAAGTAGTAAGTAAGCAAACGAGCATTTGCAATCAAATTTAAGGAAATAAGAAAAAATGCAAAATAATACTAAGTAGATAACCATGTGTATAAGCTGAAATAATGACCATTATTTCACTAATGCAGTCAAGTTTAGCCTTCTACACTGGGAGAAGGAGACTTTGCGGTGGGTAATAAAAAAATTCAGATCAAGAATAATCATATTCACAACATAAAAATTAAACTGGCATCAGATCATTTCTCTGATGACAATAATTCAAAGTACCTTAAAATAATGGTAAAAATAAAAGCATTTGCATTATATTTACTAGAAAAAAAGACTATGAATTGCTAATAAAAAAATCTTTTAAAAATGTTTCAATATGTTTGCAAATAATCATTAAGATTACAAATGTTTTGTTTTTTTTATTCTTAGATATTAGAGAATAAAAAATTCTTATGACAAAAAAAATAGAAAGCTTAACCCCATAAATCATATATTTTAAAAATACTAGAAAGACAACAAAGCTGATGCCAGTTAAATTTTCAAGGTCTTTATTAAGTACTGAAAAACAATCCTAAAAAAAACACACATTTAAATCCATTTATACAATCTCTGGCACATGTCATTTTAGTTAATAGACAATACAATAATAGAATAATGCATAGTAAGTATTATTGAAATATTAGTTCTTTTAGTGAACACCAGATGGTGGTGTTTGCCAGTCTGGCTTGTAAGGTGATGCTCTATAATGGCTAGGGCTGATGGTGGGTGTCAAAGTTGGAGGTGCAAAACTTAAATTTGTACTTGTAGAAGTGCTAGGGATAGGTTCAGCCATTCCCGATTCCATCTTAATATTACTTGAACTAGCTGATGCACTATTTGGAGCTGCACTATTTTGACCGGATGTTCCAACATGATGTGCCATTCCTCGAGCATGACGAACTGCATTTTGAGGGACTATGGGAAAGAAAAATCAATAACTCAGAAACTGTAAGCACATAAATATATAAAATACTTTTCAAATATAAAAACAACCCTTAAGAGATCATGCATCATATATAGATAGAAACAAATAATCATACAAAAACATGTTAATAAGAATCAAACAGAAGGACTAATAGCTCATGTGTCCAGGGATGAAAAAACAGAGGAATAAAGAAAGCAAAGAAATGAAGAAAAATAAATTAATTTAAGGGACATGCTTAAAAGAATTTATTCATCAAAACATGTTCTATGCAGTTACATCAGTAGAGTTAGTATACAATTGGGCAAAAACCAAACATATCTCCCAATTGTATATAATATGTAAAATCAGTATTTAATACATGTTGCAGTTACAAACTTCTAACAAGATCCTCATTAAAATTAAGGGAAAAGATATTTTAAATAGAAAAATGCAATTATGACAGATTGGATGATTGATGGAGATACCTCCGATACTACACTGAGTTAGAATCATGCATTATATAGCGATTTATGCTTATCTAGGAGTATTCTATAATTCTTTTATTCTTCCAGAATTTTGAAACATCCTATATATTTCATGATCATAAACCTACGGAAAAATTCCTTCCAATGTGCACTAATTTTATATTTCATCTCTTGCATAAAAAATATTTATGCTTAACATATACTTTTTACTTCAAAAATTCAATTAATACTCTAAATATTATATTAAAATACTCTCAAGTTACATATGAAATTAAGTTTAACAATTTGCAGAGAACAAATATCTTAAATGTGCTATGAGCTTGCTCTAATTACAAGATATGAGTCCTGTCCAATTATGACAGTTCAATTTAAAGTAATAAATATGAAAAATAAACACCGATATAGTGTGTGTGTATGGCAGTTTCAATTTATTTACATTCTAGAAATAATTATTTTTTAATCATTTTAAGTTGGACTGTAACTTCTGAGTTCTATGGGCATTTATTTTCACACACAGAATTCCACCCAGTGAAACTAAAAATGCTGCTTATTTCCTAAAATTCTATGCCTAGCTACAGTTCAAGCTAAAATATTCTAATAATGGCCTAAAATGTAATTCTGTCGTCATGAAAGAATAAAATAAACTTAAAAAAAACTGTATGCTTACTTTTATTTCTTAATAAAAATGCATCTACATTATAAACATAAGCATTACTTATGTCACTATTTTACATTTGATAGGTTTATTTTAATTCAAGATCATGAGCTCCCAACAAAACATCCCTTAAATATTTACAAGTTACACAAATTTTTAAAAAGGTTATAAATTGATTGTTAATAAATTAAAATTTTGGTCTCTCAATCGATGACTTAAAAAAATAGGTTCAGGGAATGACTTTAAACCTAGCAACAATTTTCCAAATTAATAGAAGGAAATAAAAATTTTAAAAAATAAATATAAAAAATTCTATTTTTTATATTTATTTTTTAAATTTTAAAAAATAAATATATTTTACTTTTTGCATTAAACTGTCCACCACCACGTCTTCTGGGTTGTCCACTTGGTCGCTCGCCTAAAGAAATATTCATAACCTTTAATCATATATATGAAGCTAATTTATCAGAAAGAATATACAATAATTCTGCAGCATGATTCTTTATTTACTCTATTTTATTATTCCTTTCTTAAAGTGTTACAAAATTTTAATTTATGGAGACTTGTAATTCTAATAGCTTCAGAATTCACTTGTTGAGAATATGAAATTACTATAGTGGTTAGAAATTCAATAACTGAAATTAAAAACAAAAAGTAAAAAAGTATTAGAAAATAGCATATGAAAAAGGCAGATCACTAATTAATTTCCACATCAATGTTAATTATTCTATTGCAATATGTTTGGAACAAATATGAGCTGTAAATAAACAAATACAATCAAACAATATACGACATTGGATCCATCTTTAATTAATCCAGATTATTCAAAGACTAAAATTATCCAGTAGACATCAACGAATATAGCTATAGTGATTTGCTCATATAATAAAGCTTCCTTCAAATATATATAATGAAAAAAAAATTTATCCAATTCCAACTATAATTGAAGAATTTAGCCTTTCTTTAGAACTCGAAAGTCTTTCAAACCTTTAATTCAATTACCATTAAATGTTAATAAAACAGCAAAAGGCAAATATCTTTTCCACTCCAAACATAATTTGTCTTAAATGGAAAGACTCAATTTTATTCTACATTAAGGATGAATAAAAAAAATGATATTCATTCAAAATATATTCTGCATTAATAATGAATAAAAAAATTATATTCATTCAAAAAATGATACTGGAGATCACTCATGTACACACCAATTTTTTCCAGTATATAATTACACTCACTAAACACTTTAATTTTGCATGTGATACTGAAATCTTCGTAGAGATTTCAATATTCCAGAGAAATGTTGCATAAAACAATTTACCTTTTTTTTTCTCAAAAAGGAAATTAAAAAGCCAATTTCTATCACTGCACACATGCACAGCTGCAACAGAAATCTTTTTACAAACTGATATTTAACTATGAATTTTTTAAAAAATTAATAAAAAAATATTAATTTCTAATTTTTTTCTAAATAAATAGTAAAATAGCATCCCTATTAGTGTATTTGTTTTAATATTCATGCTTTATATTTATTTATCATTTAACTATAGTTGAATAAATCTTTATACATAATAAGAAAGAAATGCAAGAAAATTAGAATACATTTTAAAGCTTTATTATTGTTTATTTATTAATTCAATATTAATTATTAAATTTGTCAACATCAAGTCAAAATTATTATCTTTCAATGATTAATAATTAAAAATTAATTAGAAGAGGTAAAATTCAAGTTATACTGAATGACATAGTATGAAATATAAAGATAGGTTAAAATACTTCCAAAACTATGTACAAAGCTCACTGAGTGTACTTGTGTTAAGAAATGATGTAAAGCCCATGGGTCAGAGCCATAAAATTTACCCATTCATTTCAAATATTCGATTGAATGTTAATTGTGTACTATGAAGCTTCTCAGGAAGTTCATTGAAGGCAATAAGTTGTCTTAGTGACCCATATCTAGGTTTGCCCTCAAGACTTATTTGACCCGACAATTTGACCCAAACACATTACAAGACCTGAAAATTTGAAAATTACTATTGGCCCTGATATTTACAGACAGCAATCATTTCAGAAAAAAATCTGAAATGCTTCTATGTTTACATGAAACAAAAATTTATTATGCATGATAGGGAAGATGTGTATCTTCTCATACGAAATTATATGTATAGAAATTAAAAATGAATTGTATAAAAAATTAAAAAGGAAAGATTAGAGAATATAACCTCCAGATTACAAAATTTAAGAAACTGCTAAAACAGATGCAATTTAAAAATTTTAGACATCTAACTTTCAGCATGCTAAACAGGTAATGTCTGTGACTTCTGCAATTTTTTTTCAATCTTAAATTAAATTCAAAGTCAGAAAATACATATTATTCAAAAAAATAATACACAGAAAACCGGAATAAATTAACTTTAAAACAGTATATCCTAGACATTGAATTACATATTGGATGATGTATCTACTCACCAGTATGAATTCGACGATGCCGAGTCAACTTATCTTTCCTATAGAAACCCCTACCACAAAAATCACAAGGATATGGACGTTCACCAGTATGGATCATGGAATGACGAGTGAGGTGGTTTTTCTGAGAAAAGCTCTTTCCACATACCTCACAATGGAAAGGCTTGTCTCCTGTATGGGTCCTCATGTGGTCAAGAAGTTTGCAACGGTAACTGAAACCACTACCACAGATTTCACAGGAACAAGATTTTTCACCGTGAGCTGCCTTGACGTGTATACGAACCCGATCACCCGACGCAAAATATTTCCCACAAATATCACAGGGCACAGTCTTCTCACCCTTTGTATGAGCGGACAAATGAGCCTGCAGTTCAGACGCTTGCTTAAATGGAACTTTACATGAAGGACAAGGCCAAGATCGTTGATCCTTTTCGGATACTAGAGGGTTTTCTTCGTGAGTTTGATGGTGATGCTGGGGCTGGTTCTGTTGTTGGTTTTGCTGCTGTTGCTGAGGTTGTTGTTGCTGCTGCTGCTGTTGTTGCTGTTGAGGTGGGGGTGGCTGAGGCGGCTGCTGTGGCGGCTGCTGAGATTGTTTATCTAAATTAGGATTGGGAATTTTCAATCCTGAATCTATTCCTGGAAAAGCTGGTGGTGCAGATGCTACAAGTAGATTTCTTTGAGGCGGGTAATCATTCTGATTAGAAAGATGAGTCTTGATACCTCTGTTGCCACCTTTCGATTTGGAAGAATCGTCAGTGTGTTGTAGCGGCTGAGACTGACTTGCAGCAGCAGCAGCTACATGAAAATTAGCTAAGTGGGATCGAGGGTCAAATCCTGAAAAAAGGTTTGTTTTCAAAGATCTCGCTAAAGTACTTCTGACAAAATTTGCATGTAGACAAAGAAAAATTGCATATAAATAAAAACACCATAAGATGTTTTTAAATATTCTTTTACATTCAATAAAAGTATGAAGATTCAACCATTTTATAAGTATTATTAAAGAAAAGAGTAATTGATAGCAATGTTAGAATTAGCAATAATGTTGCAATTCATTTATTGATTTTAAATTTAATTCTATACTTTAAATAGTTAATTGGCTGCCTTAGGTTAGTAGCCAGGTTAATTAGTTGATTAATTTAATAGGAATATTTATTCAAAGAGAAAAAAAAAAAGAAAATGTCTAAGAATTAAAATTAATAGGATAGGAAGAAAATAGCATTTACAAAAGCATTTTCTTTACAGATAGATTTATTTTTTCAAAATTAATAAGCACGTTATTTTAAGAACCTTGTTCTCTAACCTAAATACTCTTAGTTGATGTCATTTAATTAATACTGTAAAGAAAATATAAACAGGTGCAAAATGTAATTGTTTATAATTTTCAACAATTACTTTCAACTACTAATTAAAAATCTATCAATTTTTATCAATATGTTATATTAAGATTAAACTAACTTTCAATCATAATTTGTTAAATTTTATAATCGAAAATAAAACTTACAGGTAGAAACATTTTGCAATCAGAAAAACTTCTTAAATTACAGAAATGAATTTTCTTTACAAATCATTTTTAACTTAACACACTCCAACTTCACCATTATTCTGCTTTAAAATAAACTAAAACTTGAAATTGTTTACTAAAACAGCAAAATCTGGACTAAATCCAAGCAGCATTCAAAATACACTGGTGAAAAACAAAATCTCAGCATCATAAAGAAATTAAGATTATAGAGTAACAAAATTTATAAAGCATTTATCTACTAACATTTATTTATTTAATTAGAGTTAAGAGGGCCATTTCAAATATTAAGTGGTGGTAGATTAATTGATATAGTAATCATAGTTTTGAAGACAAACAAGTAAATACATATGCAATATATTTTACAGGTGCATATGTCATTTTGTGTGGGGGAATGTCAATGTGTGATGCTTGGAGAGAGGAAGATCCTTTGGATTTTACAATAAATTGACATTCAGTACAGCACACTAGGTCATAGTGTTTAGTTGGGTCATAGCAGCAGCACAGGAATGAGTATTTATGCAGTTGGGAAATGCTTTCAGAAATAATAAAAAAAGAATGGCATCAAAACCAGTACAATAACCAGTCACACATAAGCTTAATATCAAGATGAATGGGATCGTAACAAAGTACACTTGATGTCACAGAAAAATGCTCCAAGAACCATTACTAGCGAAGATTCAATGTATATATGCTTTAGAGTTCCAAACTGCTCACCTGGGCTCTTTCTAAGAAACAGCTCTGATTTGAGAACACAAGAGAGCTGCAATTAATGAAGTCTAATTAAATGCCACTGAAGTAGTAGATAGAAATTTTAAGTTAATGGCATGAATTTTTACATGCTACTAATGAAGGTGTTCTTCGAGTACATAATTAGATATATTTTGCTATTTCATTGCAATGCTAACAGGAGCTCGTTTTTACTGCAGATTATAGTACTCTTCTTCTTAGTAATGACTAAGATACAGCTCTATCTCCAGTCAGCACCTTTCAATGGCAACTACTGTTACAAATCATACACAGTTACATCGCACACATACATGCATCTTCTTGCAAAAAAGAAAAATCTACTTTCATATAAACCTATTATATGGTTTCATTTAAACTCAATAAGCTGCTCATACTGACTTCTTAGTCTCCTTAAAGGCATTTTCAATTCAAATCTAGTTCACAATACTGCAAGTCTAAAAAAGTCTACATTCCATATTAAAACAAACGTGATTTTCATGTTCACAGAAACACAACATTTTTAGCACTACTTTTGTTTATCAAACACAAAATATGGGTAGAAGCCATCTTTCAGATACATACAGCCACATGCATCTTTTTTTTTGTCCCCCCCCCTCTCTTTTTTTAATCTAGCACAGCTCCTTCTAGGTATTAGGATTTTATTTTCCACCAGTATATATATATATATATATATATATGCTTTGTTAAATTCATAACTTTAAACAACAAAAAGTGAAACTTTTTACAAAGAAACAGCAATTTCCATTTATAGCATAAATAATTAAATTATCAAGCTAAAATGTTAAATTGTTTTTCTTTTCACCTGGCTGAATCTTGAACAACAAATCAATCATCAAAAACAAAGATTCCTAGTGTCTAAACAAAGCTACACAAATGTTATAATTCATCTTTTCTTTCACGAGTTCACAAAAAAGCATTAAACAAAAAATAATGCTAGGAAGGAGTGGGAAATTAAATTCAATGCATGGGTAAGTAAATGCAAATAGCTTATTTAAAGCAAAAAATAATGTTAAGGAACTGAACCATTCCAAATTTAGCTCTGAAAAGAAACAATGTACTTAGGGAAGAATTTGCAAATACTCATTAAAAATGCAATGGAGTAAAGATGCAATGCTGATAAATTTATTTTCTAATGAATGGTAATAAATTAGAACTAAATTTAGCATAATCCTATTTATTGTATATCCAGATAAAAATGATGTTTATTTAAATCTGAGTGTGAATTGCTATGACTTGGATATATTAAACATTACAATTAATAATAAAAATAAACAAGAACAAAATTACACAAATATATGTGATAATCTGACTGCAGTACAAGTATGGATAAATTTATTATTCCACATTTATTCAGTGTTTTGACACCAGAATTAATCTGATAAAATTAAATCCGCAATTTATAAATTACATAATTTGTTAAAAAATGAACAAGTGTGTAACAGACAAATATAACTGATTTGAAATAAAGAAAAAATCGCAAATATATCAGGAAAAAATTTAAGGAAATAGAGAAGAACAGACCATAATGTTCAAGAAAAATGAAATACATATTTTAATCAAAGTAGCTTATAGTTTGTTAAATAATTAACATTAAGATTTGATGTAGAAAACAGTTTTTTTTTAAATTTCAGAAATATAAGATAAGGATGCAGCAACTTGTAAATACAAATATATACCTCTATAATCAGTCCAAGCAGCAGTGCTATTGCAGAGAGTCAAAACATCTGCAAGAAATACTTTTACATCAAATTCAAGAACATAGGGAAAGGTAAATTTATATGGGTACTTGCTTAACATCTTTGCCCAGCAAATATTTATCTTGTCCTTCCATATATAGTAATTTTAATTCCAATATAATTACAGAAAATGTGTTTCACATTTTACTATCTAACAAAAAGATTTTATATATAACGATTATTTAATATCAATATACCAATTTAGAATTTTTTTAAGTCTAATAAAGCATGGTAAAAGTGCAATATTGGAATAAATCAAAAAAGCAAAATATTACATGCAAAATGTGAAACAAATAAGGGAAGATGTTAAACAAGTAAGACATACATATCAGCATGCACAATTCTATTGTATAAAAACATGATGCAAAATCCAAGTAGTACTAATGTTAAATACTTACAAAAATAATACAGAGCAATACAAAAGTGAATAAATAGCATTTCAAATAAATCTGTTAAATTTTGATCTGAAATTATGATTCATTCTTAGATTCATTTCTAATTGATGATACTTAAACAGTGTTTTTTATGATTATATGATGTAATATGGGCATACTAAGCCAGAATTCTATTTAACAAATATACAAAAGAATGAAAAAAAAACTTTGTATAGCCAAGTATGTGCCCTCAATTCTTGAAAGAAAATTTTTTAGAAATAATATATCAAATAATGAATAAATGATACAAAATAAGAAATACTACAATTTCAAACAAAAAAAAAATACTTTTTTAAACATGATATTCAAATTTTAAGATGCAACATTAAATTGAAATTCGTTATTTTTTTCCCAACCATTCTATATTACTGAACAAACTAATAGAATTTAAAGAAAATAATACAGTATTAATTTTTTTAACTGAATATTAATTATACTAAAAGCAGTCATTATTCAGACATGATATAGGCTTCGAACAAAATTAAATAAATAAGCTGAACTTCATAAAATAATGAATTCTACCAAATATAAACACAAGAAAAATAAAATAAGACTGGCAGAATAATAAAATAAATAAATTTATACAAAAAAACTTGATATTAAAAATATTGTAGAATTGTCAATTAAAAAAATTAACCGAGAAATGATAAAATTCGCTTTTGAAAACATTAAAGTTGTATTTTTACACAAATGTGTCACATATGATTATTAAATGTTACTCTGAATATCAAGTCCTTTAATAGATTTGTTAATAATTATTATGATATAAATAAAAAAGCTCACGGCTACCTGTTTATCGTTGGATACACTTTACTATAGCATTAATTTCTTTTTTAACCTCTGGATAATTTATATTGAAAATAATCATTATTAACTATTGCTTTGAAAATCAGATTCTTAAATGTATTCAATATTTACTATTCATAATGATAGTCAAGATGGTAAATTACATTCTTAAAAAATGCTCACAACTACATATTTGTTATTGGATCAACTTTTAAAAATAATGCTTGCAATTTAAAGAAAGAATAATAAAAAACTTATTTTAGAAATTTCTCAATTAATAGGATAGTAAATAAAATAATAATCTTTGTATGAAACTGCCATTATATCATTCTTTAAAAAAATTATATTTTAAGCATAATGCTATCAGTTCCCAGACAACTATTATTTTCCCAAAATATTAATATTTGACATAAAAAGAAAACAGAAGACTAGTTACAAATAAAATATGTAATATATCCAAACCAAAAAATAATTTCCTCTAGCCTTTGAATAACATGGAATTACAATAAGTAAAGTAAATGAGCAGATTTGAAGACAGTAATCTATAATCTCAGGATTTAAAAACACTTATTTTAATTATTTTTTCAAAAAACTAATTAGGAAATATAATGTTAAATTAAAGGTGAAAAAATTAATAATTTTATTTTTTCATAGATGATTATTTAAAATGTGGTTCACTAAAAAATTAAAATTCTTTTAAGAAAATTTTACAGATAAAACAAATGAAAGAAACATTCAATAAATTTATTATTAAATTTAAAAACTTTGTTAAATAAAAATAACTGCATCTTGTTAAAAACTGTATACACAGAAAAACTTATGAAAGAAAGAAAATGGTTAATAAATTCTTATGAAATAATTTTTCATTATAAAAATTATGAATTCCTTTTATTTAATATTTCAGCAAATTAAGGCCAATTTCAAAAAAATTTACAATAATACACCAAAAATAATAAAAAGAAAATTATTATATATCTTTTAATATTGCCATTCTAAACTTTCTTAAATTCTGCACAAATAATTTAGCTTAAATTATATTTAAGCAAATGCATAAAAATCTATACATTTTAAGATTGATTTAAATTTTATATTCTTTCATAAAAAAATATTGTTTCTTGTTGCAACCCCTTATAATAAGGAGAAATTTGGTTTAACATTCTCATAATTGTGTCATATAGGTTATTGAAATAAATGTAACATTTCTCAACTTTCATGGCCATTTTAATGAGAATTTCAAAACAAAAAGAATAACTCACAAAAGAAACAAAGATAAATTTCTATTATATATCACAAGCATTAAAAATAAAAAAATTTTCCCACTGTAGACACGAGAATTGGCAAATAAAATCCTTTCCAGCGAACTAACATTTCAAATAATATCTTTTAAACTGGGGGTAATGAAGCAACTGATGTTAACATAATTTAATTTCATACAAGTTTAATACTTTTTTAACAGAGAGATCTTCACTTACAATGTCACCTAAAGGGAACTTGTAATAAACCTTCTCTCCTTTGGGTTCAAAAGAGAATGTTAGAGTGGCCAAGAAAAGCTACAGAGTAAAGAGTTATCTTAGAAAGTGGAAAGATAAATGGCATAGCATTTTCATGCACATTTCCCATATGTTAACAGATTATGAAAATAAACTCATGAAAATTAAATGCAGAGAAAGCCAAACAGATCAAAATTCAAATGAAATATTAATGAACTTTACTAAAGAACAAACATGCAAGCAACAGAAAGCAATGAACAGCTGAATTTTATAACTAATACCACCAATGCAATGAAACTGCAACCCTTACAAGAAAAGTGCAGAAATATTTTTCTCCCCATCTTTTTTAAATTCTAATAATTGAATGAAGTATTAAAATCTTTAGAGTAAATTAAATTACCTTCCAATTTTAAAATTTTCCCATTAAATAATTTTTGAATAAAATTAGATAAATCTAACTTTCTTTAATATTCATCTCTTATTTCATAAAAATACAATTCTTAGGAAAATCTTTCTTTTCTTTTACAATTAAAAATTAATTTTAAAAAAATGCTTGAAGAAAGATTCAACCAGGCTTTAAAAAATTGTGAAATTTAAGAATAATTTCCTATAAATTATTAAAAAGAAACTGCAAAATATTTACTTAAAAATACATATATCTACACTTAACACCACATATATAACATATGTATCTTACACTGAACAAAAAAACAAAGTTCCAATATTCACGATAAAAGCAAATCCATTTATTAAAAATAACAGAAAATATTTCCAACAGCTAATTTTAAAACATTTCATACCATCAATCTACAAATAATTTTAACATTAAAACATGGCTTAAAATTAAACTAAACACATTGATATGTAGAGTACCTATTGATCAATACTTAGCAAGAAAAGGTTTATTTAGGGTAAAAATAACTTAAAATCAATTTCTAGCACTGGATTAAAATAAAATTATAAATTATTAATATAAAAATTTAATTACAATATAAATATTTACTTATACAATTTAATTAATACTATTACATTAGAATTTATTTGATTCTAAAATATAAAATATTAACATTTTCATGCTAAAACTATAATTTAGGATAGAATTAACTTGACAGCAGGCAAAAGACTGGAGAAGACATAATTTGTGTTTCTATGCATTTTAGGGTTACTCTTTGATAACCTTTGTTAATAAAGGACACCAGATTTTTTTTTTTAATTTTATACAGGTTAATCTATTAAATGGAGTATTGTCTAAAAATAAAACAAAAATTTTGTTCCTCCCCAGCACAGTCAATTTAAAAGAACACAGCATGTGAATCATTTAATAGAAATTTAAAATTTAAGAATTACATGATTTGAACAATCAGCATTTTAAATGGTTCCACAATCTTTCAAGTAGTTAACACAATTATATGAAATATCAAACATTGAAAATTAAATTCCTCATTAAATTATAAGATTATAATGTCTTGTAATCTCTTGAATATTCTGAAGCAAATAACAAGCTCTTGCTTGAGAAAAGTTGTATCTCCAATTTATTTAACAATAGAAAAGTTATTAAAATAAAAAAAAATGCAAATAACATAGCTTTCTGATTTCTGTTGTTCATTTTTAAAAAAATACATTTCATTCATTCTTTACTTTGACTTCTGCGAATTTCTTGCATCTCTTCAGATTTCACTTTGCATAATACATTTCAATTTTTCTTATTACAGTTTGTGCAGAGTGAGCATGCATTCACACTTGTATGTGATAACTTACATTTTAAAAATATCTCTTTTCCTCATCATTTAAATAAAAATGAAAAACATAAAAACAAAATTTAATTTTGAGACATCAACACTTTTATTTTTTTCTCCTGAATTTCAAGATCTGGTACTTGTGTATTAACCACATGGTGATGGAGAACTTTTAATCATTTAAATTCAACTGCAAGTCAATGGTGTCACAGCATGATGTTTTTTATTTATTTATTTCAATTAATCACTGATATTCAGTTAATATACAGATAGAGTATATGTGTAATTGCAACTATCTAATGTAGATTCTTTACGAACATGTAATATGGAATTTTCATGAACATGAAAATTCTATATTACAAAGAAATACTAAGTAAATTCTGTTTTGTATAAATTCCCACCTCAAATGGATAAATATTAGAACGTATCACAATACTTTCTTTTTGATCTCGGCATCAGTGCTGAGAGAACATTGCACAAGTTCCTTGCCATAAATAAATTTTACAAAAAAAAAAAAAAAAAATATTATGTCAAAAGATGAAAATTTCTGATGGGCCATAAAAATATTTTACTTCAATGGACAATTATCTCATAATTTCCTATTGACATATTATAAACTTAATTTAATCCAAATTAATTTCCAAAGCTTTATCTTAATTCAGCCCATAGTAATTTCATTCCCTTATTTCCTGATCCAATTTCACTTAATTAATTCAAGAGAAGCTTTATAAAATTGCTGAATCAGCTAAACGCTGATACTTTCACACGCTCTGCGTGAGGGGATAGAAAAATGTCGAGTAAGCACATTCTTTTTAAAAGTTCCTTGCCTTATGATTGACAAGCGTCAGAAATCCCTATCAGAATCTTAATATATTAGCACTGTAAAAATGATATTTTCCCTATCAATATGTCATATTATACAAGACAAGGGATACTTTATTTCTCACTTTTCCCCACTTCTGCTCATCTCACCCTGTGGTGGACGTGATTTATCTGCACCCTTTCGTGAATATATCTTCCCAGGATGGATTAAAGCAAGTTTAAAAATGTAAAATGTCTCTTCTAAGTCTTCAAAACTGCATTCTGCTTCAAACAAAATAATGCTTATATATACTATAATGTAAACCCAGAGAAAAATATAAGAAATAATTTCAAAAGCAGCAACATTAAAGATGTTGCTAAAATATAAAAATTATAATTTTTATATTTAAAAAATAATTCTAACCCCACATTAAAAAATAAGTCTAACCCCACATTCTAATAAATCAGTTATTATTATCAATATCAAGAAAGACTAGTCAACAAATTTAAAATTATGAAGCATTAAAATAAAACATATATTCTCAGAATGCACCAAGGTCATTTTTGTTCTTTCCATCTTAGACAATAGAACAAAACAAAACTACAAAGTTCAGAAAATTTGTTCCGAGATTATTATTCTTTTTATTTTTAGAATATTGACACTGCAAAATAAATTTTGTTAAAATATATCAACTACTCTTGAATACATTCATTTCAGGATTGTCCAATTAGGTAGAATTTTATATTCTGTGTTACAGAACAACTCAAGTTATTCTTCGAGTACAGCACATGATTAAACTTCTGTGTAAAAAATTATTACACACTAATATGAAAAGAATTTTTCTCCTAGTAGCTAATCAAATCCTAGTGGAAAATAAGAAACTTTGCAATTGATGCCATCAGCATTTGAATAAATCTGTCATTACAAAAGAATTGAATGATATTATTGCACCTAATTCAACACCCAATTTAATAGTTTGCAACAAATTTTTATTTTGAACCTTAAAAAATCATTTTAAATAGTTAATAACAATAAAGAAATATATAAAAAAAATTCAAGAAACTCTATAATAAACTCTGAAAAGAATAAAAATGATCCAGTGATTTAATTAGCAGTTTGATATATATTATTGTTAGATTTGGCAGTTCGCTTTAATGTTTCTATTTACATTTCTAGCAATTAAAAAAAAAACCACATAGCAGATAACCGAAATCTTTAATTGTGAAAATTAGTGAGTCGAATTAAGAAAATAAACTGATAAAAATAATAATTAACCTTTAAAGGTAGAAGCAGTAAATAAATGACTTGTTTATACTGCTTTTGATAGTAGAAGCAAACGTAGTAGAAAACAATACTGAGTAGGTGAAGATACTTCCCTATTTGAACAAGAACATGACACCCATGATAAAGTATGCAAACTGGAACAAGATTATTTATAAACACTTATTTATTAAGTAACAAATATCAAGCTTAGAAATTCCATTTTATGATTCAAATGGAATTAAATTATTCAGTTTAGCTTGGCAGTCTGTATATCTGATACAGACTGCCTACAATCTGTCAATATAAAATCAAATATGAAAAGAAAAAGCCAAAGTAAATTTCCTGAAGTCCCTTTACTAAACACTAAGTTATAAAAATTTGATCTAATTTAATTTTAGATTTTTTTTTTAGATCTAAATTTATTTGATGACTATTCATTCAATTTAGGCAATGTAAGTTTTATTTTTTTTAAATTTAGAATACTAATTTACTCAATACATTTTTGGGATTTTTCAATGCGATTTCTAAACAAACCTGGGAATATATATACTTCCTAGCATTTCAAAAAAAAAAAAAAATCTACTTGCAAATTTCATTATTTTAATCTTTTCTGGTAGAGATGTTACACCACAAATTTGTTTTCACAATAAAAGGCCTGACAAAACTCACAGAAGGAATTCATTAGGCATTTCGGCAAAATGCTAGATGGGCCCACCTCTTGGCGACTTATTTGAAATCTCACCACGTTGACTACTAATTGAATATTTGTTATTATTTTTCAATTAAAAAACAATAAAGGCCAGAAATAATAAATATAATAAAAAATAAATAAAATAATAAATAAATAAAAAATAAATAAAATAATAAATAAATAAATAATAAAAAATAAAAAAAATTAAATTAAAATAAATTTTAAAAAATCCGTCTAGGTTGATTATTTAATAATAAAATAAAAAAAGAAAGAAAGAATAAAATAAAATAAATAAATAAATAAAAATAAATATATAATATAAAATTTAAAAAAACTGTCTAGGTTGCTACATTGGCGACGTTATCGCTACTCGTTAGGCGAGAATTCAAAAAGACGCCAAGAGGTGGGCTGTGCTAACATCCACCCAGCATTCCTTTATTCTTGCATTATATTTTCTACTTATCACACATTTTATGTATTATGACTATATTGACAGCAAATGTGCACAGAAAAAAATATGGTTGCCAGAAATTGTAGATCTTAAGCTTCTAATGATATCAAAAAGCAGAAGGCATTTATTTATTTCCCTAACAAAATTTGAACAAAAAAACAACTGAGAAAATTGTGAAGTATTTTTAATCTGCAAGTTTTATCCTTAGCAAAATTTATATCATGGTTTTTAAAATGCATTCTTTGAAAGATGTTTTATCAGGGCCAAATAAGCAAAATCCTATTTTGAGGATGTTCTTTTTACAAACCAGATATCCATGTAAGGTATAACTTACATTTCCTTTAAGTAAAGGTTTATAACAGTCAATGTTATTTCCAGAATTTTATTCAAATCAACATTATTAAAAAAAAATCCGAGACTGAAACGAATTTATGAACTTAGAAAAGTTCAAAACTTTAAATGAATAATAGTATATTATACCCTAGTATTTAAAAAGAGTAAACACAACTTTAAAAAATAACCTTCAGCTAAAAGCAACAACTTTTGAAATAATAGGCAGAGAATGGCAAATATTTTAGATGGGCAATAAACATATCAATGAACTACTAGGTTTAAGAGAGAAAGAGGCAATCATACAACACTAATCAAGCTTACCATTGTTAAATGAATTTTTTTTTAAAACAAAGGCTTAAATAATTATATCCACTAACTAAATATACTATTTTCAAAAAACAGGAAATACATAATAGCAAGTTTTTAAATTAAGACATGGACAATCTTATTTCTTTTATAAAATGTAACATAACTAATAGAAACACTCCTATATTAAACCATGAGTTAAGATCATGCATTATAGCAATAACTAAGTTAACATGACAATATTTATAATAATACCATTCATTTAAATGATACAAGCAAAGCTCAACTAAGCACTAACATGCAAGAGTTAAATTAAGGATGATTTGTATATTTCTACATATTCTAAACTTCCAAATACTGGGAAAATTTTAAAATAATTAACCATTGTACATTTTCAGACAAATAAACCTAACAAATAATTTTCTAATTAATACGGAATGATAATTTAGTAATAAACTAAGTTAAATTTGTTAACACATAAAACAGATAATTATTAAATTCGCATGCTTTTAAATAACTTAAAAGAAATTCGATAACGACTTAAAAATATACCTTTCGGTTCGTCTTTCCAGAGTTGGAAACCATTAACTGAAAAGTAAAAGGAAAATTTAAGATGGAATTAAGCGTCGAAAATACAAAGCATCCTTAATATTAACAATATATTTATTTCTCCGAATTAAATTTATATATTGTAGCAAAAAGTTAGGGCTTTTTTAAAAAAATTCTTTAAAAAATCTAAATCATTTCTCAGAAGAAAAGAAAGTAAAATAATTTTGCAGTTGATTACTTTTGTGAAACAAAGCTAACGGGACTTAATAGCATTTTAACGGTATGACATGCAAAAAAAATGTAATTAACTAAGAAACATGCAATCTAACAATTAAAAACCTTTTATTTCAAAAATCTCTACTGCCATCGTACGATGGCAGATGTCCTTTTGTATTATCACCTGATTTATCAAACAATGAATATAATATATCCCGCTTTGATTATCATGCACAGCGGGAGATCGGATGAGGAGAAACAAAGAAATTTTTATAGTTTTTTCTCATAAATGCAATTTACACCACTTGGTGATGTATATATACCTAGATTTAATTATTTAGATATTTATAAAGGGAAATGAAAGAATATTTATTCACCTGGGAAAGCAGTAGGAAAAACAAAAGTTGGAGTACAAACAACTTGTTCTGGCGTAGAAGCCATTTTTTTTAGATTATCAACAATTGTTGCCAACGGACGCGCTATGATGGCAAATTCTCATATAAATAATGTAGACAAGATTGCCAAAAGAAAAAAAAAACTGGGAAAACTTTTGATATGTGGCGGAGATGTATTTCAAATTTTTCATTCACATTTTCTTGAAATTCTCCGATTTACCAGACTCAAACAGTTTAAGCTTAGTTAAATCTTTGAATAAACTTTTTCTTTACAAGCAATCATACTAGTCATAAGAAAAATCTAGTTTTCCTTCATTCAGAAAATTATTCATATATGTGATCGAATAGCATGTCCATTAAAAACTTTCAACTTCTTATTAATTTTCTCTATTCAAAATTTAGTCATTTCTAGTAATGTCTGATCCATGATCATTTGCTATGGTTATTTTTAAATGTTTGTTCTAAATAAGTAAGATTTCAATCATACTTAGAATGTAGTACGTAAAGTAGAGTGAAAGATTTAAATCAAACACTATTAAACTTTCTGTGTGTATCGTTAATTCTATATACTGTTAAAAAATAGTCCTACAGTAAAATTCAAGCTGAAAAGCTTAATAAAAAGGATCGGAATATCACAAATTCAGGAATCGAATAACAAATGTTAAGCCTTTAACTTTACGCGACGGCTGGAGTGAAAAGTAAATTATTGTCTGTTTACTTTTCGAGCCCAGCTTCACATCGAACTGTCCTCTCGAGTGGGGGTGCAAACAAAAGGTACTGTCTGTCTTTTTGGGTTAGACACTGGTAAGCCTAACTTTTGGGTGGGGGATTGCAGAAATAGCTATCAGATGTAATTTTAAAATGTTATCGTTATAATTTTCTGATAAATTTTATAGAATAAGTAAATTAGGAATAATAAACTTTTGTCTCATCTCAAATAAGAAGGTGTACGAATATATGAGCGTAAGTGTTTGAAAAATCAATAATTCATTTCACATAATTAAAACTACTAAAAAGAGAAGTTATTAAGAATATCGCCATAAGAAACCTTCAAGGAATGTGAGTGGATTATATTCTGTGAGACATGTGTTGACAAAATCCTACGTTCATATCTCACACAATGTTTGCTGCTGCTTTCAGATTTTTATGATTGTTTGAAAGCAAACTGTACATTACATGCTATACTTTCCTCACATTTGTCGTTCAGAAATAAGAAAGTGTCTCCTCAATAGCAAAAGCTTAACTGGAATCAAGTAGACAGAATCAGTGCCGTGGGGAATTACCCGGAAACACGAAATTGGGGTAATAAATTTGTCGCATTTGAAAGAAAAATACAATTTTTTTTCATTCCTAAGATTTTTAAAAATCAAAATAATATTTTTTTTCTCTATTTTTAACATACCGATGTATTCAATCAATCTCGAAATTTCCAAAATTCAAATCATAGTTTAAGTTTCCTTCTTAACTCCTTCTTTGATTGTGGCAATCAAGTTATAAGCATTTGAATATATTCTTTGTATTTAAATCCAAAAATATGTGTATCTTCATTATATACAGAAATCAATCGCATTCTATTAAAACCATATTTCATAGCCTCTAAATTTACAGCGGGAGAGAAAAAAATCAACTAGCTTTCAAACTATAAATAAATAAATTGATTAGGACATTTTATTCAGATAGCGTTTCACATTAATCAACAAAAGGGTTTTTCCCATTTATCAACAAAGTTGTTAGGACACAAAAGGTTAAAGACATTTCTTTAAAAATAGAGGTAATTTTCATTAAGACTGTAATTTTTAATCTTTTCTGTTTTTAAATAGATTGTCTAACTTCCTTAAGATGAATAGGCAAGTTAAAGGTAGTATTTTAATCGGAAAAAAATGCAAGGCAAAGGAACAGGTTCATACTACATGCTATTATCGGTGAAATAAGTAGGTAAAGAATTTACTTTGCTGAAGTGGATTCGAAATATATTAATGATTTAAAAAGAGGAGGTTTGAAGAATTATTTCTTGATTTCAATGATTATATACTTTGTTAAACATTGAATAGGACTGCGAGAGTTGCGAGTCATGCTACTCATTTTGTCCTAAAGATTTTGCCTTGTTTTTTTAACATGATAACAAAGTTTTACCGGGTGTTTGTTTGTGTGTGTGTGTGTGTGTTCTTGTTCCAGTCCTAAACTGAAATGAAACATAAGCCTTTTTTTTTTTTAATGAAACAACTCTTTAACTTTTGGAAATTATGAACTAAGGTATTCCACTACTAAAGCTAATTGTTACTTGGTAATATAACATGTTTTGTGTTCTCGATGTTTTCCGAAAACTTGTTCATAAATAAATGAGCTTTTTTTCTTCATAAATTTTTTGAAGATTGTTTCCAATCAATCGTTTGGATCCTACTGCATATATTCTCCAAATTTGACCGTCTTGTAACGAATCGACAATGATCACTTTCGAAATTCGAATTTGAAACATAGCATTGAACTTGGTGGGAAATGGTTATAAGCATAAAATGAGATTAAGTAAAGAAGTCTTTCCGGAATTAGTAATACGAGTAGGATTCGAAGAATTGAGGGTAATGAAATTGGAGTTTTTTAGATAGTCAATGAAATTGTTACTGATTATTATAGCTCTATTTGAATCTTACAAAGAATTACGCAGGTGCAAGTCACCAAAGATGAATGCAGGATCGGAAAATGAATCGAAAATAGCTTTAGTACTTGCTATATAAAGGCCCTGACTTATGGTAATAAATTTTATATCAGTTTAAACTGTTAACAGTTTTAATATTTCTATGTTAATGTTGTGGGGGAGGGATTTTTATAGGAATAATTTTACCAGATGCCGTCTCGGGGTGTCTGTAATTAGGTCCCGGCCAGGATGATCTGATATGTGTGAATAGAAAATGGTTTCTGTTGAATTGATATTATCTCTCTACTGAATTGAGAGAAGTCTGCTGAAATATATAGATTTTTGCTGTAGAAAAAGGAGGAACGTTGAATCAATTCTTATATTTATTTTTAAGGCCTCTACAATTCTACTGAACAAAATTCAGAAAAAGTTACACACACACAAAGACAGAGAAAAGTTTGAAGCAATAAGCGATTGAGAAACTAGGGAAAAAACATATTTAAAGAAATGGGGAAAGAAAGCAAATTTAAAATCAGAAAATGAAAGGAATTCATTTTAATGGAAGATTAAGTTCTATTTTTGTCACCGTAGTCACTTGCATCCAATTGCATGGGAATACTGTTAGATTTAGCAAGGGTTTTAAGTGATTTTTTCCATCTGATAAGGAAATCAGTCTCACCGTGATTAAATAGAAAAGTTTTATAGAAGAGTCTCACCTATTTATTCGAACATTTTGAAAAGAGCTTTTGATTGATGCCCTATTTTTTTCATTAATAGTTTGAATAATGGCGTCTATTTTGTCATTAAATATTTTTTCGATATCGATGACTGGGGCATTTGCTTTGGTGGCTGTTGAATATTTTGTAAATGTTGATTGATTAAGCGTTCTACGCGTCTCACCTGTGGTTATGTGATTTCGATTCTTTAGTTCCAATATCAGCTGCTTTTTAGTGTACACTTAGTAGTTACATTTGACTGCTGTCATTCAACAATCTATTTTTACTAATAATAAAGGTGTGTGTGTTACCTGAGATGCAGTACAAGTTTGCCATCTGACAAATGTAGATATTCTCTTATGAATGTCAGTATTCACATTGTCATTTGATGGTATGTATAGAACTTCACCAAAGAATATTGGCGTATTCTAACTTCGATCGTTCACTGTAATATATTGTCAATTCTCAGATTTGGAAATCCATCGTATCTTTACGCAAGCTGCATTAATCATTTTATTAGTCTCAGTAGAGGCGAGATGAAAGAAAATGCGTCTAAAAGATAGAATTCAAAGTCAAAACCTTACAAAGAATTCCATAAACGTTTCAGATCTTGCTTCATATTGCCCTTTACGGGGTTAAAATCTCCCGGAATGTTAGTATCGAGATCCTGCAACGAAAAATATGTATATATTTTTTAAATATGAAAATTTTTAATTGTTGCATTTTATTTCCAAAATATGAGCTATTACCAAGGTGTGCAGATTTTAATACAAGTTACGGAGAATGAAAATGTTAAACCTCAACTAACAAAAGAAGGCTGAACAGTGCGTTAGAGCAGCTATTGATGAAAGACACATAATGAAAAATGCTTTTAATGATGCCATCCCTGTTTGTTAAAAATTACCCGAATACCTTTCAATTCCCTGAAATTATTCAAAAGAGGTTTTTTGCAATGACACTTGGTAGATTGGAACGTTTTTTAATTCATATTCGACAGTAATTTGAATTTTCTTCCCCTGGCTCTGTGAATATGCTATTAAAATATCGGTAAGATATTGTCCATAATTCATATATATTATTATGGAAAATTCGTCCGGTGCATATAGTCCAACAAACTCAATACTCTTTATTCTACAGGGAAACAAGAAGTACAAGTAGCAAAACATAACAGAAAATAAAAATAACGCGCTTTCAGAAATCAACAGCTCACACGAAGGTAAAAAATTATTATGAAACATCCGCAGCAGCACAAAGTGCTCAAAGATGACTCCCTGGATATCAACACTTTAAAGAGAGAAACTATTCTCGACTATTATTTCTTATATGTATGCCTCAGCTTTTATAGCTTCTTTTACAGGACATCAAAGATCTATAAAAATCCTGCCTCTTTCTTCCTAATAGAGATATCGCCAAGATTCCAGCATCTTCAGGAATCTTCATTTTTGTCGCCAAAACTGGGCATTATTGAGTCGGCAACAATTAGGCTATCTATAAAACTTTTTTTCTCCACCATGAAATAACTGCGTAAGGAAGCAATATTACAGATATGCAACAATATTTTGGTTGATTCAATATATAAATTACAAATTGCATTCATTTCTGAACTATTTTATTAATATGTTCCTTCGTTGTCTCTTCATTGATTGTACGAAAATAATTTCTAAATTTCTAAATTCATTAAATGAAAATTTCGGTCAAACTCTCCTCCCCCTCCCCTCTTCATCTTAAATTTTCTTTTTATCGCCTATGAACTTTAATGCTCAGAATTTGAGTTTGCCGAATCAGTGTAGCAGTTACATAAAAATTTTGGAATACTAATGGCCATATTTTTTTTGTATGTTATTGCTTGTAATCAATATTTGCACAAGAATTTTACTATGCTTGCTCAGTACTACAATGCTACAACTCCTGAAACGAGATTTTTGCTGAAGTTTGAAACTGCGTTTAACTGAAGTTAATCCCACTTCTGTAGTATTAGTTCTATAAAATATATCAAATGATTTTCAAATGAACTTATTTCAAAAGCGTAAAATCATCTCAAGTGTGAGTTTCAAATTAAAACCAAGCAAAAAAAAAAAGAATAAAAGAAATAAAATTCAAACCTAAATAATGATGTATATCTCACACTTTCACCTACGTTTATAGTATATTTACATACATAAAAAATAAAATTTAAAAAATTCAAGTAAAATAAATATTATACCTTTATCCATTTGTGCAGTACATTTAAAATTAATTTTTAATGTTCTATTACTGTGATTTTATCATAATTATTATTAATTTACCATTGCTTTTATCGAGTGTCATCATGAAATTCTTTTGGTTAGGATGATAGTAGACAAACAAGAAGAAAAAAAAATCGTCTTTAATGGGGATTTATTGAAATAGAAAAATGGTGTATTCTTTGGCTTGTTGCCATTCATGCTAACAAAATCCGTGTAGTTATGTTTCTCAAAGTGAATTTTAAAAAAAATCACAAATCGTTACTTTCGTTGAAGGCAATCCTTCCGGGGATAAAGAAGTTAAGTATCTTGGCTTGATTCTCGACAGCAAGCTTACTTTCAAAAATTACGTCAAACACACCACCGATAATTTCTGAGAAAAAATGCAACTAATAATTCCACTAATAGGACGAAATTCACCAATTTCATTAAATAAATAACAAAGTTTTCCTCTTCAGACAAATCCTACGTCTAATCCTTATCTAGTCTTCTTCTATATAGGGTTTTGTTGTTAAAACGCATCTTAAGAAAGTTGAAATTATATAAAATAAATCATTCAGAATCACCATAAATGCACCATGGTTTATACGCAACGATGTTCTCCATAAAAATACCAAAACATCGATTTACTTATATTAACGTAACGTTTTAAAGCAACATTTTCTATTTTGGGACGGACCTCGCAATTTTGAATCACGGTCAGATGACGAGGACGAAATCTGAGCTGGCGCTCCCCTCTCCATACTTCCACACTACACCAGCAAGAGAATGCTTGGCCCTGACGGATTTAACGTGCACCAGGCCTACTTACAGGGTGGTTCTTCAGTGGAATCAGGTTTCGAACCTGAAACCCTCCAGTTCCGAAGCCAAGATCTTAGGACACCACGGGTAATTCCAAAACATCGGAAATCATATTAAAGAAGTTTCTAGGAAATTTTTCAGCCAATTAAAAAACAATTGTAATCTTACCATTAAAGAACAAATCTAATTTACTTAAAACTCGGGAAAATATTCCTATCCCGGCGCTATTACTAAATGAAGCCATCCACTTAAAGAAGGTTTCTCAGTACTTATGCTCCACTTTACCTGCATCTCTTAAACCATCATTGTAACTAGCTTTATAACTCTTTTGCTTCTTACTGATTCACCATTGGTAC
>JAPMOR010094909.1:95215-130271 GCA_026543865.1 Argiope aurantia | reverse complement strand
GAAGTGCTCTAACACTAAAACTCAATCAAATGTCCAACAAGAGAGAATATTAGTTAAAGAAAATTTTCGTTTTTGGAAGTTTGTTTTCACCCGGCTTATTTCTAATTGTTTTGTTCTTAGTATAATTTGAGACTTATTTACATTACTAATAAAACAAAAGGAACTTTTTACATATATATTTCGAAACTGAATTTTAAAATAGTTACACTAAATTTAATTAAAACATGGTTGGGTGTCTTTACTCTTTTCATATAAGAAACACGAAAGAAATGAGCAAAAGGAATTTCTCCATACTTGATATGGGCCTTCATATTATTCCAGATATTTAAAATTATTAGATGGTTATTCACAACACAGTAATCCATTTTATAATCGTAGTGCAAGCTAACAAAAGCTGTCAGTTGAAAATATAACATTTGCACTAGTCACTTTCTATTTAATTTGTTGTTGTTTTTATTATATCAGTTTTCAAAGGGACTTCTAATTTTTCAAGTTATTAGCAGAATAATTCAATACATTTTCAAAAACAATAATTTAATTTTTACATATCTGTACTAAAAAATTAAGATGTGTTCCAATAATAGCAAAAAAATGCATTTTAACCCATAAAATCTATTTTTAATTGTACAGAATTAGTAAAAATAATAAATTTTTCGTGCTCAATGAAGACAATGTAAAATTATAGCTTCCAAATTTTTTTCATTTTTCTGTGCATTAAAAGCACTAAGATTAAATATATAACGAATGGTATCACTGAAATATTGTTACAATAATTACAGTGCTCATTTTGGTTTGAACAAATTTATTCTAGAACAAAACTTGAATCCATTCAAAATATTTATCATTTCTAACAAAAGAAATTATTGCACAACTACATCAGTATTATCGGTGTAAAATCTCACTCAGAATTTTGTTCAGGTAACCAAATTGTTTACAGATTTAATTAAAATTACTTCTAAAAACCATACAAATTACAAATATTTGCATAAGGGAGCTCTTCCCATTTAAAATTTTTCCTCTATTCTCGAAAAGGTTAATTTTTTTTTTAGTTGACAATGCAACATCATATTTAGATACAATACCCAACTTTTAATGTGAGACACTTTTACTATTTTGATAATGTCCAGTTTGCCATTTTTGAAAATATAAATTTCATAATTATATACAAATATCCCCATATTTTGTTTTACTGCTTCAAAGATCTTCAAGACTTACCTTTAAAAAGTTAACAGCATGTCTCCTATTTTATTAAGCATCCAGCAATCAACAGGCCTTAAATATTATCTTATATCTTTATAATTTTATCAAGTCTTATTTACTAGTTTTAATTTAGATTTAAGTTTGCTTCTAATGCCATAGAAACATCTATTAGCCATGGATATTCTATTTTTTTACAGCAATCTTTATGTCATTACAAGTAGAGATATTTGTGCCCAGATATTAAAGTTGCTTCATAGTCTCTAAAGTATAATTATTGATCCAAAGAGATATATTCATAATTTTATTTTATAATCATATATTAGGTTTTAAAGTATTTTATTTACAATATTAAAAAATTTATTTAAAGTGAAAACTATGAAGTAAGTAATCAAAACCAAATTTATGTTTGCATTTCTTGAAACATTTCTGATTGATTAGGATGACACTTTATTTCAATTCCTGTTTGAATTGTGCAGTATTTTATGAATTTAGAGAAACTAAGAAAACCAAAACAAAAGTGATAAAACAATGAAATGATTAAGACGATAACATAAAAGTAAGATAAGATTGTATTTAAACATATCCATCCACTTCTATAAAAAAGTGGTTGTAAATTAATAATAATAATAATATGTCGAATTTTTATTCAAATTCTCTAACAGGCGAATCTTTTTGTTGGAACCTAATTTTTCTTTCTCTTCCTAGCCAAAAAGTTTCTTAATCTTCAAAATTAGGCAGTACACTTAAATCTCAGCATTCTACATTGCTTTAGCCAACATTTATTTTATAAATATATTATTTAAAATTTTTATTAAGAATATTTGTATATGTGAATATAAATGATCAATTCATGGTTCATGATATACAGCAATAACATTTGGTTTATTCGATTATAGTTGCTTACTTCAGAATTAATGCATAATTAACAATACAATATTATAAATACAGATGCCATAATAATTTCAGGATCTTTTAAAGAAGCTTGTTTGCTTCTTCTCTCAAAAATGATAAATTTGAAGTATTTCTTGAAATGCATTAAAAGCAGGACAAATAAATCAGAAAGTTTAGAGACAGTACAAACTTTCCCGTCATATGTTATGAATCGAATTGAGAATGGAAAAGTGTACATACAAATGTCAAAAACAGTAATATAATTATTACTGGAAGTATAACTCCCAACTGCAATTAGTAAATATATTAGAAGTTTAATTAATGGAAGAAACTTAGTATTATGGATAAGTATCCCACTACTAAAGTAACCTTGCACAACAGGTAATCAATTTTTTGTAAACATAAATATATATCCTGAATGTTATAGTTATCAAAATAATATTTGTTAAACCTTAAGTCAGCATTTGAATAATGAAATATATATTTCGGAAAAGTATGCCCTCCCCCACTAAAAGCTACTGTAATAAATACATTGAAATTTACTGATTTATCACTAATGCTATAGTTGTCGCAATTATAAACTAAAATTATTAAGGTAAAAGACAAGTGATTTTATTTTTTTAATTCTTACACATTCTTACAATTCTTACACATTCATTTAAAAAACATTAATATATTCTATACACACTTTTCATTCATAAATAATATGCTGCAGATTACAAATATATTATATTTAGTTTGCTTGAAAAATTGAATTAAAATATATAATCCATAAAAACTAAAGCTATTTATAGTTTATAATGAGATTTCTATTGCTGAATGCTTTCAAATGATTTTATGTTGTGATTTTAGAAGTTCAATTGATAGTGCAATCAAAAGAAATTACTAAAGAAAAGAAAGGTTTATAAAATATTGCAATGGGATTTTCTTTTACTTCAGATGTAATATCTTTTACTGCATATTTTATTATTTTAAAAAATCTGCAATTATATATTAAAAGAACCATATGCAACACCACAGCAGCAGATTGTCGAGCCCATAATTAAACAACTACCTATTGTCATCTAAGTCAAAATAAACACTGGTAATGAAATTCAAAATGTGGTAATAAATACTTTGAAAGCTGAGAATAAAAAGGATTTATTAAGTATATTTTTTCCAAAAAGTGGAATATTTTCAACAAGACAAAGAAAAGATCAAAAATATTTATTAATTTGATCAATTCAAATAACATTTATTTGATAAAATGCAAAAAATTAATGCTACATAACATGATCTTCAGTTTGCAATACTGGAAGCATCATAAAATATAAATTTTTACACATCTCAGCTAATTACGAGATGAAAAGATAACAAACATGAAAATAATTTTCTATTTTCTTTCAAAGAAATAAATACATTCACTCAAACATTCTAACAACAAAAAATTAATAAATGACTAAGATTGTATAAATAAAAAAATGACTATAAATAAAATGAAAAGCTAATGAAAAAAATCAGATCATATACTTTCAATGGATGACAAAACATTCAAAGAAAATTATTAAACATTAATAGAGTCGCAATGATGGCCCCATAGTACTTTTGACATGCAAGGAGCGGATATTCTGCCAGTTCTTCTTCAAAAGCGAAACTAAGAAATTTATAGCCAAATTCAAATTTTGGGCCAATTCATCCGGGGTCATTTTGACATGACCAACAGCAACAGCCAAGCACAATACCTAAAGATATATGCATAAGTAGTTAAATTTCTAAAGTAAATCTTTCAGTATCATAAGATAATTTAGAAATCAATAATTAGTAAGAATATCTAAAAATTAATTTTTTCTAAGCATTAACAGATTTAATCATCAATTATGAATTTAAACATTTCATGAGGAAATGTAGTTGTAAAATGCATATAAAACTACAAAATGCAATTTTATTAACACAGAATATACAATATTAATTTCAAATAATGTAAAATTTAAATGTATTCATTTAATGTAAAAATTAAATGAATACATGATTTACAAAATGAATTATATGTATTACATGTAAAGTTAAAATAATAATTGTTTCCAACCAGTTGGTTCACTGATAATATTGGTTGCATATAATTTCAATTATATTTCTTATGCATTCCATGATTCTGTAAACAAACTATTTTTAAATATAAAATTGCCAAATGCTCTGTACCCTTCTAATGGAAAACAAATAATATAACAATATTAATAATATAATTGTCTAGTTCATTTATTTTTTCATAGTACTGTAATTTCATTTTGTTTAAATTTGTCATATAAATTACACAGTTTTTAAAGTGAATTCTCCTTACTTAGCTTTCAAAAATGGTAGAAAATCACACAGTTAAATACTTGATGAAATGATAAAAACAATTTGAATCTCAAGAAAACAATGTAATCAATTATTGAAAATCAGACAACAAAAGGCAGGGTTTTTTTTAAATTACCAAAATTTAATTAATGTTAAATTGTTACCACTGAAAAGAAATTTTAAGATGATACAAAAATCATTTCTGTACAGTAATATTTTTTGAATTTATAAAAAAGAAAAATAAAGTTTCTTTAAATTTTTAATTAATTAAAATGTTAACAAAAACTTCAAAAACAATCACTCAGAAATGCACACTTCTGACCTCCAAAGCATATAGGTGCCAAGTTTGGAGCTCTAAGTCAAATAGTCTAGCTTGCAGAGCACCAATACAAAGATATATTTATTATTAATGGAGATTGAAATTTAAATAACAAAATGAAGCCTTATATCTAAGTGATATTAGTGTTAAATATTTTCATAAATATACTAGCAGATATATTTTGATAAATGGTCATAAATGTATAAAATATATAATATCAAATTTTACAAAAATTTTTATCAATTAACTTGTACAGTTCATATTAAGTAGAATAGAAGTAATTTAGTTAGTAATAAAGGCATTATTTAAAACGAATTCATACCAACCTTTTTCATTTGAAACTTGATTGTAGCTTTGACTTCATCTATCTTAGCCATCATAGATTCATTATGGGTTAGCAATGATGGGAATTTTCCAGCTTTGTTCAATCCAGGACCAAGCAACCGAGGAATCTGTTTGATCAATGATTCAGATGCAAGAAATGCATCATATTTCTTGGCTGAAAATATAAATGTTTTAGGAATTTTGCAACTTTAAAATTATTACACCATAATATAGTAAGCAAGATTTTTTTTTAAGCAATCTCTAAAATTTTATAATACCTAACACACATACCATTATTCAGGAATAAAACATTTTCATTTCTAATATTTTTAATGTAAAAACTATTTTTAAATAGAACATAAAATACTTTTACTGTTTGAAATTTTATTTAAAATTAAAATTTAATTTTAAAACCATCAGTTACCTATTTTTTCCCCATAACAATATTCTTATTCTTCCCCATAACAATATTATAATTATTTAAATAGTAAATTTTTCATCAGTCATAAAAAAATGAAGATAAATAAAATCAATACTTGTTCCTGATATAAATTATTACTCGTTTACTTTTAAACTTCTAGAGTTCTTGGAGAATTCTCCTAATAGAAAATGTTATTCATCAGCATTCTTACTCTTCAATAGCAATAAATATTGTCATAAATGAATTGTTGAAAAATACTGTTACTTCTTTAACCCCAAAAAATTAATAAGCATCATTGTTTTTACAGAGATGAAAAATTTGCAATATATATTTCTGTATATGAAAATTTCTTTTAAAGAAAATAGAACCTTGGCATATAAGGATTTGGCTTATAACAACTAAACTATTAATTTTAATGGACAGTCCTATTCAAGTAATAAAAATCAGTCTAATATTTTAAACAATTTTTCATCAGTATGCAGGTTTAATGACATTTTATTATAATGTGCAAACTACATTTAAATTCATTTTCAACACTTAATTTAGTAACAGTTATCTTTAGGATAATATATACTGGTGGAAAATGAAACACTATGATGAAATCAATCCAGAAGAATAAAATTTTGACAACATTTTAGTTCAAGTTCCAAAGCTATACAAGATGAACCATTTTAAAAATGAACTAATGGTACTTTAAGAATCACCACAATATTGATTACAAGTATACAAATATTTCTGTTATAAGTTCTATAAAAATTGTATGCCCTTTTATAATGAAATTTCATCATTGTTGCCCTTCCTCAATTATATCTGTCAGAGCTGATTACTTGATATTTGTCAGAGCTAATTACTTGATAATAAATCTAGTACCATTTATAATGTTCCTTATGTTTATAGTGAAAGAATCTGATGTTCTTGCAGGTCAAAATAATATGTTGACACTATTTAGAATACATTGGTTGACAATAGCAATATGGAAGCGAGTATTATCTTGTTAAATAAAACCATCTGAAATGATATCAAAAAGTACTAAAAACAGTTCCATCACCAGTCTGATCTACATATTTGTTTTTAAAATATACAAGATACTAATGAGAATGCTTCTACTGTCTTAGGAAATTGCCTTCTAGACTACATTTTCTATTGGAGGTAATGGCTGAATACAGCCATTAGTAACACCAAGACAGAAATTAGCTTCATCTATACAGATATTTTCATTAAGTTCAGCAAATTAAAAGCCGTAAAGGAATAATTTTTCGAAGTGCATGGTCAATTCTGATCACTATTATGGTTCTGAAAATTCAGGATTACTCCACACGATAGATCATAACAGCAATATGTTTCAATTGTATGTATTCCATAACCATCAGATAATAGTTATAATGAAGAAACATCATCATTGTATAAATTCCTTTGTATATGATCAAATATTTCCTTTAAAAAGCATGTTGAAGGTACATGTTTTTTTATTATGTATTAAAGAACAAATGCAGACTGGAAATGATAAAAGAATAATATGCACTTGCCTTATATAAAGACTGGAAATCAAGTAGCAAGATGGAACTGAAGATAGAATCGGATAGTAATAAAATGAGTGAAAAGAAATCAAAATGGTGCTCTTCAACGTAAACTTATAATTCTTTTTTAAGCTCAATATTATTATCATTTTGCATTTACGTGCGCTACATCCTAGTATGATACATGGAGTCATTTTGACTTCTCATGTTTGAACTAAATCTTGGTCCTGTCTGGAAGAGGGCAAGTCTCTATCTTCTAAATACAATGTATACTTTGAAACATTTGAAGACCAAGCAGGCATTTATTAACTATGGTATCTTCAGTTCAGCAATAATTTTCAAAATATTACGAGTCACACCGACTTTCTGTTTGTAACAAAGGACATAAGGTATAATCAATCCCCTTGCTTCTATCCAATATTAATTTGTCTCCCTTCTGTATTCTTTGGATCCTTGATATCATTTTAGTCAAGTTTTTATGATTTGAATAGATAACAAAATGTGTAATGTACATTTTATAATAAGGCTTGATTCTCTGTCAAAGAAAATACAAGATCTTTAAAACTAAATTAGTTATTATCCAGTAGCTATGTAAGATAATAGGTTAATGATTAATAAGATAACTAAATTCTGAAATTAGTTTTATTTTATCTTTTAAAAACAATGTTTTCATAAAAACTCACATAATTTATATTTGCTACTTTTTCTCTTAAGCCAGCACATTAAAATCAATTTTTTAAGCTAAAGCTATTAGAAATTGGCTAATTTCATTTCTTTATAATGTCGTCATTTTCTTAATCACTTTATGTGCTTGCTAATAGATTAGTTCTTGTACATAATCATATTTATCTTAAATAAAAAGTTATTTCAACCAACAACCAAAAAACGCATTTTTGAATGTATTAATATGAATAATAATAAGATGTTCAGTTATAATTGCTATAAACTTGTATTTGTTTTACTAATAATTAATTTTATTTTAATATATATTTTATATTTGTTTGTTTTTTATTAAGTAAAGGACAGCACCTATTATTTCAATAATTAACCTACTATTTTATCACTGAACATACCATTTTTTTTAGCTCTGGTAATATTTAATAATGAGATATATAAAAAGTACTCAAATTTATAAGAATGTGATTTATGCAATGTTCATATTTTAATAAATGAAAATATTTTTTGTTTAATTAACAACTAAAAAAAAAAGAGTCTTAGTGATCCCATGTCTATAATGAAGGTGTACATGAATAACATTGCAATTGTGAGGTTATACAGAAATTTTGTATTTATTTATTTTTAAAAGTTAATCAACTATGAATTTAGAATATATTTTTAGGTATAAATAACAGAAGTATTCATGAAAATTATGGATCTTTCATTACAAAGTGTATCAAATACATCTAATTCAAAGATTTTACGAAAAAAAATCCTATTTTAATTTTTAAATTCATTGCTTCAATTGTTGAAATTACACCATTAATTCAAAAACTTACCAAGTTTTTTCACAAGTTTCTTATTTTTATTTAATTTCTTTAGGGCTTCAGCATCCATGCATGCAACATCATTAGCTTTAGCTTCATCACAATGTTGCTGATCTCCCAAAACACAAACTGTAAATTTAGGTCGAGGAATATTTTTCAATCTAAAGAAAAATGGAACACAAGTATAAAAATACTATCAATATAAACATAAACAAAAATGTAATACCAACAAATAATTTTCTTATTTCAGCAATAAATAATAGAGCATCAGTTTTATTTATATATCACAAAAAGTTAAAAATTCTCATGATGCATTTCAAGCCCCAAAAATAAAATAAGGATCAAGTAGAATTTTTTAACAAAGTATAGTTAAAGCAATGCTATAATGTTTGTTAAGCTTTATAAGGAGAATTAAAAATGATAAATGCATATATAATACTTTTATAAATTAAAAAAAAATACATGCCAACAATTAATCACCAATGATGCTATACTAGTCTATTGACTATGTTAACCAAAGATAAGCAAAACATATGTATCAATTTAATAATTTTTTCAATAATAAAAGCACTTAATCTTTCAAACAGATTTTAAAACTTTTTTTATTAATAAGTAAAAAATAATAAGTTTATTATATTTGTAAATCTTTTATGACTAAAAATGAAAAACTAATCAAATTGTAATGCTTTTACGCTTAAAAATGTTAATTAGTAATTTAATATAACAAAATATTAAAAAACAAATAGCAATGATAAAAATAAAAATTGCATTTTATAATCATTTTCATTCATGATTTGGTTTGGGTCAGAAAAAACAGTAAAATTTTGATTTTAATCCTATGTAAAGGTTCTAATTTTATTTTCACATGGTATTGTCCTAAAAAAGTTTAAAATTCTTGAAAGTTTATTTACAGAAGAAGAGAGAAAAGGCAATAACATTAAAAAATATATATAAATCTAAGTTCTCAGAGATAAATATGAAAAAACTGGTCACATCAAGTATTTAAATGAAAATTAATATATATCAGACCAATAAAATGAACCATTTATTTCCAAGAAATAAAACTATCATTTTTAGTCCTTAAATCATTAAAAAAAATTATTTATTCTTCAATCTATTTCAAAATAATTAGGTGATGCAATTCTTTTGACACATCACCATATATTTTATTTACGATCCATATTACAGAAAAGACAATTCTACATGATAAACTAAGTAACTAAAGACATCTAAGGGTTATTCCAAATTAAATAAATAAAAAATCCAATTTATCACTATGATCTCAGATTTTGATGAAATCTTACATGTTTTTTTCTTTTGTAAGTAAGAAGGAAAAACATTTTAAAAATATCTCTAATTGATTAAGTTTTACAATCTGTAAAAGCTTTTAAGAATCTCATGGTTTTAATCAACCACATTTAAGTAATAAGAAAGATTCATTTTCTATAAAGGAACAAATTATTCCTTTATACAGAATGAATCTTCTATATTTAGCAACTAATTTTGATGAATATGTTTCTTGAATATGCAATTAATAGTAAGGAGCTTAGAAAAAATAAATGAAATCAGAAATGTATATGTGGTCAAAAAAATAATTTTCTAATTTTATTTACATATATTTTAAAAAATACATATAAATATATGATTTTATATTTATTTTGTTTTATTTTATATTATATTATTAGTGTTTCAAGAAATGCATATAAATAAAACTGAGGTCTTTTTTATATATGTTTTCCCCCCTTAGCTAAGTAGAATCTTTCAAAAGAAAAAAAAAAGACAATTAAAAAAATATTTTTCTTTAACAAGATATGATAACAAGAAATAAAATAAATAATTTATTGAAAGTTTGACACTTTTTTACTTCATTAATTGAAATAACTTTAAAATTTAAAAAAGTCAGTTTGTTGTAGGTTAAATTAAAATTTTCTTTTATTTAAATACATATATTTTACTTTAAAAATTATGATATACACTGGTGGACAAAATTAAGAGATGGAAAGCATTTTCGTACATTTCTCTAAAAATACTGCTCAAAATCTGGACAGTTGATTGCCATATATGGTCACTGTAGCGCTATTGGCCCTGAGATAAGTTTATGTATTCTTATGGGCGTTGCTAAGCCAGCAGGAGGTATAAAAGTCCGCATCGAGCTGTTCATCTCATTCCACTCTTCAACACAGTTGCAGATTTTAGTGCATTTTTTGAATAATCATGTTGTTTCTTGCTGGTTTTTAGGCAAAATGAGTGAACATCATCGTTTAGACGACGGTATGAGGTGGAGAATTGTGGGTATACTTGTGGCAGGTCAATCCCGAGCTCAGGTTGCTAGGGAATTGGATATAACACCAAGCGTCATTTCCAATTTGTGGAGTCAATTTAAAACTAGTAAGACAGTATGCAGACGACCAGGACAAGGTCGCCCGAGGGCTACAACGGCCAATGAAGACCGATATTTGTTCGTTTCAGCTAAGCGCCAGAGGACGGCTACAGCCATTCAATTGTCTAGGGACCTCATGGCTGCTACAGGAACATCAATTTCAAGTAAGACAGTTTCCAGAAGACTCCATGAAAGAAGGCTGTATGCCAGGAAGCCCGCTATTTGCATCCCACTCACTCCTTCCCACAAAAGAGTGCGTGTAGAATGGTGCAGACAACATCAGAATTGGACACAGCTTCAATGGGCTAATGTTCTTTTCACCGATGAGTCCAGATTCAGCCTGATTCTGGATGGTTATTGATATGGAGGGAACCTGGAACCCGATACCATCCTAGCAACATTATCGAAAGGGACCATTATGCTGGTGGAGGACTCATGGTTTGGGCAGGGATCATGCAAGATACCCGCACACCACTCCATGTGTTTAACAATGGATCCGTGAATATCCAGAGGTACAGGCAGGAGGTCCTAGAGCCCTATGTGTGTCTTTTCAGGGGTGCTGTTGGCCCTGAGTTCATTTTTACGGATGACAATGCATAACCACATAGGGCTCTCATGGTTGATGAGTATCTGGAAAGCGAGGACATTCAACGAATGGATTGGCCAGCCAAATCCCCTGACCTGAATCCTATTGAACATGCTTGGGATGCTCTTGGGAGAGCTATTGCGATGTGCCAACTGCCCCCCAGAACCATTCTAGAGTTAAAAATTGCTCTGGTGGAAGAATGGGAGGGTCTTCCACAACCCCTCCTTAACTCCCTTATTAACAGCATGCATACTCGCTGTGCATGCTGTCTGTCTGTCAGGGGTGACCATACACCATACTAGAGGCAACACACACTGTACAAGCCTCACTTTTATTGTCATCTTTTATCCTTAAGTTCAGACTACATTGGATTTATTGGCAATAGGTCTTGCCAATGAATGGCACTTTCATTTTTGTTTAGCATACTTTATTATCATGGTATAAGCTATATCCATACCAAATTTCATTTATTTATATTTAGTATTTTTTGAGATATTTGGAAAAATGTCTTCCATCTCTTAATTTTGTCCACCAGTGTATATATATAATATGCAAACATTATAATTTTTTAAAAGCAGATGGCAGATTCGAAGACACTTTGCATTTTTAAATTTGTTTTAATCCCTTCCAGGAAAGCATATTTTATTTACAAGAAGGTCTGGACAAGACACATCTGCTCACAGCAACAGATTAGGCAAAAAGTGAGAAATAAATTATCCCTAGTCATATATAACATGAGGTATTGATAGGGAAAATATTTTTTTCACATTGCTAACATACTATTAAGATTCTCATAGGGATTTCCGACGCATGTCAATTTTGATAAGGGAAACATAGGGATCTTTTTAAAAGAATGTGTTTACTGGACACTTTTCTATCCCTTCATACAGAGCATGTGAATTGCCATCCTAAGCATTTTACAAAGCTTCTCTTGAATTAATTAAATAGAAAAAGTGGAATGAGATCAGGAAATAAGAGAATATCTTATAATGAAGTTGATATGGGTTGAATTATGATAAAATTTTGGGAATTAATTAGAAATGAAATTAGAGTTTAAAATATTATTACATATTATATATATACACACACAATAATACCAGCTAAAATATGCAGCTAAGATGAAAAATATTGAAAAAAAAAACTATTTTCAAATTCAGGTATTCTTAATTAAAATTTGAGCATAGCATAATAAAATTAAATATTCTTCCCTTTATATCCTTCTATTTGCAACTTTCTTCATTTTCTCATAAGATAAAGTACTTCTAAAGTACTACCAATAAATATTTTTTATTACTATTTTTCCTTTCATTCACAGCATATTTAAAGTGAAACTCCAAAATAACATTTCAGGATTTTTGCTAACCAGATGTAGATATTTGCTGGCTTAATATATACATAATTTTTGTATTTCCTATATATTAAAATACATTAATAAAAAGTTTCAACAGCGGTGATTTGTAAATAAGGAAAACAAATTGCTTTTCATAATAGAACGCACCAGGTTTAATCAATAAAAGTGGAATTCTGAAAAGTTTAAAACAGACTGCAAAATTTATACAACTCAAGATAAAACAATCAAACAATATATATTTGCTTTAGGACATAAAAGAAACAAACATATCAAGTTTCATCAAAATTTGTAATCACTGGTATCATAGAGTGGCTGAAAGATGTGGAATGATTCCTATAGTAATTTAGGAAATTCTTAACATACTATTAAATAAAACAATTTAATAATAAAGAACATTTTCATATTAGTCTACTTACTATATTAAATGCGCAAAATAAATAAGCTTACTTGACTGTCCCAGAGAATCGTTTGTCTTTTTGAGGATCGTAGTTTTTCAAAGCAATCTGCAATTCGACAGTTTCGACGAAATTACGGGGCTTCTTTTGTGAATTCTCAAGAAGGTTATTAACACACTCGTACAGAGTGTCCCTGCTTACCTTGGAACTGCAATTAGAATGGGTATATAATACAAATATCCTTAATAAGAGAAGTACTGAATTACAAATACCAAATCACATACAATCATTTTTAGTATATACATTATTAAAACGCAGACATAGGCTTAAAACTCAAAGATGAAGAAATCTGCAAAACATAAACAGCTCACCTCATATTAATAAGAGGAACTTATTATTTTATAATAAATTTTAAGATGCCGGCAAAATTATAAATATACTTTCAACGCAACAAATTACTATTTTTTATTATTGTGATGAAACTTAATAATAGACAAGTTGAGCTGTAAAAGGCTTCCCTCAAAAAATAAGGAACGGGACCTATTTTTAATAAAACTGGCGACAGTTTTACTATAATGGAATTTTTAGAATATATATAAAGGAATTATTGATTAAATAACGAAATCAAACACAATTTTACGAGATGATAAAACGCATCTACACGAGCAATTTTATCATTAATTCCGTTTCCTTAATCTTGTCGTTAATAGCTGTTTGCGTTCCGCCCCCCATAGTGGAACGCAGACGGCGAGTCATTAGGCGGCATTTTAAATTATATAAAAGGTTCTACTTTCTACCCACGAAATGGCACAATTTTATTTTTCTCATTTTCGATCCCTAGCCATGGAAGGGGAAAGACGTAACAGTCCTACGATCCTATTGAAATTCACGATGATAAAACCAGAACTTATAGATTGCAACGTAATGGAAATACCTTTGACCCGGAGGATTCTAGTTGATCTACCTCTTCTGCATCCTACAGGAAAACACCATCAGTGACGGACATAACCATAAAAAATCTTTTTTCAGTTGAGCAGGAGATTACAGAACTCAATCGTCCAAAAGATATTTCAAACAGTTCCACACTCTATAAAATCAAGCAAATTAATTCCAAATAATAAGATGTAGACATGTGGCACCATCTATAGGAGCAAAAAGCTATGAAAAACAAAATGAAGGCTTCCAAGAAATAGATCCAAGGAAAACCACCAAAAATAAATTTACAACTTTTAAAGAAAATTCACCCATGGATAAAGACAACAAAGAAAAAATTGAGCACAGAATATCAACAAAACAGATAACTATAACCTAGTTCTCCAGGAAATCCGCAGAATATACCCAAACAAAACTAATAAATAATTTAAAGGATTTATCAAAATCACCTCAGCAAAAATAGAAGATAGAAACCAGATTATATTATGGCTTGACGACAAGAAAAAAAAAAGCACGTCATTTCTGAAACTAATGTAGAAAGAGATCTCAAAATAAGTATTAAAAAAGTTCTTGGCAATATAAGCAAAGAAGATATCAAATTTGAACTCCAGGATAAAAGATTCAGTGTCATGAACATCCATCAACTAAAAAAACTTCAGAAATAAAACATTGTATTCCATATTTTCAATTCATATAATGTAAGTAGGCAACTACCAAATCATCTACAATATTTCCTTCTTGCTGTACCTTAAAGTAAAAATAGAAATAGAGCCATCATGTGATCTAAGTGTACTGGTTTCCATCATAGTGCAAAAATTGCAGATTACTGGATCTGCAGTTTTTGGCATCCTTTCAGTTCCCATATCACCAATGAAATAGAAGATGTTAAAAAATTAATGAATGCCCCCAGAGAAATAAATTCTTCAATCAAAAATTTATCATTATCATTGAGACTTCTAAGAAGATTAGAAAAACCAAGTTAAACTGAATAATCCTTTTAGATGCTCTCATGGATTATTCTCCTGCAGGTTCCTTAACCATGTCATCTCGCTCCTAAAACTAAACCTTTCACTGGTAATCTGGAAACAATAGTTCATCTTCCACCAGAGGTAATACCAATAAAGTCCTGATGATACCAAGCCACCAATACTGAGACCTCAAGCTCCACTCACAACTCCTATCATAGGCTCTGCTCTTTTCTTGTACCTGTATCTCAGGTTTCCCAAAAATTTCTAATCATTTTCTAAAGAATTTCTATTTATTTTCGCATCATCTATCATGCTGCAAGTTGTCAACGGACATCACGGCAACATATTGAGTGCCAAGCTATTCCACAACTTTATCATTTACAGGAGATAAGCATCTGCCGGTCTAGGCATTCTGATAACCACATTATGTATTCATCCACGAAACGAATATTCATTTAGTGTGCGGTACGACCTATGGAAATGCAAGTGAGTCGCAATGACTTTCCTGGGATTGATTTCCGATGAGATGCTCTCCAGATCGAAAAAAAAAAAAAAAAAATCGAACATCGGCATCGGCTGCTGTGTGAAAATGGGATAGTTCACTGTGGTCAAAAAAGATGCAAGGCGTGAAAGAAGTATTAGAACCCAGAAACTTGTAGGGAACATTCTGCTTAGGGTGGAAGATCAAACGGGGTGTAACACATGAGCGGTTTCCCGTGCTGTAAATGTGTCCCAAATGATGATTTACCGTGTACTAACTACAGGAAGAAATGGGCCCTTATTTTAAGCAGAAAGTATAGGCGTTGTCAGCGACGTACGAGCCACGTGTCGATTTCAAGCATTGATACCTCCATGAGCATGCAGAGCAGCCGGATTTAGGTAGACATGTTCTTTTCATTGTCGAGTGCACTTTTATCCACGAGGTCTTTTTTTTAATACCTACATTTCAATCACTCTGAACCCTCATGTGACATATCCTCATTCGTTCCAGCAGCTTTTCTTTATAAATGTTTGGGCAGGAATCTTCCATGACCATTTGGTTAGCCTATACCTTCAGCCACTCCTCTGGATGACGAATCATATCGCACATTCCTACGAGAGATGTTGCCGGAACTACTGCGTTTGACTCCCATCAGATCAAGAATGTGGTTCCACCACGACGGTGTACCTGCATACTTTGCTTGTTTGTACAGAAACTTTAGATGCAACTTTCCCAAGACAATGCATTGATCTAGGTGGTCCCATAACTTGATCACCGAGATCGGAAGATCTCTCATGTTTGAATTTTTTTTCTTGTGGGGCCATATGAAATCAGTCCTTCTATGACTATCCCATTAAAACCAATATAGATTGTCTCCAAGTTCGCCATTGTTGCCAGCGATATTCGGAAAATGCCTGATGTCTTTGCAAATGTTCGTCAGTCCTTATCCTGCAGGGGTGAAACCTGCATTACAGATGGCGGTTGTTATTTTGAACAATGTCTTTGAGCATGTGCATTATAAAATATTTTCTAAAGTATCTCCTCTCATTTTTGTGACTGGTTTCTTCATATCTGACAGTGGAAAATGGTGGAAAATTACCTTTCAACTTCTCACCTCTTGCGCCCGTAATTTCTATGACGAAATTACGAGTAGATACGTTCTATATACTCATGCAGTTTTGATGACTTTTTCATATTGACCTTAAATTATATAAAATAAAAACTTTGTAGATAACCTCAAAATAACTTCCGATTCCGATATCTATCTTGGTAAGATTTGTGTTTTTGTCAACAATGAAAAGCTACGGACTTCTCGGAAATTGGATTTAAATTCTAATTATTTTATGCGTTTATATAATTATTCTTGCTTCATTATGCTAGTGCTGTTTCAGTTAGATAATGGATAATGGACATAGATATAAACAAAAGAAACAAATGAATAATATTTTACACTTAGAAGAACATTTAACTCTTCTTTTATTGTTGAAGGATTTAATTTACCGTTTTATTAAAACCTTATAAGTTGACAAAAATACTTAATTCGAAATTTCATTCAAGAAGGTATAACCTTCCCAATTCTTAAAGCCGGCTATTGTAATGAAGGAGGTTTTCAATATGATCCTCAAGAAAATCGTATTCCCTTACTGTTTCTGCTATTTTCTCAATAAAATAAAAATCCCAACTATCAGATAAAGGAAATTTCTCAAGAAATTTTTGGATACATTTTCTAGATGTAAGTTATCGCCGATTTTTAAAAAAAATAGAAATTAAATTTTTTAAATAGAATTTTAGATTGCACATTTGGGATTCGAAATTCAACATTTATGAACATGTCATTGATTTATAATTTCGTTCTTAAATTAATCATGGTGATCAAAAGTAGATTCATAATCTTATCTATGGTAGTGGTCTCCCTGATACTACTTCGCAAACTTTTTAACAAAGGTGTTATCCCAATACCTTCTAAATACAGAAGGTCGCAGTGCTGATTTTCCATGTCACAAGTAGTTAGAATTTCTTGGTGCGTGATTGGCTTGACATGTCCAGGTATTGAACATTTCCAGGTTTCACATTGATATCCGCCAAGGCAAGAAAATCCAATTATTAATGGAGTCGACAATCAGTGTATATTTGTATTTAGGAAATGCTGATTATCCCTCCCCATCCCCATATAATATTTTGGATTTTGGACAAAACCTTGAAAGTCATAAATGCTTATAACAGTTTTGTGCTTCGTGGTATAATAAAGAAAATCGTATATGTATTTTGGAAGCTTTTCTTTCCGACCATTTTAATCAAAACAAAACAAAAACATCATATAAAACAGCTATTGTTGTATCAAAATCACGTATCGAATTTCATTTATGTAAATTGTTGCATTTATATTGTTTTTGAGTTATCGCGTTTGCAGGAATGCGAAAGATGAAGCCAATAGATGATTAACATCTCGAAGGATTTCGTTAAAAATTTGTTTGAACCTATTCTTAGATGCTGAAACGGTATAGCAAATTTCATCTATCTAGCTCTTTACATTTTATAATTTTTGAGTTCAGACAGTCGATTTTGTAGTCATCGTTATTGTGCTCATGATTTGCACTCAGTCTGACTTCCTATAAATGAATTCCACTAAACAAATAGCGAAATTACCTGTGACAGATATATATAAATGTTTTATGCAAAGACTACTTATGAACTTACATCTGTCTTGTTGAAAAAAATTTCTTTTTGACTTGCCGGGCTCACAGAATAAAAAGATAAATAGAATCCCAGAAATGTGTGCTTTAGACACTGGCTAAGTGCGAAGATTCGTCATAATCTCATATTCAAGTTTTTTGATGATGGCAATACTTTCACTTTGTACATTTCGTATAAGAGGATGTCAAAATGGAGTAATATAGGAAAAAAATGACCGTTGAGTAAATAATAAACTAAAAAAGCTGTATAAAGTTGGTAATAAGGTAGCATTAAAAAAAAAAAAGAAGATATTACCTAATATTCTCCCTTTCTCTGAACAGATGAAACAAGTTTTTAAGCCTCCCCCCCCTCCCAAGAAAACTTTCTCTCTGAAAATAGAGATTTTCAGTTATAACTCGTCGAAAAAACAGAGTTCCAATCAATTCTTAGCAAAATAAGAGCCCATAAATCTTGCACCGAGTTCAGTTGTTCAGATTCAGAAATTTTGACAATTTAAGCCACTACATACCCATTCTTTTTCAATCTTGTGAATGCACTTGCTTCTACAGGATTTGACATTAAAATTGCAGGCATCTTTTACGATTTACTTATTGAATCAACCTTGATCTATAGAGATTTTAATGTGCATCATCCACTTTAGGGATGATTCAATGGCTTATCGAGACTAAACAATAATTTTATTGACTGACTCACAAATTTTAACTTTATTATTTTAAATACTTCGTTCCCGATTTACACAATCCCAAGAGGAAACCAAGCATTATTAAATCTTACTTTCTATTCCAAATCAATATTCTATATTACAGTTTGGTTTGGGAATGACTCTATTTTGTGGCAACTTCTCAGTTGTTACTGCTTGTATTTTCCTTCAAAATAAACAGAGGAATTTATGGATATTAAATAGCTATCTTGTAGTGATCGTAGCGCCATCTAGCAACACTCTACATAACACCACCACAATCTATTTTGATTTTCATTAAAAAAGCCTTGAAAAAGAAGAAATGAAGAAACGATCTCGTCCCAAATATCAAATATTATTACTCAAAATACGAAAAAAAAAAAAAAATTCCAAAGTCATATAAACAATACTCATCATGATAGAATAATATATTAAAAACTGTTTATTTTAAATTAATTTACAAGAAGAAAGCATAGCGTACAATTTCATTTTGGATTTTGTACCGAAAATTTTCAAGTAAATTGGAATAGCATAGTGAACAAGTGAAGAGCAGCTTTTGGGACAAAATATTCAACAGTTAAAATAAATCCACTTTTTTTTTCTGCAAAAGAATTTAAAACCTTATCATGAGGATAGTAATTTTTACAATATTTTCTTACATAACAATACTTATATAATGAGCCTTTCTGAACTTGATGATGTTTTTACAGATTATGATGCTAATTCTTCTTTTCTTCATGAACTACTAACAATTCAATGCACAAATAATACTGGTAATTTAAATTCTAATTTTTACACTGAAGAATTAAATATCGCAATAAAAGAACTCGGAAGCAACTACTCTAAGCCCAGATAATATTTCTACTATCTTTTCTAAAAGTTAAATGATAGCGCTCATTTTAATTCCAGGAACAATTTCAACATATCTACAATAGTATAAACGCTTCCAAATCTTGGAAACATGCTTCCAACCTTATCCCAAAGCCAGATAATGACTAAACAGATAAAGCCAGATGAAGGAAACATGCATGAACAATGATTCGTCTTACAGAATAATTGCCTTAACTCAGTATTATCCAATTTTAAAAAAAGAATTAATTCTAAAAGAATTGCTGATTTTTTTAGAGCCCGTTAACTCTAAGCGATTTGGATTTCTTTTGTTTAGGAATAACAGAATTGCTAGTTATGCATTATATTCTACTATTGCTAAAGTAAAAAGGGAAAAAAAGTTCTTCATTGGTGTCAATCATGATAATCAAAAAGTCTATACAGATGGGGATATCTAAAAATACTGATCTATCTAAAACCTTCCTCTCCGTTATAAATTTAGATGTGGTTCTCTACAATACAGTGCTCAAAAGTTTTCCCATCTTTAATTGTAGTATATCAAGAAGCGACTGAAGCGTTCAAGAATAAAAAAAAAATAATCTCCCCAGCATATGTTTCCGATTCAACAAATGAAAGATTATAAGTGAATTCATGAATAATATTATTATTCCTACAGCAATTTAAAATTTATATTGTGTATTTTGAGTTAAATATTTAAATTAACCCGATAATTTTTATGGTTTTCCGCTTTTTCAACCCCGCTAAATAAAGAATGCAAAATAGATTCCTCACTGATAACTTCATAATTCATTTTTTCTGCGGCGTATTTTGATATGTAGGATCTTTGCGATCCTGTATCATAGAAACAACGAATTAATTTTATTTCACCGTTCCTACGAATTTGAACTACTAATGTTTGTAAATAAACTTGACGTAAGGATGTTTCATTAGTTAAAGAGTTGTCTGTAACAATTTTTTCTTCTGAACTTTTTTCTTTATTTTTATTACTTGCGCATTCATCATTAACATTACACATGATAGGTAAATGTTTCCCATTGCATTTAGAACAAATAATTATTTGTTTACAGAAACGCGCAATATGTTTGGGTTTAGAATTTAAGCATCGAAAACAAATTCCGCGGTTTAAAAGAATTTCCTTCTTTTTTTCGTATGTTAAACACTTCGCAAATCTACAATCTTGAGTCATATACGATTTATTGCAAAATGCGCATTCTTTATTTTTTGTATCAACCGGAAATTCTGAATTTCTTCTGGAATTATTAAATAAATCAAAACCAGATGGCCTATTTACTTTTTCACGAATATGATGATCCAGCGTTTTTTTTAATTATGTTTTTGTAAATCGAAAGAACGCCCAATAATCAATTTTTGTTCCGATTCGATTTCTTTTTAAAGAAAGTTTAAGAGATGAGTCAGCCTATCACTCCCTGAATATTCTGCTGTTATTAATTCAGTTTGATTTCGTTCGTAACCTCTCAATAAATCGCTCGGTAAACATGACTCAACAAGAGGATATAGCAAAATACTCGAAAAGTTATCTTCTGCAACTCCCAATGATTTTAATGCTCTGAGCTGCCCTTCTAAAGTATCATATAGTTTAACTAGAGAAAACTTTTGACCTTGAGGATTCGCGTTATTTATGACCACCGAAAGAAGCTCTCTAATATAAACTTCGATCAGTAAATCATCTCTTCCGAAGCGCTTTTTAAACATTTGACAGCTTCCTTGTAATTTTTTCCTGTTGGCAGGAAAGATTCTACTAACTGCCTAGTTGGCGAATCCTTTTGTGTTGATTGCAACAAATACTGAAATTTGTCATCATCTACAAAATCTACATTTTCGTGAATCTTTTTTAACTGCCCCCACCATTGGAGCCATTCTTTAATGTTTCCACTAAATTGTTTTAATTCCAGCTCTGGAAGTCTAAATTTACGATTAGTATTATCGAAAGATTCTTTCATTATAGTAACATCTTGTTCAGGTTTTTCTAAAACATTTAATCTTCTCTGTAGTTTCTCGTTTTCGTTTCTAAAATCCTATCTTCATAAATAGTAATAGCTTCATATTCCAAATTAAAATTATCTTGAGTGCACGTTGTATCGCTTTGCAAAATAGCTTGTGGTGAACAGCATATAAGCCAGTTAACAACTTTTCTACCCGAACGATCGTTTTGGTATAATTGTTAAGTTACTGGACTGCTAACCACAAGGTCCCAGGTTCTATCCTTCACGCATCGCTTACCGCCTCAAGCTAAAGTCTTTGTATCTAAATCATTTAATTCTTTAAGTTTCTGTTCTAAAAGAACTATCTGTGTCCTCTACTTTATTTTCCAAAATTTCACAAGCTTTATTTAATAATCTCGTAAAATTACTCCTTGTAGGAGTCCTTAACTTTTTAATACTTTCGACATCCATTTCTAATAATTTCTCAATTCTAATTCCAAATACCTCGAATACTATATCTCTTTACATTAATTCTATATACATAAATCCCGGCAGGGATGTCAGATTTTGGGATTTCTAAGCCCCAAATTCAAATTTCTCGAAATGTAAGAAAAAATTTCTCTCTTTCCTTGTCATTCCGGGATCTTCTAAATGAAATAGAATCGAGGTATTCCCAGGTGAATTAGATCACATAGACATCGAAACCATTAATCCAAGTGTTCTCATTTTTGTCATCTTTTTTATTTGCAGGACGAGGACACAGGCACAGATAGTTATATACAAAATATTTACATATATTTCATTTTACGTGCACGAATTCTTTACACAGCACAAAACCATCATTGGTTCCATTATACACGCTTCATCCAAACTGAAACCTAAACCCCACTTACATCACTTACTCCGTGGGATCATGGGAAATTTTTTCCTGACGTCACCAGCGCGCATGCGCAAAGAGGTTACATCATTAGAGTTAAGTCAGGAATTCCAACAATGTCTATTTCCAAATGTTTTATGTGAAATTTTTGAATCTTGCGTTTATTTTTCAGTTCTAAATATTTTATATACCATAGACTGTCATCACCAAATTAAGCTCATCAAAGAGATTCAACAGAAAAATGGCAAGAACACAGGTGCATGATATCATTTGATTTATTAATATTTTGTTATTATTGTTGATTATTTAGGTCTACATAATATCTTTGCAAATATGGCTCTTCATCTTTTTTATATTTCTAATATTCTTGTTAAAAATAATTTCTGTTGTAATATAAAGCGAAAGGAAACTTAAGTATCACTTTTGATATGCTTTTAAATACAATCTCTTACTTGGACACTACCGTAAGATAGAATTGTGTGTCAAAAGGCTCTGGCGCACTTCCACACCTTGCGGTTGGGAAAAAATTGCAATGATATATCCTAATCTAATTTAAATTCTAATTAAATTCTTAATCTCTATCTTAATTTAGCTGATATTAACTTCATTCTAAAATGGTCTCTTATTTCCTGATCCATTTCCACTCTTTATTTAATTTTAATACGCGCTCTAGAATGATGAATTCATCAAGTTCTCACGTTCTGAGCGAAGGAATAAAAATCCCTAATGCTTACCACATTTTTTTTAAAGATACCTAAATTTCCCTTCCCTTACACTTGTCAAAGAAATCCCTATCAGAAATTCATTGTAAAACCACTGAACTAACTAACGTCAAACGTTCAAACTAACGTCAATTTTATCATCACTTCATGTACATAATATGCCTCCCGTGATGAAATAAAACGAGCAATGTTTTAAAATTTCAAAAGTTTTTTTCTTTTCGACCACACAACTGCTGAAACATGCTTACACACACACACACACACATATTCAGAAAAAACGTTTCAAAATTTTTATCAATTGTGTAAATATAAATTAACTGAAATGTTAACGATTTTCTTCAATAATTTCTAATTATACCGTGGTACAAAAAGTACTTTTACACCATTTTGAGATTCAAAAAATTTACTTTTCAATGACACCAGTTTTTATTTTCGAACAGTTTATTTTCTAATTTAAATAAATTAAAAAAATATTTTTAAGCATAATTTACATCGATATTTTTCATTGTTTTAGTTGCTGCATTTATACACTGGCACGTGATGCGAAAAAATCATATTTGTTTTGCATGTATACATTAACGTCAATATAATTAAAAATAATTTTTAAAAAATGAAGTGAAACTTGCGAATTAATTTTAGAATATTATTATGTTAAAATGTTTCAAGCTACAGAATCGAATTTCCTTCATTTTTTTTTTTTCATTTTCTGTTTTTATTTAACATCTCCTCAAGAACGTCCGCTCTTGGATTATTATCAGCAGTTGCTCTTGACTATGATTCACCGTTGATAGTGACTTTGACCAACGGACGAACAGCAGTATGAAAATGATTCAAAGATGAAATTGCTTTGGAGGAAGGAAACTAAACGCGATGAATCAGAAAGTTAAGGGAAATGAGAACTAAAAGCAGCACGCGCAGAACGAAAACCATTATTCAGGATATTATTCTTTTTCATCTGGTTTTTATAGCGTTACGGCATTTCACCATTGTTCATGTACTACAGTAGATCGAGAAAGAAAATAAAGCACGAAATATTTGCGTAGTTTTGTGAATTTCGCATAGAGATAGAGAGACCTTTGGATCTACATTTTCATCTTTTCTGTTTTAGATTTGATAATTCCTTTTCACTCTGTAAATAAAAAAAGTCATGAATTTATCAGAGACACATTATGAGTTATTAATAAAATGACTAAAAGTCTCGTAAAAGTAGTTGAATATTGTTATTTCTCTTAGGTGTAGGCTTTGGCTTTTATTTGAGTTGATTCAATCTCCATTCTCTATCACTAATATGTATATATCCTCCTTGGCTGAAATCAAGAAAATATGATCATTGTTGTCATAAAAGAAAAAAAAAATCTATATACACATATTATTTAGATAATATACAGAGTCGATAGTTTTACTTATTTATAATTTGGAAGTTTTATATACAACTTGGAATTGTTTTTTTTCTCTTAAATTTCGATAAAAATTTCAGATAATAAATAATTAGATAGTGAATAACAATATATTATAAAATTAATATAAAATATATAATATAGATTAATATTAGATATTGAATAATAATAATAATATAAATATAATATTAGATATGAATAATAATAGTAATCAGATAATGAATAAAAAATTTTGAAAGCTGTAATCGCACAAATTTTTTTTACATTACTTAAAAATAAAAAAATCGTAACAATAACAATTTATTTATTTAATTTTCTTTATCTAATTTTAACGAATTTATAATAATATTTTATTATAAATTCGTTAAATCATTATGCGTTTCTCTTCCCTTGTTGAAAGCTAAGGAATGAAAATTCCTTTTCTCGTTTCATATACTTTTGTAGTAATCTGAGGCATATTTTTTTTTATTTCATCATATATATTTTGGAAATATATAAACGGAATCCCTTTTTATTCTTGATATCCCCATTACGCTTAGAAAGTGCTAGATTTAATGTGCAAATTACTCTTTGATATTTCACTTTATAATAAAGCTTAATGGAATTTTTTTATTTAATCTTAATTTATGAATTTTTACCCAGGTCTTTAAAATCAAATTCCTTTTATTATAGTAGTTTTTTGCTTCTTTAATCAAGTATGTAATGCGGGTTCTTTAAAGAAATTTAACAATCATGTTATAAGGATTTGTCTATATCAACATAACATACGCCCTACAACTCCTATATAAAAGCGCACTTTGAAATGTCAATATAATGTAAACATTTTTCCATCGATCTGCAAAGTAAATTTGCTGTCATCAGCAAAATTTTGTCTCTGTGGTTACCATATCTGCAGTCGAATTTCTATCTGTCCTTGGGATACTTCCGTTTTACACAGACGACTGTAGAATCTTTTTGAAAAAATAACAAACAAAATCGTCTGCGTCATAATCTCACGAGGTATTCATTTGCACATTGGAAAGTAGTTCGGAGCAGTCGCTCGTTTCGATTTCAATTCAGTTACCGGTGACATATTTTCGCGTCGCGGTGTCAGAAGGAAGATTTCCGGGGAGAATGTGAAATAGTTTCTTTTATAACATCTCATCGCCTTTCATCAAAGAAAATATTTTTCTTTTTTTTTAGGTAAGTATTCCTAAGATGATTTAATCAAAATTAAAACGATTTTACTGCATAATACTTTTTAGTTTGAACATCTGTTGCCGCCTAAAAAATATGAAGTTTTTTTGAAAAGATGATTGATAGTGTCTATAAAAACACATGGGCAACAACATGAAATAAGCAAAGTAAACAATTGCCTGAGGGAGAGAGCGTGGCCTCGAGATTTTTTGTAGTATTTTGAATGTGTTTTAATATTGTTCTTTCATTAAATGTTAAAGTCTGTGCAATCGGACTTATTCAAATTAAAAAAAAGTATCTCTTGATTTAATTTTCGAGCATTATTTTAATATCGTTCTTTAGTAATTATCATTTGCAAGTTTTATGTTATTTTATAGTTCTAAAAAAATGTTGCTTTATAATTAAAGAAAAAACTGTTCAATCTTATTATTTATTACTTAATTCTGTTCAGAAATTGTCATTTTTGAATCGCTTTTTCCCCCAAAAATTAGTGTTTAAAAAAACCCTACTTTTATATTGAATGTATTCATTCTTTTTATATGCAATGTAGTGAATTTTATATAATTAAATCTGTTACTAAGCTTTTTGCAATTTCAGTTTGTCAAAATTTGCGTCTTAAAATACTGCTTTTATAAATATTAAATTAAACTCGATAAAAAAAATATATTTGGTTTGGAAGTTACGAGAGAAAAAGTGGTCTCGAGATTCGCATTGCTTAGAGATTCTTAGAAGGCCTTGGCAACCAGTAAAGAACTGTAGCATTTACAAACCAATGATGCCCGTGAATGCTCGGTAAGAAGATTCTTGGCGAAAAAGAAAGAGCAGATTTTGTTTTTGCTTGATTTAATATGAATCATCAATGTTTATTAAGAATGTGTTTAAAATATAATGAAGCCTATTATTAATTACTTCTGCTTCATGTATATAAAATGCAAAAGCACACATTTTTGAGCAGTTTCGTGGCCGAAGAAAGAAGACACTTCAAAATTTTAAACTTCGCTTTTATTCCATCTCGGGAGGCATTATTTATGTACAAGCAAGACGCGACGAGGTACGTCAATCTACATCACAACACAAGAGCGAAAAGAGCGACAGAAATATTTTCACCGATGATTATACACCAGGGGATTCTGTGATTTCTTTACAAGTGTCGATTTAGATAAGGGGAAAATAGGTATATTTTAAAAAAATTCGCTTACCTTAACAGATTCTTATCCCTTAACTCGGAGCGTAAGAACAGTTGATTTAAACATTTTTGCAGAGTTTCTGTAGCATTAATTAAACAATAAAGGTAAAATTGGATTAGGAAATAAGAGAACATTTTAGAATGAAGTTAATATGGTTTAAGTAAAGATAAAAATTAGGAAATTGATTAGGATTTAATTTAGATTTAGAGATACCATTATATATTTATTTTGCTTATATTTGGTCAGTCGCATTTCCGAATGATCTAAGCAGATGTCTCAATAATTGCATAGCATTTATATTATAAAATTAAAGTTTCTAATTTTAGTAAACTGCTATCATGTCGCCAAACTTTTTCTTTTATGTACAACATTACTTTTTAATTTTAAAGAGAATCAAGATTCTCTTTTTAATTTCTACTTTTTTAGAAGTTTATAAGTTAATAAAGTTGTTTCTAAAATATTAAGAAATCTTAATTAATCTCAAATATATTCGATTCAAATTTTTCATTTCATTTCAATAAAATAAAATTTTATTGAAAATTAATCAATTGGCTAATAATTAAGTTCTGAAAATATTAAAATGTTATTTAATTAATTCTAAATAGTTGGACATAATTAAAAATTTCTATTTTTTATTTATTTAATACTAGCAGCCTTATGCGACCAGCCGGTTCGCCAGTATTACCGCTCGCTACAATTTTCAATTAAATATTTTAAGTAACTGGTCTCTTAATAGATTCTCAAACAAAACATTTTTAATCTTCAAATTTTGATAGTCATACCAAACTTATACTTTTGTTTAGATCGTTTCGTTCAATTTATTATATATATTTTGCTAATTTGTTGTCATTTCCGGTAAAACTTCAACTTTAATTTAAAGTGGAAATGAGGAAATTGCCATTAATATAAAGATATTTTTTAATAAAACCAAGCATTTTATTTTATTTATCATCTTTATTGTTATTTATTTATTACTAGCCGCTTTTGGCGAACAGCCGGTTCGCCAGTATTACCGCATAAATATTTTAAGTAACTGGTCTCTTAAAGGATTCTCAAACAAAACATTTTTAATCTTCAAATTTTGATAGTCATACCAAACTTATATTGTTTAGATCGTTTCGTTCAATTTACTATATATATTTTGCTAATTTGTTGCCATTTCCGGTAAAACTTCAACTTTAATTAAAAATGTAAATGACGAAATTGCAATTAATATTAAGATATTTTTTAATAAAACCAAGCGTTTTATTTTATTTATCATCTTTATTGTTATTTATTAATTGTTATTATTATTGAATATGAGTATTGCAAACAGAATCGCTCGGTATTTAAGTCTTATGTTAACTACAAAATATTTTTCATAGTTTATGTAATATCTCAAACAATAATTCAACAAAAATTTCTGAGATTCAGTATAAAATTCAGTTTTTAGTTTTGCTTTCAAAAGGATTGAAATGAAATCAATAATAATATTTTGTTCCTGCTTATAAATATATTTCAAAAATTATGAAGTTAAATTTAATGCAGTAAGGTATCATATTCTGAGAAATATTCTGGACATACCAAATTTTAAATAAATGAATGAATGTTTCTATTTTCCACGATCAACTAAGACTGATTGAAATTATCTGAAAATGAAATTATCTGAAATTAAAAACACGCGCGGACGATATTTACAAAAGTAAAAATATTCAAACCTGAAAAGGAAAATATGTGAGTTATTCCATCAATAAATGCCATAAGTTTGTTTACATCTTCATTATTTTATGAGTCATTAAATATCAAAATGGATCCGGGACTGAATAAACATCCTGTATAGAGAGTGTAAAAGATCATAAAATAATTTTTCTTGAATTTATTTTTTAGAAAAAATAATATTTCATATTTATTTCATTTCCTACAGAAACTTGCCGAAAATTATATTTTTGCAGATTTCATTTCCAAAACGATTTAATTTATTTTCAGTTAGAGCTTTAATCAATGTGATGGCAACACTTTGAAAAAAACTATTTTTTTTCTCATGAATGCGAAACGTGCTTAATCCTCATTTTTATTTTTGACGAAAAAAATTATTGAAAAACATAGTTAAAATATTTATTTAAAAATTCATTAAAAATAGAAATTTAATTTTAAGATTAAAACAGTAGTATCATTTAAAAGATAAATTTTTGATCTTTCACTTCATGTAAAAATCTTTTTTGTGCGGTAATATTTTCGGCAGTTATAGCAGAATCACGTCAAAATTTCGCTTAATTTTTAACTAAATTAAATTCTAATTAAAAATTTGAAAAAATAACCCCCAGGTGCACATTCCCGTCTTCCAAGGTATGCACGTGCCAAATTTGGTAGTTGTAGGTTGAATGGTCTGGTCTGTAGAGCGCCAACACACACACACACACACACATACACACATTGAGCTTTATTATAAGTATAGATTATCATTATTGAATATGAGTATTGCAAACAGAATCGCTCGGTATTTAAGTCTTATGTGAACTACAAAATATCTTTCATAATTTATGTAATATCTCAAAGAATAATTCAACAAAAATTTCTCAGATTCAGCATAAAATTCAGTTTTTAGCAGAATTTAGCAGAATTCAGAAAAAGGATTAGCTTCAAAAGGATTGCTTTCAAAAGGATTGAAATAAAATCAATAATAATATTTTGTTCCGGCCTATAAATATATTTCAAAAATTATGAAGTCTAAATTTAATGCAGTAAGGTATATTCTGATAAATATTCTGGACACACCAAATTTTAAATAAATGAATGAATGTTTCTATTTTCCACGATCAACTAAGACTTATTTATAAAGTTTCAAATGTTAAAAATTTAGAAAAACTCAACATTTTCATATTCTTAGGCCAATTAATCTTGAGAAACCTCCGCGCTGATTGGCGTATTTTCTTTGAAAGGATCGATGGAAAATCTAAAATTATCCTTTTTTTATTGAATAGTGATATTCAAATTTTCATAAATCAGTCAGTTTAAGTGATTGATTTAGTTGATTGGAAATTAACTCTTTTTATTTAGAATATTAGTGTTTCAAGAACATTTTGTTAATCGGGATTTCCACAGCAGAAGCTTTATGTAAAATCAAAAATTCGTTATTTATTAGAGCATTTATTGAATCAAGTTACATAAAATATAATCATTTTCCATTTAGACCATTTTAGCAGATCCGTGTCTTACTAAAGGTTTACAAATTAGCTGTGTGGCCCTGATTTGAATGGATACCCTGTTCATATTAAACAAAACTTGCCGTAAAATAAAACTGATTTATTGGATTAATAATATAGAGAGTGAAAAAGATCATAAAATAATTTTTCTTGAATTTATTTTTTAGAAAGAATAATATTCATATTTGTTTCATTTCCTACAGACACGTGCCGAAAATTATATTTTTGCAGATTTCATTTCCAAAAAGATTTAATTAATTTTTAATTGGAGCTTTAATCAATGTGATGGCAACACTTTGAAAAAAGCTAATTTTTCCCATGAATGCGAAACGTGCTCGTGCAGCTTAAATTTTATTTTTATTTTGTACGAAAAAAATGTTGAAAAATATAGTTAAAATATCTATTTAAAAATTCATTAAAAATAAAAATTTAATTTTAAGGTTAAAACATTGGTATCATTTAAAAGATAAATTTTTGATCTTTAACTTCATGAAAAAATCTTTTTTGTGCGGTAGTATTTTCGGCAGTTATAGCAGAAACACACCAAAATTTTGCTTAATTTTTAACTAAATTAAATTCTAATTAAAAATTTGAAAAAATAACCCCCAGGTGCACATTCCCGCCTTCCAAGGTATGCACGTGCCAAATTTGGTAGCTGTAGGTTGAATGGTCTGGCCTGTAAAGCGCCAACACACACACACATTGAGCTTTATTATAAGTATAGATTATTTTATATATTTGATTCATTTTGATTATTACTAAAATGGGAACATCATCATTTAAAATTTATATTTGGTGCGAAGATCTACAAATAAAAGAATTCTGTTCCATTTTCCATCTCAAACAAAAAATCTTGCACTGTAAGCTTTGCTTAGTTAAATTATTTATGTATTTAGGAATATCTCTTTCATGTCAAATGATTTATTTATAAAATAATATTTATTTTAACTTTCACTTATATGAAGTATATATACAGAGACATTATTGTAAGCGTCAATTATTTCGAATTTGAGGTTCTGTCTAATATCTACTTTTCAGATATCCATCAATTCGAAAAACACATTTTTGGAATTCTATTATACCTGGATGATAAAGGATGGATGGCGGTCTATCTTTCTTTCGTTCTGTCTGTTGACACGATAACTCAAAAGCGCTATGAGCTACATAGATGAAATTTGACACTTTCAATAAATTTGTAAATTTCTATGAAATTTTTAATGAAGTCCAGTCTGAGGAATTTTGTTTATCCTGCTTCAGGGAACACAATAACTACAAAACGTAATAATAAAGAGCTAGTTATGTAAAATTTCACATACAGTTCTAACTTCTGAAATGTGAAGTGCACCTTCTTATTGAATCTTGCATCAAATATGTCTAAGTATTGATCATCTGTACTTTTCACATAAATGTAAGTCATATCACTGACTCTCCGACCCGCCCGAAAGCACACGGATAAATAATACTGAATGACTGGACCACAGCAACACTGGCGGGAACTGTGGTTGAGTCTTAAGTGTCATCACTGGCCACGGTACAACCCTTCCCGAAGGAAGTACGTTCCGTCATCGATGGGAGGAGCCAGATTCCCCACCTTTTTGTGTACCCTCCAGTGTGGCGAGATCCAACCACCATACCGGAAGCATCTCATCCTCGTTTCGAGGTGCTCCCGAGGTCCACATAAATGTAAATGTAACAACTCAATAACTTAAATAAATGAAATTTGTTATGTGCTTACGATTATAGATCTTTGTCAAATTTCGGTTTCAATTGGTCGAAAAAAAGTCTTCCAAAATGCGTATTCTATTTTCTGGTACTTGCGTATTAACCACATGCCAGCAATAATCGACAAAAGAAAAATATCGCCAAAGATTGATAATTTGTAACAATTGTTCACCATCGCAACGCAATGCAACTAATGCTCCAGCGGGAGTGGTCTCCCCAAAGCTTTCTCGTACACTCTCTAATAAAGGTGTTACCCCAGAAAACGCCTTACATGGCATTGGCGTACAATAGTTAGAAAATTTAACCTTTGGTGTGAATTTAGCATTTTTACTGAAGCTATTACGAGATTCTTGGCGAGATTGTTTTGGCGATTAATTCCAATTAAAAGTATTCGAAAATCGAATTTATGCTCCAGACGCGTTTTTCTCAACTGATTAAAACAAAAATTTGACACAGAAGTACACTTATAGCCACAAAATGCCATATGAAATTTGATATATTTAAGGCATTGCGTTTTTGAGTTATCGTGTTTACATATTTCTGAAAATACAGACCGACAGATGGTCAACTCTTTGCTGGATGTTGCTCAAATTTCGATTGTTGTCCACATTATAGATGTTAAATCTGTGTACAGAATTTTATCTATCTAGCCCTCTTTGTTTTGTAATTATTGTTTGAACTTAAATTCGAATACTCGGATAGACAGATTTCCTCTGAACGGAATTTTCTCACATTTGTTAGAAATCTACTGTGTATTAAATTTCTAAAAGACTGTGTATTAAATTTCATTCCGCTAGCTCAAAACGTTTTTGATTTAGCTTTGTCACAGTTAGACAGATGCGCAGGCATTTTCAAATAACGTATGTTTCGAATTTAAGGAAGTCTAAAACTTGGAGATTCTTCAAAATTTCGATTTCGAACTTTTTAATGATTACTATACCCTCTCCATACCCTCAAGAGAGTAACAAATATCTTTTTAAAAAAATTTTTTATACACTATACTAAGAAGCATACAATTCTCATGTGTGAGATTCTGGAAAGGAAAATCTGAACACTCGTTGCCCGACACCCAAAATTTTATTCTTAAGAAGGGGTGAATGACGCATTTATTAGAGTATATGAGATAAGTGTGCGTGTGGGGGAGGGGTGACTCTTTCTAGCTCATTATCTATACTTGAGTACCGAGAAAGAAAACGAGTGTTTTGAAGAGAGAAAGAATCTGATGGGTGTATATAAACTCTGCAGCCAAATTTCTAAGATTGAAAGTAGATATTTAGATGAATAAAAATTCATTTAGTCGATGGTATCAAGTGGTGTGCTCATTATCTTTAAAAATGACGAAATTACCATGCAAAATGAATTCGAAAAATCCAAGTTTAGAAAAATGACCAGAATTGCTTCACAGACTATTAAGAAATAATTTATGAGGCTATTCAAATTGACTTCAAACAAAATCGAACTAATAATAGTACAAAAGTTATATCGTATGCCAAACCGGTGTGCTATAAAAATACGCACTTTTGTTGCCATAGCAGCCTTCATTATCTGCTATAAAAATTGTTACCAATTGTCAAATAAAAAGAAATACTCTTTGTTTTATTTTTGTAAAAAAATCATAATTTTTTTTAAAAAAAAGAAAGAAGAAAAGAAAGAAAGAGAGATGACTATGCTGCTCCAAAACAGTATTTAATTTATTTATCTTCAGACTAGAAAAGTAATGTTTTGATAATGAATTCATTACATTTTTATGGTTTAAAAGCGAATTTTGCAGCTGGTAATACGAATTTCCCTTCTGACACAAAACAGGTGCTTTGTACACCTGTTGAGTTACACCGTTGATGGTAATATTTATTCTTAGTCTTTATTTTCCTATCATGAAACAATGCTAACATAGTGGATTGGATGGTTATTCCCGCTCGTTTGAATCACTCGTTTGAATTCACGAGAGCACTCAAACGAATGGACTTTAACATCATTACCATTTTTAAATCAGAAATTGGGTTTTGAATGTAACATAAAGCAATTGATAAGACTTATCTTTTCCATCATTAATCAACTTAAATGCGGGTTTTGAATGATTTTAATAAATTTCATTTAATAAATTGTCTAAGGAATAATATAGATTGAGTTATTTTCATAAAGCAGTATTGTTCACTAAAATTGGAGGAAATATATTTTGCAAAATAGTGACTTGACTGCTTCGTTTATTCTGGGTTCTCAGCTTACAAGAAATTCTTTGAAAATGCACTTATAAGTGACTTAACCCTGGGTACCCTCTCAATCGTTTCTTAAGATCGCTTTAATCTCGGTCTCGGTATAGTCTAAGGTCTCAGCTTCGGAAGCAGACGGTTCCAGATTCAATTTCATCCGTTTGATTCAAATGTCCTTCCTTTGATGTGGTGCGGAAATGTGGCGAGGCATTGCTATTTCGGATATCATCCTCATCTTCTGATTGGGATTCAGAGTTAGGATGTTTGTCCTCAAATAGCCCAAACGTTGCTTTAAAACGGGATGTTAATATAACTAAACTAAACTTGCCCTAAAAGCCAATTACTAAACTGTTGCAAAGAAACTAATACTTACATTTAAAAAGTGATGCAGAGAATATAATTTTTGTTACACTGTCAACAGATCCTATTAATCATTTTTAGAAAAACATTCTTGACGCAAAAAATATTTAAAGGAGATTACTTTCTTATGTGTTTTTGATCGATCGAATTATGGAACTTTTGATATCTCAATTTTTGATCATTTCATTTTTATATCATTTAGTCTCCTCGAGAAATATCCTCCTATCATTTACTTTTCTCCTATCACTTGATTGACTTAAAATGATGAATTGTAGCTGAAATTAACTTCTAAATGTATTTATTTATTCATTTTTGTTTTCAGGTTTAGTCGCAGATAGGTAAAATTTTTCTTTTATTTAAAATATTACCGAGTCAAAAATATTTTGTTGATATGACCAATAAAGAAGTTGTATACAAATGCAAATTTCTTTATTTTTTAACAGCTGATTTATTGACTCATTTAGGATAAAGTATAATTTTTTGTTTCATTTA
>JAPMOR010094909.1:0-95205 GCA_026543865.1 Argiope aurantia | reverse complement strand
GATTTATTGACTCATTTAGGATAAAGTATAATTTTTTGTTTCATTTAAAACATTTTTTAGACTCAAAATATGTGCCATTGGTTGTCAGTTTAGAAATTAACTATGGTTCCATATTTAGTGTGAGTTAACTTTTCAACAGGAAAAGTGCCCTATACCACGCCTACATTTTGTTTAGAATAGCCGCAACCGTTTTCTTTTTGCATGCACTTTTTGCGCATCCGACAAAAATTGGGCCTGCAATTTAAAAGTTTTTTTTTTAAAGCAAATTGATGACTATTATGTTGAAAGAAAAATTTTAATTTGAACTTAACGAGCATAATTGATGGCAGAACATTGAATTTTATCGACTTTATCATACTGAATAATTTATATTTCAGATGTTCTTCCTGATGGTGGATTGAAATAAAAAAAATTGTTTTGCTTGAGTTTTCATAAGGAATTATATGCACAATTAAAAGTGAAGGCAGCAATGAAAAAAATATCATGCAAGAGAACAGGAAATGTCATTTTATTTTTGAAAATAAATCTTTTTATAAAACATTATTAGTAATAAGAATAAATAATTCTTGAAAAAGGCGAACCTAAACCACAGATGGAAGCAACCCATGACAAATTCTCACCCAAAGATATCAGAAGATAAAAAAGATAAAATTAATTTAATGCTTAGATAAGTAAGTTCACTCAAATTTGTTCTATCCATAATAAAGCACCGCTCAAAGACAAAAGTAAATTTATTTAATGTATAGGTAAGAAAGTTAACTAAAAAAATTAATCTGCATATAATAAAACATTTTATTTATTAAATTGATAGGAACGCTTAGTATTACTCAAAACGAATTCAATTATATCAATATTTTATTGTAAGTATTGAAAAAAAAACAGTAAATCTTTATTACTAACTATATTAATTTAATTATTCAGTGAAAATATAACTAAATTTAATCACAATTGTAAATAATAAACTAATATCAAATTTTGTTATACAGTGTACTCCATAATAATAATTTTAATATTTATATAACATGGACCCCTCCATTTTCTTTTTTTTATGGCAAATTAGGTGTATTATTCATTGAAAGTATTTCCTCCCACATGTCTTAGACTGTATACTCTGCGCAAGATCAACTCTATTTTTTGATTTTAATAATCTTTTAATCTCTTTTTTTTATATTTTGTATTTGCTAATTATATAATTGTATAAATTTATATCTCTCCCTTTTGTTTTGCTTCTTTTACAAATTTTTTTGTTTCTATTCATTTACTTTATGGGAGTTTATTTTTTTGCGTTTATTTTTTCACATAGTATTCTATAACTACGCCTATTATTGTAATGATATGCTTCCAAGAATAGCACTTTTTTCATATTTATGGATTAATTATATGTTTTTAATCCCACCTCCTGGAATTTCCTTTGTTCTTTGCTGACTGATGTGTTTTATATTTGTCAGCATACAGATGTATGTTGGCGCTCTACGGCCCAGAGCGTCCTCCTGGAGAAGTAGATCAATATGATTTACAGCTCCAGGAGGAGGGAATATGCATTTCGGAGTCATATTTTTCAAATTTTAATTAATTTAAAATTTAGAAATTTTTTTTTCATTTTTTCACAATAACTTCCAAAAATATAACTGGCCCAAAATGAATTCGTTTTAAAGTATAAATAATGTTGTTTTTGTGCCTAATTTCTTACAATAGCTTTTATTGTTGTCCTGAAATTCAAATCGTTTCATTGTTTGTCGAATATTTAATCACGTGACTTTCTTCCATTGTTGAAAACTAAAGAAGAAGAATTCTGTTTAATATCTGTGTCTGTATGGTTTAGAATGAAGATAACAAGAGGGAGTGATTTCCCTTTTTCGCATTCTCTCTAATAAAGGCGTTATCCCAGAGAACGTCTTGCATAGCCTTGACGTACGAAATATTAACCTTTGACTTGAATTTAACATTTTTACTGAATCTATTGTGTGTTGCCTTGGTAAATTATTTAGCGATTAATCCCTGCCATGGGATTAACATTCAAAATTCTAATTTGCGTTTTTCCCAATAGACTGAAACAAAATTTTGACACAGAACTACACTTGTAGTCACAAAACATCATACCAAATTTGATATATTTAAGTCATTGCGTCTTTGAGTAATCCTCTTTTATATGTTTCTAAAAGACAGACGCTCAATTCCTTGTTGGATTTGGCACAAACTTTTATATGAGCTTAGACTATAGGTGTTAATTCTGAGTATTGATTTTTATCTAACCAAATCTCTTCATTTTATAGTTGTCGTGTTAAATTATATTCGAACAGCCAGACAGTCAGACTTTTTCTGAGCAGATTTAGCTCAAATTTTGATAGAAATCTGCACATTTCATATGAAGACCGTATACCGAATTTCATTCGTCTAGCTCAAACCGCTTTTGAGTTATCTCTGTCACAGACAGACGGACATTTTCCAAAAATATGTTTTTCAAATTTAGGAAGGTCTCGTGGTCCGTGAAGATTCGTCAAAATCTCAAATTCGAATTTTTTTTAACGATTACTATATTTTCTGTATACCACGTATATGAGAAAGTGATGAAAAGTGAAATTATAATGTCATGAAATTTAGCTGAACCAGTTATTTATGATTTGAATAGGCCCGTGTTGTTATGGGACTCTCTCTATTAAAGAGGTTCATGTACACTCTAAATAAAAATGAAGTAAGACAATTAAAATAACGCGACTTTTGCGAAATCATGGACATGAATTTATATTTAAAGGGTTTATCTGAAAACAAATATTACCAATATTCCTGGCGAACCAAGTGATCGATCTGGAGTCCTCTATTATATATTAATATTAAAATAAATAAAAATCATTTTGGTTATATAGGTACGTGTTCCATATCTTGTTAAAGGATCGAATTCATCTAAATTTTGCTCAGTTATTATTTAATACAAGAATACTGTCAACTTTTCAAAATGTGAAAGTTAATTTAATATTCAATTAATAAGTAACTGAAATTTTTACGAGTTTTGTTTATCTGAAAAACAAGAATTTAAATCTTCCTGATTTATGTGAAAATAAAGTGTGCTTTGCTTTTTTATTCTTGCGAAAGCAACGAACACTCGAGACTACAGAATACCTAGAAATTGTATAAATTTCAAATTCTTTCAATAAGACTATCACTTGAATTACAGAAGCCAGTCTTTGTCAAAAATCTTGGGCAGGAAAACATTATTTTAAGCTACGTTTGGATTATCTGTGTTACGTAAAAATCGAATCCTGAATTTTAGAAAGTATATATATGAGATAAATAATTCATTTACCACTTACAACAATGAAAATAATGAATAGAAAATAGTCATAACAAAACTAAATTTCCTAGGTTTTCGTATTTGGAGTGTCAATAGGGAAAACTGCAGCGCCAGACTAGATGTAAATAACCCCTAAAGACCATATTTATTTTCAGTCATTGAAACTTCTATTAAGCAGAAGGGGAAAAAAAACGATCAACAGTATTTGGAATGACTGAACCTTTGACTAATGCCTTTGCATGCGTAAAAGAAATAATTTTCATAAAAAGTGAACCTATCAAGAAAATTATAAGCAACTAAATTTATACTATTATTTAAGATATAATAATCAACTAAATTCAGATATAATAACCGAAGATTAATACAAAGATATTCTTACCAATGCTCGAATTCATAAAATTATTTCTTCACTGTTAAATTATTTGAGGCAGGTTGTTGATACTTTTGAAGATAGCAATATCAAATGCCATTTATAAAAATTCTTTGACTAACTGAAGATTATATTTTCGTATCTCAGAGATTTATTTAGTTCTAATAAGTTCTATTGTATAAACTGACTTCAACGAAATTTCTGCGTCGAAAATTAAGGAAAGCGAATTTATAACATTACCATCACCTCAAGCCTTCAAAATTTTTCTGAAATAATGTATTAATGTATCCCTTTTTCTATGTATATAAATAATTTTTGCTAAAATTACAGCAAAATTCAGTGTTTCAAATCATAGATAAACTAATAATTTATTAATTTTAATGTATGATCTAATCAGATCTTTGAATTTGGTGTAATTGCATACTTTCTTTATTTCAAGCACTGCATTTTAACTTTATTACAGGATACTGGATATATTATTAAACGTTATTAAGCGTAAATACCATAAATAAATTTAATGAAATACCTGAAATTATTTTGTATAATATTACAGATATTAATTACCAAAAATTTTGAATGATTTTATATGTGTTAACAAAGGATTTATTTTAATATTGAGGGTTTCCACATATTGCTTTTAGGGCAAAAGAAAAAAAAACTTATATAAATAATTTTTTCGCCATAATTTTTATATTATTCGATGAATTAAGAAAAGAATACTTATTTTTAGACATAGAAATTTTATACATAGAAATTTTATAAAAATATAATATAAATAGAAATCATTTTTTATTTGTGTTTCTCTAATGAATTAAAAGTTCCACAATAGCAGTCATTTGGTTTTTTATTTGGTTTTTATTTAAATGATTAAAATCAAAATCAAAAAAAAAATCTTTGCGTAAGCTTAGCAAAAAAAAAAAAAAAAAAAAAAAAAAAAAAAAAAAACTTTCGAACTAATTTTATAAAAAAAAAATTCCCAAACATTTTTAAAAAAATATTTTTATGACACATTTTATATTCAAGGATTGTTCATATTATATTTAAGGATTGTTATTGTGAAGTTATTTGTAATTTTTAAATCATATCAGTAACAAAATACTTTTTATGTTAATATATATGAGTTTATTTGCACTTTCAATCTTTGCATTCCTTGGTATAGAAAATCAGAAAAAAAAAAAAAAAAAAAAAAGGAATCTTATTTCAAAATATATAACAGAGAAAGGGAAAGAGGAGGGCACAGTTTTGGTAATTGCTCTGGCCGCTCTTTTTTGTCGGTGTGCCACTGGATGATAGATTTTTAGATATTGCAAATGAATCAATATGACGGCGAGTATTCGTATGGGAAATGAGGATGCAAAGAAAGTAATGTATATAAGGGGGAAAAAAACTAGAAACTATTTATTATATCTGCTGCATTTAATAGTGCATTATTACTTATTACCTATTACCTTATTATTTATTACCTATGTATTATATTATCAATCTTCATTTTTGATTAGATAACCTTCTAAGGAAAATAATCAATTATTTCTATTATGAGTGTCATTCCGAATCAAAAATACACAAACGAATCAGAGGGAAAAAAATCTTTATTCCTTTTCCCAAAAATTGAGTGATAATAATTTTAAATGTAAAGAACTCTTCAGGAGCACTTTTTTCTTTCTATTTTTTTCATATGTGAAATATACAAAGAAAAAAATGTTGTAATCATCAAAAAATTTGATATTTAGATAAATTCTCCACATTTCATATTTTACCGAGTTAAGAAAATACATTTTTGGAATTATGTCAATCTGTAAATAAGATGTCTCAAAAATGTTTTGAGCTAGACGGGTGAAATTCGGTATATGATCTCTACTCTAAATTTGTACACTTTTTATTTTTACAACTTTTGAACGAAATCTTTTTATTGGACGTTTCTTTGTCCGGCTGTCCGAATATAAATTATAACTACAAAATGAAAAGAATTCGACGGATAATTTTGGTGCAAAGATTTAATATATAAAATGCATATATATATCAAATTTTAACTAAATCTATCAAGGATTGACCGTCATCTGTCGGTTTGCTCTTGCACACGAATATAAACACGAACATTAAAAAACGTAGAAACGAACACGAACATTAAAAAATAACTATATGAAATTTTGTTTGTGATTTTATGACTCTAAATGCAGTTCTGTGCCAAGTTTTGATTTTAATTGATCGAATAAAAGACGTCCAAAATATACATCCGGGTTTTTTTTAATACTTTTGTATTAACCGCATCGCGACGATTAATACCTTCGAAAAATCTCCAAAAATCTTAGTCTAATAGTCTTTTTCATATCTATTATTCGCCTACGACATGCGTACAAGCACATTTATTAGAGAGTACACGAGAAAGCTTCTGGGAGATCAGTTTGTTTGCAAAAATTATGGTCATTATTTCATTTTCAAAAAACTATGATGTAATAACTTACAAGTAATTAAACAGGAAAACATGGGTCATCTATACTTATAATAAAGCTCAATGTGTGTGTGTGTGTGTTTGTGTGTATGTTGGCGCTCTACAGGCCAGACTATTCAATTTACAGCTACCAAATTTGCAATTTGTATACCTTGGAGGCCGGGAATGTGCACCTGGGGGTTATTTTTTCGAATTTTTAACTAGAATTTTATTTATTTAAAAATTAAGCGAAATTTTGACTTGTTTCTGCTATAACTTCCGAAAATATTACCGCACAAAAAAGATTTTTACATGAAGTTAAAGATCAAAAATTTATCTTTTAAATGATACTAATGTTTTAATCTTAAAATTAAATTTCTATTTTTAATGAATTTTTAAATAAATATTTTAAATGTATTTTTCAACATTTTTTTTTGTACAAAATAAAAAGAAAATTTAAGCTGCTCGAACACGTATTCATGGGAAAAAATTAGTTTTTTTCAAAGTGTTGCCATCACATTAATTAAAGCTCCAATTAAAAATAAATTAAATCTTTTTGGAAATGAAATCTGCAAAAATATTATTTTCGGCACGTGTTTGTAGGAAATGAAACAAATATGAAATATTATTTTGGCATTTATTGATGGAATAACTCATATATTTTCCTCTTCAGGTTTGAATATTTTTACTTTTGTAAATATCGTCTGCGCGTTTGGTTAATTTCAGATAATTTCATTTTACAGTCTAAATATCTGTACTTTTCTAAATATCGTCTGCTTATTAATTGCATTTTTCTCTTTTTTGTTTTTGGCAACTATTGAAATGTTATGTTTACTTTTGATGTGTTTATTCTATGTAGTACTTTTGTATGTGATGTTTTATTGGAGCGGATATTAAGGAGAATGCATACACCACAAGAGAAAGCACAGATTTTATGGTGGTCATAGAGTTAATTTCCAATCAACTAAATCACTGACTTTTAAGAGTTAATTTCCAATCACTTAAACTGACTGATTTAGGAAAATTTGAATATCACTATTCAATAAAAAAAGGACAATTTTAGATTTTCCATCGATCGCTTCAAAGAAAATACGCCAATAAGCGCGCAGGTTTCTCAAGATTAATTGGCCTAAGATTATGAAAATGGTGAGTTTTTCTAAATTTTTAACATTTAAAACTTCATAAATAAGTCTTACTTGATCGTGGAAAATAGAAACATTCATTCATTTATTTAAAATTTGGTGTGTCCAGAATATTTCTTAGAATATACCTTACTGCATTAAATTTAGACTTCATAATTTTTGAAATATATTTATAGTCAGGAACAAAATATTATTATTGATTTTATTTCAATTCTTTTGAAAGCAAAACTAAAAACTTAATTTTATGCTGAATCTCAGAAATTTTTGTTGAATTATTGTTTGAGATATTACATAAATTATGAAAAATATTTTGTAGTTAACATAAGACTTAAATACCGAGCGATTCTGTTTGCAATACTCATATTCAATAATAATAATAATAATAATAAGTAAATAACAATAAAGATGATAAATAAAATAAAACGGTTGGTATTATTAAAAAATAATATTAATTGCAATTTCATCATTTACATTTTAAATTAAAGTTGAAGTTTTGCCGGAAATGACAACAAATTAGAAAAATATATATAGTAAATTGAACGAAACGATCTAAACAGTATAAGTTTGGTATGACTATCAAACTTTGACGATTAAAAATGTTTTGTTTGAGAATCCTTTAAGAGACCAATTACTTAAAATATTTAATTGAAAATTGTAGCTAGCGGTAATACTGGCGAACCGGCTGGTCGCCAAAGGCGGCTAGTTTTATTAATATGGGTCAAAGAATCAAAAATCAAGACGAATACAAGATGTTCGGTCGCTTCACTTTAAACTAAAACATTATTTCCAATAATCATCTTTTTAAGATCTGAATGCCTGCTAAATTAGCGAGCCATCAACCAAAGAGAAACGTGATCACTGTCTTCTCTCCCAACAAGAAAAATGAAACAAATTTTCAAAACAAAGTTTAAATTTTTAACAGGAAGTTAATTTTATCGGCTTCCGAACACTTATTTTATTCTTATTTCAATCATCTCGAGATTTGCGTTGCCCTTGCTACCATCCGGTGCAACTGATGAGTGCGCATGCTCAGAAGTTTGTTTTTGTTGCGGGTCTTCCCCTTCTGCCGCCGCTAGTTTAGGTTTCCAAATAACGTGCTATTGACGGAGAAAATTACGAACTGGTTGTTCTAAAAAACCGTTGCTGCAGCTGCTTCTGTGTTATAAATATTCAACTAGTTCAAAGGTATGTTTCTTTTTAGTTTTAATTTTTATAATCTGGTCTGCTATCTGTAAATTGCATGATGCAGTATATTACATATTGCAAAAATCGTTTTAAACGCTTTACAGGACAGACTATTAAACCCAGAGGTACCAAATTTGGTACATAAAAATTTCCCTATAGTAGATGCATACTATGGATTTTTTCAATTTTGAATTAAAAAATCAATTAAAATGTTATAGTTTTTTTAAAAATTTTTATTACGAAATTTATGAACGCTGCAAACTTATTTTTGTACCATATTAAATTTAAAAAATAACATTATTTTCATTTAAATTTCCGTATAATTTTTTTTCAAATTTTAATACAGTTTTAAAAATACTTTTAAGTATTTTTAAAATCGATATGCATTTAAAAACAATAATGCTTTTCATTGTTTTAGTTGGTGTACGCGCGTTGTACTTAATTAATATGCGCGTTATACGACGCGTATACGCGTCTTACGACTAGTTAAATACATTTTTTTTTCTATGCCCTTCATCGCTGTTATACAAAGGCGTGAATTCATGAAATGGCGCCCAGGGCAAATACTAAAAAAATGCCAGCTTTCTTTTTTTTTAAAGTCCAATTTTGAGATTTCATAAACCACAAAACTTAACGCCGGATAAGGATAAGGAAAAAAAAAAAAAAAAAAAAAAAAAACGTAAATAATTTTGTATGAAACATTTATAGACCAATCCCTATTGGCACAAGATATTGTATGATATTTCTATGTCGTTGTCGTATATCATGTAGATATCATAATTGTTGGCGGGCATGTTGTGTTAATAGGGGTGTGATCAATCCTTCAATCTCAATTACAGTATCAGATTAATTAAACTAAGTATAAAAAATAAACACAGGGTATGTATATATTTTTATGAAAGCAATTATAAAGGTAATTGTTATTAATAAAAATATCGTTCAAATATTAACATTTAAAATTATACTTTAAAACGTAGTGACTGACAAGTCGATACCTTAACACTTTCGCTTTTATCCACGAAAATTACTGTTTTCCCTCGCATTAGAACAACAACAAATATATATATATATATATATATAAACTCAAACAAGTAAATATTTACAAAGTGTTTTAAACGTTTAAAGGTTTTAAAATGTAGCGCGTCGTGGCCGCCATGCAGAAGTTTCACTTGAATGCTCAAGACGCGTTACGGACAATGAAGAGATTAATTCTACCCCTGACGAGATTATTAATATACGTATTTGATTTTTAAAAATCTTTTTAATACATTAAAACTTTCAAGCAAATAACTTTTAAAATTTCTTACGTAAGCTTTTAAGAATTAAGTATTTATGTATCAAAAACATCCAGGGTAAGTCTTGCAAAATTTCTTAAAATACTATCGAAAATATTTATACTACGTTCTTATGGCGTCTTTTAGAGTTAGTTAGTGTCTGTTGTTCAATAAGTTCTTCTAATACCAGCTGTCTGACCGTTTGCACTCAACACGCCAAATCTTTTGATTTCATGCTACTAAATTTAGCACCAATATATTTTAGAGGGTGAAAATGTAGACTCCGGAGTATTTTTTCGCAAAATCCTAAAAAGATTTAATTAATAAAAAAAAGCGAAATTTCGAGGGCTGTGGGATAATTGACTTTAATGTTTTAATTATGTATGAATAAAAAAATTGTTATGCATATCAACTTCATTTTCTCGCCAAGAACCTAACATTTTTAGATATTTATAGATTCTGATTGTAACATATTTTTTTTCTTATTGGCGTTATTATGATCACATAATTTCAATATATTTCAAAATTATATTTGGAATGGAATGCATTTTATTTTTATAAAAAATGGTTTAGAGGTTTACTATAACATTATTTTTAATAAATTCTATATTTGTTTAATTATGCATTTCTTAAGATGGTACTTTTGTTTTGTTTCAGTGTAATAATATCCACATTAATGTAATAACATAGCAATTAATTTGTACTTCAATTTTACGCCATAATTAACGGCAGTGTGTATTTGTAACAATTATATTATTATATTCTCTCTCGCAATTGCCCAATTTTAACAAAAAAGAATTTTACAATTCTTGCATATTTGAATAAATTATGCATTTATCTTGACACAATTTTATTATTTAGTTTAGTGGATTGTTATCACTCTTGCAGAAAAAAAAAAGGCCAGATCGATTAAACTATTTTATAATTAGTCAAGAAATGTTTGATTAAATTCATACTTGAATAGAATAATCTTAATCAATCTTAATTAACTCTTATATTGCCCTCCCATGTCTCAAGTTACGAGGCGGCAGCCTCCAACTCCAACCTGTGCTGAAATCCGCCACTGGTCTTAAGGAGTTGTGAAAATATCCGATTAATAATTCGTTATTCTATTTGTGCCATCGTTCATCGCAGACAATTTTTTTTATTGTTCGTTTTAGTAGTGCGCTTTGTAATTTATTTTTAGCGAAATTTATTATTGGTTCTTCCGATTTTCTAAACAGTTTCGAAACACTAATCACATTTCACATTTTTGATAAATGAGGACAAAGGGTGAATAAAAATATGCCCTAATAATTTTATTTTTTATGAAATTCAATGTCATGTTTGTTCCCCCCCTTCAGCTCTATTTATAAAGTTTAGAAAATCTAGTTTTATCAAGTGTTTTCCTCTCTTTCTTTATGGATCTTCAAATACTTATGAATTGATCGTATAAGTCAAAGGGAGAAGTTTGTGTCGGGAACTAAATTAGTGATTTGAATTCTGGAAATTGCGAGATAAAGTGGATATATTTAAATATTAAAATCTATTAATATTAATTTTGAAGAATCTGAAGAAAGTGAATTTAAAAATAAATGCATATTTTTCTCTTAATTACAACCAATTTATTACTTAAGCGTACTTATGTAGAATTCCGTGAATTTTCCCAAAAATATATGTGTGTGTCTGTGTATGTATGTGTGTGTATGTATATTTGTGTGTGTGTTTGTGTGTTATTTCTTTGTTTGAGGTTATTCCTTAGTAAACATTCTGCTAACGATTCCTTTTATAATGGAAAAAATTATCTTAATTCTATTTATATCTTAAACAGTTTGCTATTCTCCTAAAGTTCGGAAATAAATATGAAGATTAGTTGTCAAATAACCCTAAAGAAAGAGAAATTCGCTTTAAAATTGTTGATTTTAATAAAAATGTTAATGTAAAGAAGTCGACTGAAATTATTTTTTCAATATCTGTAGTCTTTTGTACAACTCTATATGAATTAGCAATTGACAATTTAGAAACCACGTTTCAAATGGTTTGTTAAAAACCAATGGAAATACTCTTCCTAAAAGTTTTTCATATACTTTCTTATAAAGTGCCCTTAGGTGGGCCATAAACGCGACAATTGTTCAGATTTTTATTTTCAAAGACCCACGCATAAGAGTCTTGTGTTTCGTAGTTATAAGTTTTACATGCACGTAGAAGTTCAGAACGGCAGACAGTCACCCCCTAGACGGATTGGATTCCAAATCTGCTCTGGATCTACATTTTTAGATACTAAATCTGTGAACTAAATTTTAGCTATTCTTGCTCTTTATAGATATCATGTACTCGAGAAGTCATGTAAATGAATCTCCTGTAAATTAATTTCTTTCAATATTTGATATAAATAGGCAAATTTAGTGCAAAATCCACATACAAAATTTCACCCTTCTAGTTCTGTTTTAGTTTTATCGTGTTCATGGATAGACAGACAAATTTAATTAAAAAATGTTTTTTATCACTCTAGAGTGTCTGAAATGCGTAGATTCATCAAAATCACCAGTTCGTATTTGTTTGACAACTACAATACTTTGTATATTTCATATACGAGAAAATAAAAAAAAGGATCAAAGGAGGGCGGTAGATTATCGCCTGATATTATCGCCATACCATAAATACCATGTAAAAACAAAAGATAAAGTAGCATCGTTCACAAAGCTGTCTTTTTCACAGACAGAGACATAATTCCAAAAATGTGTTTTCCGTCTGTGGAAAACACCATTTGTTGCAGATTCGATTTTGATTTTTTTTTGATGAATATACTGCTTTCTGTTTGTATACTTCTTATTTAAGAAAGTAAAAACTAGGAATAACTTAAGAAAATAAATGCAGTCGAACGTTATTATTAATCTTTGTAGTTTTGAAAGTGAAAGTAGCAGAAGTCGATTGAATGTTTTTTCCCAATCTTACTAAACGCAGTGATGATTCATATCTGCTTCACTTACATTCAGGCACCATTATCAAATAAGCAATTACCTAAAGGCATTGCAAACTGGGATCGAAAAGTCGAGTTTTTTTTTTAATGTATTCACAGGGCAGTAACATTTTGTACTTTAATTTGATTTACAAGGGCTTTGTTCTCAAACTTAATTCATTATATTGTTCATTTCACTTATCGTTGAAGTTTAACATCGTTTTATTGATTTTTCTCTCATGTTTTCAAATTTTCTTACAGATTAGTATAGATAGTTGACTGATTGAATCATAAATCAACAGATCTTGCAGACTTTGTATTAGTGCAGAAGGTGTAGATTATGTTTTTTTGTTGCCATTTTCAGTATTTCTAAATTTTTTTATATGCGGGACAGTGAAACCAAATTTCTTGGAAGTTATCTGAAATGAAATCTTAAGTTAAATATAACGAAATTTGGTATTTAAAACCGACTGTATTTGAGACCAAGCAAATGCGTTCAAGGTGAATTTTTTTTTCAAAATGTCATGAAATATTTTTTAAATCTTCGTTTGCGTTTATTTTATGTAAAAACAAAAGTATATTGAAAATAGAGGAAATAAATTTTTTTTTAATAAAAAGAGGTACAACGCAATATCTTCTAGTTAGATTTGTTGGATGATTAATTCAAAAGAAACATATCAATTAATTCCTGAACTAAGAAATAAGATATATTTTTTTTTCCTGCCTTTAAATACTAGTTTTCAAATGATAAATAGCACGAAGAGCATTTTTTCATACTATGAAGTATTAAAACAAAAGTACAACTTTTTTATATGAATCATAACTTTAAAGAGCAATTTTTGTATATATATATATTTATTTCATGTATCTCGGTAACGGCTCTAACGATCTGGATCAGATTTTATATTTAAATAAAATTTTGCTTTTTAAGTTTATCTATATCTATATACCACCGCAATTTTACATAATTTTTTTATAACTAAATATTGACAAGTGGCTATAAATGATGCGGGCAAGCGTGCCAGGGGTGTTGTGGTTAAGGCATTTACTCCCAAGCATTTTTCTCATGTTCGATCCGTGTTTGCAATTCGATTAGATTTCGCTTATAACTTTAAACGAGCCATAAGATAGGATTTCATTTACAATTTTACGGAAAAAAAAAAATGCCGAGCGAAGTTTTATCCCTCAGGTTATGTACAGAAACTACAGAACGTATTGAGAAATTTTGAATAAAAAAATATCAATTTCGTTTCATTTAAAGTTTTTTCTTTAAAAGATTGAAACATAATTTAGAATTTTGGAAAATAGCATTTAAAGATATAAATAGCATTAAAATTCAGTTTATAACAAATATAAATATTAATGTGATCTTCCAAAGAATGAACGCAAAAGCATTCTCAAGTGGTTTTATTAAGAAAATGCCCAGAGATTAAGAATACTGAAGAAAAAAAAATTTGAAATTTTTAGAACTGCGAAGGAAGCAGAACTTGCATTATTTAATGACCTCTTAGATGGTTTATTTAATACGGCTCTACTCACATTTTTGCCATTTACAAATTAATCTTGAATAATTTATTAATTAATCATTTGAGAAATTTTCTTATGCTTTTGGCTTAATGTAGGAACTATTCTTGAAAACAGAATTTTACTAAAATTATTTATTTTGCAATTGAGCAATTTTAATAAAAAAGTTTAGTCAGAAATAATTTTCCAATTTTTTAAGAAAAGAATTGCAACAAGAATGGACTTGCTAGATCTATTTCTGTTAATAACCGAGATAGACATATTCTTCCGGAAAATTCCATGTTCTGTCAGAAAATGCTATATAAACTTGAGATATTGAAACAATTTAATCAATTTTTTTCTGTAGCTGTTTTACACTGTACTTTTGAGTGTTTAGTAGTCTGCTGTCTGCTTGTTTCGTGTGATAAGTGCCTGTTTTTTGTGCATACCTTAGTTGTGTTTTTGACGTTTCTTGTTTTTTTTTTATGGAATAAAGAATAAAGCATCTTTACTTGTTATCGAGCTTATTAGATTTCTTTCATCTTAATCCCATTTAATAATATGAATTCCTAATAGGATACTATTCGTAATGCATTGTGAATGCTAGTGCTTATGCGCTTCGCAAATTGAATGCATTAAACGCTCCTTAATACTTTTTAAAACTTTTTAATGCTGATGTTATAATTTAAAAATATGAGGCTTAAATGCGTTTAGTGATTAGATAAGTCAGATTACAAGGAATTAAATTTTTCAGGTTTAATTAGTAAAAGTAAGAATAATTGGGATAGAGTGGTAGATGTAAAGGTAGTTTAAGAAGTAAAGCCAGTTTAGTAGTTAATATGATATTTGGTGTCTCTCATTATTATAACAAAAGCTGTTCGGGTTGGATGAAACTGTTTTGTTATTTTGCACTTGCATGAAGAATGCAAAATCTACTGTAGTCCCTGCTTTATGTTGGAACAAATGTTATAGACAACAATTTTAACATTATCCATAAAAACAAGTTGTTATGCACATTTTCCTTCTACACATACCAATGATGTCATTATTCGTTTGTTTAGAAATATTTTTTTTTCTTTTAAGGAGGCTTGTTTTAAGTTTGAGTTTCAGGTAATTTCTTCAAAACATTTGGAATCCGCCTCAATTTATAGCTGAGCAGCGAGTTGATGGTTGTGACACAAGAATAGCGTGATTTTGATAGGAGATGGATGTGATCCAAAGTTTACCTGATCCGGTTGTTTTTCGTACTTCCATAAGATGCGATTGAAGATATTTCAGTAATTAGTAGAAGCATTATTCTTTACAAATGTATTTAATAAGTCTTTTATTTCTGCATTTCATTGCTTACTTTTCTAACTCTCAGCAAATGCATTCCTCTGTCTGAGGTCAATGACCAATCGCCAAGTCGTCAGAACGCTACTGACATATTGAAAACGCCTAATTATTGGAATAAATGTTTTCTTTATTTATACACCTTTATATATTAATGTCAGCGAAATCAATTTATTCGAATAAAATTTTTCGATCATATAAAGAAAATATACAAAACAATGTGTTCGGTAAATATAATCTAAATCTGTTAATAGACATTTAGCAGACGATTCCTTTTCAGACATTTTATAACTGCTACTATTTTTATTTAATTAAAATATTATTAAAAAGTGAAAGCAAACGATTTTTTCCTTGATAAATATATTTTGTTAATATTATTTCGTTTATTTTTTGTATAATAGCTGATGATCAATCGTAAACCTTTTGGAATCTGGCAATGTTTGTAAGATATGCTGTTAAGTTGAAAGAATAAACAAACCGATGGAATTCTAAAATGCTTGGAGTATTATTTTAGTTATAAGAATTTAAGATGCTCTGCAAGCTATAGTTTGAAGCTTAAGAAAACGGGTAGTTTTCTAGAAAGCATGCAAAACAATGAGTCATCTTAAACCAAAATTTGGAAAAAGAAATAAATTAATTTCCAAATTATTTATAGATTTATTAAATAATTAATACTAAATGGGAAGCTTCATATTTTTGGCTAAGAATTTAGACAAATTAGTTGCAATATTAATTTAAAAACAGAATATATTTATTGATAAAGATTTCTATTTTAAATGATTTTATCTAGCACTAATTAAAAATTTATCCTACTTATACATCTTTTTATTATTAAAAATATTTTGCTAAGTTTTGTCTGGAATGCATTAAACGAAACACATTACATCGTTAACTGTAACTATCTTCCATAATTTTTTCCCTGATAATTCTAAAAGATAATGTTCTTGGATTGTGAAAAAATTTTGACGTTTGGGATGTTATTTTTTTTTGTCGAATTCCCTTTGTTTAAAAGATAAGTAATCAAATATTTATTTTCGATATTTTTATATTTTGATTCCTTTGTGATTTTATCATTCTTGGATTTACTTTTTTTTCAATGCTCTGGCGCTTTATGTTCTCTAAAAATAATCTGTAATGATATGAAATGAAAAGCTAATTTTTTATAGATTTATGTAGTATCTTGAAAGATATATTGTTTTTAAGATGGGATATCTCAATTATAAAAAATTATACCAAAAAAATTTCTTGTAAATCTTGCTGTTCGAACATTTTTAGAATTGATTATATTTTATTTTCATTTTGCTCTCAATAACAAATAATTCTAATGATTTTTCTTTTGGTTGTTTATTTTGATTGGATTTTATAAATATATTTTTATTAACTAGAAATTCATTGTCCGTTTATTTCCAATTTAATATTATCATTTCATGATTAACTATTCTTTTCTTAGATATTCAACGAATATATTAATGTTTAATTATTGTTAAATTCAATGCAATAATTCATTATCCTTAAATTGTAATGTCCTGTAATAAATGTATGATAATCCAGTCATATATCTATATCTATATATATCTATACTTATAATAAAGCTCAATGTGTGTGTGTGTGTGTTGGCGTTCTACAGGCCAGACCATTCAGACTACAGCTACCAAATTTGGCACGTGTATACCTTGGAGGTCGGGAATGTGCACCTGGGTGTTATTTTTTCGAATTTTTAATTAGAATTTAAAATTTATTTAAAAATTAAGCGAAATTTTGGCGTGTTTCTGCTATACCGCACAAAATATTTCTATTCGTACCTATTCGAAAAAATTGCCGCACAAAAAAGATTTTTACATGAAGTTAAAGATCAAAAATTTATCTTTTAAATGATGCCAATGTTTTAACCTTAAAATTAAATTAAATATTTTAACTATATTTTTCAACAATTTTTTTCGTACAAAATAAAAATAAAATTTACACTGCACGAGCACGTTTCGCATTCATGGGAAAAAATTATCTTTTTTAAGTGTTGCCATCACATTGATTAAAGCACCAATTAAAAATTAATTAAATCTTTTTGGAAATGAAATCTGCAAAAAATATAATTTTCGGCACGTGTCTGTAGGAAATGAAACAAATATTAAATATTATTTTTTTTACAAAATAAATTCAAGAAAAATTATTTTATGATCTTTTACACTCTCTATATTATTAATCCAATAAATCAGTTTTATTTTAAGGCAAGTTTTGTTTAATATGAACAGGATATCCATTCAAATCAGGGCCACACAGCTAATTTGTAAACCTTTAGTAAGTCACGGATCTGCTAAAATGGTCTAAATGGAAAATGATTATATTTTATGTAACTTGATTCAATAAATGCTCTAATAAATAACGAATTTTTGATTTTACATAAAGCTTCTGCTGTGGAAATCCCGATTAACAAAATGTTCTTGAAACACTAATATTCTAAATAAAAAGAGTTAATTTCCAATCAACTAAATCAATCACTTAAACTGACTGATTTATGAAAATTTGAATATCACTATTCAATAAAAAATGGATAATTTTAGATTTCCCATCGATTGTTTCAAAGAAAATCAGCACGCATGTTTCTCAAGATCAATTGGCCGAAGATTATGAAAATGAGGAGTTTTTCTAAATTTTTAACATTCAAAACTTCATAAACAAGTCTTAGTTGATCGTGGAAAATGGAAACATTCATTCATTTATTTAAAATTTGATGTGTACAGAATATTTCTCAGAATATGATACCTTACAGCTTTAAATTTTGACTTCATAATTTTTGAAATATATTTATAGGTCGGAACAAAATATTATTATTGATTTCATTTCAATCCTTTTGAAAGCAAAAGTAAAAACTGAATTTTATGCTGAATCTGAGAAATTTTTGTTGAATTATTCTTTGAGATATTACATAAATTATGAAAAATATTTTGTAGTTCACATAAGACTTAAATACCGAGCGATTCTGTTTGCAATACTCACATTCAATAATAATAATAATTAATAAATAACAATAAAGATGATAAATAAAATAAAACGCTTGGTTTTATTAAAAATATCTTTATATTAATTGCAATTTCATCATTTCCACTTTAAATTAAAGTTGAAGTTTTACCGGAAGTGACAACAAATTAGCAAAATATATATAGTAAATTGAACGAAATGATCTAAACAACAGTATAAGTTTGGTATGACTATCAAAATTTGAAGATATCGTAGTTATAAAATGTTGGAATAAATGAGGCTTGAAATGGAAACTGATTACAAATTCTGTATTTTATTTATACGTGCTTCAGTGGGAAATTATTAGCCGTGATCAAAGCTATTTTATTTGAATTTAATTAAAAGCTAGAAAAAAGCCCTTGCTTAACTTTATATATGAAACATAAAGGAACAAATTAATACACTTTTTACGTATCTAGTTAGCATTCATCATAATAATGATAAATGATAAATCTAAAATTACCAATTAAATAATTATCATAATACTTTTTTTTCGTTTGATTACAGTCACAGTTAATTTTTTAAAAATATTTAGATGACTCGAATGTTTCCTGAATGTAAAATGTTTGCAAATTTGATTATAATTATTTAAAATTTAAATGATGGTCTAACTTCTAAAAAACATCGTCAACATACTTTTCAAAGTTTTCACAAGGCAGTAGTTTCTGTTCATAATTGCATACACAAACCTGAGAATTTTCCATTCTGTAATGGTAACACTGAATATTTTGAATCCTTATTCCTCTCGAATTAAAATCCTGCCGTTTCCAGGAGAAAGGGAACCCCTCCCTTTCTTCTCTTAACTATGCTATCTATAGATTTTGAGATAATTGAAGATTAAGTAGTGTCTGGAAACTTGATTCCACATCTGCAATAGCACTGTTAACTCCATTAAGCACTGTTAACTCCATTATTCCCATTCAGCTTTATGCAAGAGGACTCAATTCGTATCCTCTCCTGTAACCTTAGGATCTTTATATAATTGCGATTAAGACAACATATTTTGCTGATTTTATTTATTTTAGCAAAATGACGTAGTGAAGAACGTTTTTATTCTCTTTCATGAATATCGAATAAGAACAGACAAAGTCACTTTGTGCTGAACATGATGATAGTTTAATGATAAAGACAATAACAATTAAATCCTGATGTTGATTTTATCTATCATTTTTATTATCTCGTATGCGAAATATAGTGAAAATATTATGATCGTCAAAAAAAAAAAAAATGGATTTCGAAATTTTGACAAATTTTCTCGTTTCTAACCCTCCTTAGATCCGAAAAATACATTTTTTGCATTATGTCTGTCCATCTGTCAGTCAGTCATTTGTAATGTCTGACCATGAACACGATAACTCAAAACACCTTAAGTTAGACTGATAATATAAATTTGGTATATAAACTTACGATAAATTTGTTGATTTTTTTTATCAAATTTTGAACGAAATGCATCCACATTAAGTCTGTTTGTCCGGCTGTACAGGACAAGTAAAAAATGTAGTAACAACTCATAAATCAAATTTGATATATAGATTTAGCATCTAAAATATAGATACTTATCAAGTTTGGAATCAAATCCATCAAACAATTGACTGTTTTTTAGTAAATACTTATGCATTTATGTAAATGTAATAACTCATAGACATAGTGACTTACTCGATGAAATTTGGTATGCTATCTTGTGACTACAACTGTAGTTTCGTGTCAGTTAAATATCAATCGGTCTGCAAAAAGAATTATCTTTTAAAAAAAGTTTTTTTTGTTCTTACGAATTTTAGGGATTTATTTATATATGAAAAAATTTAGTTGTATTTTTCCAAAATCAGTTATTGAATTGAAACTGTCAGTTGTGTGAATTTCGAAATATGTTCAATTTGCTTAAAAACTATTTCCAAGATACAATTTAAAACTAAAAGACAACAAACAATTTATTTATTTAAGCTTTTAATACACAATGTATTTTAATGTTTTTGAAACTGAATATATTGAGTTTTTAAAATCTCTTGTACATTTTTAATTTACAGGATTCAGTTTAAAACTTTTTGATATTCATTATGTGTATTTTTTTAATGATTCTTAGACTGACTGTATACACTAATTACTTCATAAGTTTTAAAATTTTCTTGTCATTCGTTATTAATAATTAAATTTTTTTGTGTGTAAGTTGTTCGTTTTGTAATACGCTCTGTAATTGGAGCTTTTTTTTTCTGTTATTAGAATTTTCTTTATAATAAATAAACAAAAGTGTGAACCGTAAATTCATGATGGTAGTTGGTTCCTAATCTCATAGCTGCGTCCAATTGACTATAATATACCGATCGTGGAATATGAACTCGTACTAATGTTGTAGTGAGAGTGGTTTAACGCTTTAAAACTAATAGAAAACATGTTGAAGAGGAAGTTGAATATTTGTACAGCTAAAGTAGATTTCGTTTACGATCTGAAATGATCGATTGTATTTTTTAAATGATTCATATTTTAGTCTGGTTTTTGTGAAATAAAGTTGTCAATTTCTTTCTTTTCCTGCTGAATGGAATTAATTAATATGTGTCGTCATAGTCACATGACAAAAGTATCTGCGCATGTCATATATATACGCATCAATATCATTTAATGCGATTGTGTTGTCATTAACATTTCTCTGTCATATTTTTGCGCAGTTGTTTCAAATAGAACAATTTAATCATAAACAATTTTTAAAAATACGTTTTTAAGTACTAAATAAAAAAATCTTATGTTTTAATCGTTTTTAATTTTTTAATTCCGAGATCTTATTTTTCAAACTCGCCATTAGGTAGCGTCATAGTTACGGAATCAAAATTTAATTTAACACACACACACACACACACACACACACACACACACATATATATATCACATTTACAATAAAAAAAAATCATTATAAACCTTGAATGTGGAAATTTGGAAGTAACTTCTGAGTCCACATGCGACAGTGTACCGTGTTCATTTAATGTCAATGAATAATCTGCTTATGTATTTATTGATAATTTTTGGGAAATAAAAAGTAATTTAATAAATAATTGCAGTAAAATTTAGTCATATCATATACAAAATTAGAAGCAAAAGATGTAAAAATGAATGTGGCACCGAAAATAATTTGAAGAAAGATATTAAGCCTTAATGAATGTCATCGCAAGTAAAAAAAATAAATTATTGGACATTTATTATATAAAGAAAATAATGGAATTACGATTCTAATTTACTTATGTCTGTGCCTCACGTTTATGCAGTTTTGGTTTTGATTTTCAGATTTTTGATAACATTTTTACCTTTAAATATATTAATACAAATATTTCAATTTTTTTGTATTTATTATTTATTTAAATTCGCTGTAATATTAAAATGTGTAAATTTGGCTGCATATTTTCATTCAGAAAAAAAGAAGGAACACTGATTTCGGATTTAACATTAAATTCCTTTCGTAGTGTAATAATTGAAGGTGACTAGTGTTGAGCTGTTCATATATGAATAAAAAAAAAACGAATTTGTATTTTTTTTTCTTTATGTAACGCTATAGAATTTTATGTGTTCACAACTAATTTGTGATAAACTTTTATGCAAGGATGTAAAAAGAACGAGTTTAATGACTGCTTAGAACAGCAATTTTGCCTAATCATATAATTGTATTTTTTTTTACTAGAGACGAGCAGTTTTCTTGCCTCCCTCCCATTCATATTCGTTTTTGTTATCTCAGCGATAAACTTTTAAACTCGAGAAGTAGCGGTGAAAATCAGATTTTCGTGGAAGGCAAGCATGATTCATCATTTCTGTGAACTTGAAAGTATGAAGTTGGGATGTGTAGAAACAGGGGATAACAGCCATTGTTGCTACACATCCCAACTTCATACTTTCAATTTCAAGTTTCGGGAAAAGATGCATCATGCTAGCTTTTCACATTTAAGCAAAGCCTCAATGTTTTCATTTTCGGGAGGTTGAATTGGATTTGAAAATTTAAAACCATGGACAAAGATGCTGGAAAAAAAAATGTAAGCTGAACGGAAAATGACAAAGAAAAGAAAAGAAAGGACTGGGATTATTTTTTTTATATACTTGAAGAACAGAACTTGTTGCCGCTCAAAAACTAATTTTTGCCGTGGGTCAGATAATACTGATTTTGCCATAGGTACAGATTTACAATAGCACAACATAATTACATAAATAATATCATGACCTTCTGCGTCTTGACAGATATAACCGGTACGTAGGACGCAGTATCAGATCTAAAATACTCAAGATGAATGTTCAAAGGATTTGACATCCGAAGTTATACATGCTTCACACATTATCACATTTCATGAAACTCTTTTTGTACTGTCATAAATTTATATTCCATTAACTTGCAGAGCACATCTGTTATATTCTTCTCTTTTATTTTATTCGCTGGTAAGGAGCTTATAGTGTTCGTCCATTACGACTTCACCAATCTTCAAATCTCACATGCCTTGTAATGCTGTGTGAAGTGGCTTACCATACAGAGAACCCTCGGAGGGCACCTCGAAAAGTGGATGAGATGCTTCCGGTATAGTGGTTGGATCTCGCCACCCTAGAGGGTACACAAAAAGGTGGGGGAGCTGTCTCCTACCATCGATGACAGTACGTACTTCTTTGGGGAAGGGTTGTACCGTGGCCGGCGATGGCCCTTAGGAATCAACCACAATTCCCGCCAGTGTTGCTGTTGCGGCGATCCGGTCATTCATTTTTCTCTATCCGTGTGCCTTCGGGCGGGTCGGAGAGTCACTGATATGACTTACCATACAGTTTAGTTTAGTTTAGTTATATTAACGTCCCGTTTGAAGCAACACTAGGGCTATTCTGGGATGGACCTCGTAATTTTGAACCGCGGTCAGATGACGAGGACGACACCTGAGCTGGCACCCCCCTCTCCACACCACACCAGCGGGAGGACGTTTTGTCAGGACGGATTTAACGTGCAACAGACCCCCTTACACGACGGTTCTTCGGTGGAATCGGGTATCGAACCTGAAACCCTCCGGTTCCGAAGCCGAGACCTAACCACCAGGCCACCGAGGCTCTTGACTTACCATACAGAGAATTTCATTAAGATTTGGATATTAAATAATGCTTTAAAAATTTTGTATGAAGATTATTCTAAAATAAGGATAAAAGATATGAATTTAACTTCCAGTAATGATCGAAAAAAAAAAGAAAAGAAAAGAAAAGAAAGTAGGACAAGGAAAGGAGTGATAAAGGGAGGATCAGAGAAGGAGGGACATATTTACCAAAATTTATTGCATTAACCCTCCAGATGCGTATCCTGCGATTTCGGCGAATTGGCAAGCAGTCCACTTTCTACTGCATCCCGCGTTTTTCGCAGTTTAGAGTGTTTATTTTTACGTTTATAGAATTTTATTATATCATATTATTATCATGTAGCATATAGTATCAGTTCATTTTGAAATATATTTGAACTTATTTACAAACATCGCAACTAAATAGTGATTTAAAAACTGACACAGTCAGAGGGTTAATTTTGTCTCAGAACTTCAAATGAGTTAAAAAGTTATAGAGTTTGTCTTTTGAGGCTTCTCTTGTGTTTGTTTTCTAGGTGACTTGATGAGTATTTGTGATTCCAGGAAATTTTTTCTTAATCTGTGCTTCTCCTTCTGCATTTGTAATGCATGTTCTATAGAAAAAATGATTAGTTTCTGCGTGGTTGATCTATCCTTAAAATTTACCCCATGATTTTAAAATAGGTTTGTTGATTGTTTAATAGAAAGAATGAATACCAAAAGAGTAACCGAAGGTGTCGGTGTTTTAATGATATCTTTTATATTTAGCCATATTCATTGGCTACTAAAACTTGGATTAATAAGCTTTTGTTTTTAGGCGGGTTTTGCTTTTTGTGAACTTCCTATATAATTTCGGCTTCGATTTCGCCTGCTCAGATCTCCTCTGAATTATTTGGAAGATAGAGTTTTGCAGATATTTTTATTTAACTGGTGGAAGTGCAAAAAAGAATAACTGAGGTTGTGTTTTAATCATATCGCTTTTGATTTAGAAATATTCTTTGTGTACTTAAACTTGGATTGATTTGCTTTCGTTTTATGTGAGATATTTTGATTAATTATTGATGAGATTATTGTTTCCTTTTCATCTATTTCACCAGTGCAGTTTGTTGATTGATGAGTTGCCAGATGACTCGCCAGACTAATTTAACCCCTTAACTGTTTTATTTTCTTTACTATCTAATAAGATGACACCTTCTATTTTGAGAATATTTTCTTATTTTGATTCAAATGGAAATCCATCGAATACAAGACTTATTTATGTATTCGAAGTAAGTTTAATATGGAATTGTAATCCTTATGAATGGTTTATTTTTTGCTTACAACTATCAAACTTCGATAAATCGATGCACTTGTGACACTCGAGCAAAACAGTTAAGCGGTCATCTATTCTAGATTTGGAAGTAATAATAATAAGAAAAAAAAATTATCTTTTTCCTAGGAATTTCTCTAATTTCGAATGATAAGTCATTTGCTTTTGAAAGTTTGTATTAATTATTTACATGTTATTCTTAGATTTCTTACAATTCTTGAATCTTGTTTTAGGATGTCGCGTTATAGAGAATTTTTTCCAACTTTCATAATGTGTGGTGAGAGTGTCAAGTCATCATGCGAAGGTTATCTGCATTTCTTTTCGCTCTGAAAACTGCGATATAACCTTTACACGTTCAAACTAGAAATCTACATTTATCTCTTAAGCGAATTTAACGATAAAAGCATGTTTAGTTAACGTTTTTTTATATCAGGAGTTCAAACACATGGCTGCTCGTTGCGATAAATTGCTGACATCAGCGATAATGCTATCAAACAAAAATATCGATTATATGTATGCATTTCTTTTAAAAATAGCCAGCATTGTTTAAGAACTGTTACTATCAGTAAATTAGTTTTTGTTTGCTTAATATGACTGTTACAAAGTATAAATGTATGGCAATTCTTAATATTTTTCAGTGATTTTTTAAAAATATTTATCATTTTTATTCCAAAATAAATGAAAAGGAATGTCATTCCTGCTGGGAAATTATTAATTAATTCATTATTAATTACTCACATTTAAATGTTTTAGTCTTTTACAACATTTGTAACTTAAAAATTGATTATATAAATATATAATTAATAAAAATTGTCTTGTTATGGAAGTTGCGGATGGTAAAATGGACTTCCAAGACCTACATTATCTATAACATGTATTTATATTAAAATAACTTGCCGCCTTTGGCGACCAGCCGGTTCGCCAATCTTAATGCTCGTTATAAGACGTAATTAGCTACTATTCATGGTATTATTTAAAAAAAAAATGGAATGAATTGAAGCACCCCAGTTTTCAATTCTTTGCCCCTTCTTATAGAAATGGATTAAGCTCTCTAAGGCTCTTAGACAGTAGTAATTTCTGTAGTTAAAAAAAATACTGTGATAGTATAGAATAGCAAAGCATTAATTGGGGGTTAGTGTTATATAGTCGGGAGAAAAAAAAGTACCTAAAAGTAATATAAACGAAGTGATGAAAAAATTACATCACTTTAACGCATATTTAAATAAAATGCTTATCAACTACAAAAATTTAGACCGGATTGATCTGTGAGCAATTTTGGGAACTTGAAAAGGAAATGCTAAAAATAATATTTTGAAATACACGATATTTTAATTTAATTTACTGTGATTGAGATCATGGCTCTTTCAGATAAAATGAAAAGCACAAAATGAGATTAAACATGAAAATACTACACAGAAAAATCTCCCCCCCCCAAAGGGTACTTTTAAGAGTTTCCTATTTGATAATCCAGCCCTATTCCATCTCCTTTCCAAGATCTGCAAAGGTCCAGGTATTTTAGAAAATATCGTTCCTTGAACTATGCACTTTTACATCACGTTTCAATTCTTTTGATTAAATTATAAAACATGTACTTATATTAAAATAACTAGCCGCTTTTGGCGACCAGCCGGCTCGTCAATCTTAATGATCGTCCAAATTTTAATAATGAAGTATTTTATGTAATTCCTAATTTAATAGCTTCTTCATCAAAATATTTTCAAACTTCAAATTTTGATAGTCATATAATTCGCTTATAATATTATAAAGGCCTTCAGTCATAACGTTATATGTATCTCTCTAATTTTCTGTTAGCTCCAGTATGTAATGTATGTCCAGTATGTAAGAATGTATGCTTTAAATTAAAGTGGAAATGATTAATCTGTAATTATTATAATAATATTTTTTTACTGAAACAAAGCATTTTTTATATGATTATTACTGAAAGCAAAGTCACTGACTAAGCGTTTAAACATTATAGGCACTAAAGAATATCTTTCTTAATTTATGTAATATCTAAAGAATTTGTCAAAAATATTTTCTCAGATTCATCATGAGCAGATCTATTAATTAACAATGTTTATTTTTAAATGGATCAAACACTAAGAAAATAAACAGAATCGTTTAAAATAATCGGTCGAAAACAGGTTAAAAAAAACTACTTAAAAAACGATGTACTTAAAACTATAAGCATATACAAAAAATATATAACTAACATAAATACAATTTAATTACAAAAGCATACAATTAACTTGAAAATAATTTAAATCAAATCCGCATCCGTTGAAAATAGTTGTGAACTATCAGAACATAATGCGCATGCGTGAATTTTCAACGCCAGTTACGGTAACGCAAATGCGTGAATTTTTCTACGCCAGTTGGTGTAACGCTATGCAGATTAGAAATTTTTAATTTCCTTTATTCTGTTTTATTTTAATCCAAAATGTACTTCAGAATGAATCTGATAGATAATTAACGATGTTTAATTTTAAATGCATCAAACATTAAGAAAATAAACGGAAGCGTTTGAAATAATGGGTCGAAAAATGTTGAGTCTAACCTCATTAGCGTGGGGATAAAAACTGAAACCTTACTCATTTGGCGGTGGGGAAATGAAGATTTTTTTGGCGGGAAAGTTAGTTTTTGATAAATAATTAAAATTCTAATTAAAAATTCAAAAAAGGGATCCCAGGTGCACATTCCCGACCTCCAAGTTATACCTACATGTATCAAATTTGGTAGCTGTAGGTCTAACGGTCTGGCCTCTAAAATGCCAACACACACACACACACACACACACGCACGCACGCACGCACGCACACACACACACACACACACACACACATTGAACTTTATTTTAAGTATAGATAACTTGTATAGGTATTTAAAATAACTCTTTTAATGTTCCAATGTCACTTAGACATGAAATTTTCATAAAAAAGCTCATTGTTCTTTATTCTTGCTTTCCAGACTGTGAATTCTTAGAATGCCCATGCGACCCACCTTTAAACTCATCCCGGATTTCATCATTCCGCATTTGGAGCGAAAGACTTATGGACGCCATTTGATATGGGAAGATCGGGAAAAGGGCAGTTTTAAGGTGTCCAGAATTCACCAGAGCAGTGAACTGTGGAGCGATGAATGCATTGCTGTTTATAAGGTAATGATTTTATTTATAAGTTGTCCTGCTCTTTCTTCCGTATTTTTATGGAATGATGTTACTTATTATCTACAGTCACCTTGAAGGTAAAGTAATGGCATCTCTTCTGTCTCTAGAACGCATCCATGTTTCAGTGCTTTAGTGAGAGTTCAATCAGATGTAATATGACCAAATTGTATATCTGTATTATAATCAGTATCACAGTCAAAATTTTTGTTGTTATTAAGTTCCTTATCCCTCAAGATTATTAAGAATCTGACATGAAGTTCATTAGAATCAACTTATATAAGAGCACAAATGCCTCTTTAAAAAATGTTTATAAACGAATTTTTTTTCGTTGTCAAGAGTCTTTTTTACATTTTCTAATACAAAAGGCACCTGAAGAATGCATATGAATTTAGAGTTTTGATATCATTATCAATAATACTCATTCAAAGATAAAAAAATAACACGACGTGTGCTCTTATCGAAAGATTATTTTGTTGACTGAGTACATTTCGTGGAAGTTAAGAGACTCAAGATAAAATTAAATAATCACCAAGTCGTCTCACTTTCGATATCTCACTCAAGAATGTGCAAGTACCGAAAGGCAATTTTTTTTTGTTCATTCCTCTGATAAATATGTTAACTTTGGAAAGAGAATGAAATTATTATGTCAGAAAAAACAGCCACAAAGCGGTTAAATAAATAATCTAAATAATTTACTTTGGATTGTTATTCAGATATAAACTCGTGCCTGAGTCAGTTTTCATATAATACCGTTATTGCTAAATATCCCGTTTTAACTGTCTAATACTAGTTACTACATATTATGGTGCTTATTCATGGTGACTTATTTCTATTCTTTCATATTAGTTAGTCGATCAGATTATCTATATATAATTTTAAGTTACAGTACACTCCCAAGTATCCGGCTTCCATACTATCCAGCCTAGTTTTCTATTTTATTATTAAGGCAAGGCTTTGCATTGGTGACATTGCTAAGACACTGGAAGCGGGTGTCTGCTACGATCCTCCTACATGTGCAAAATACAAGTTGTGACAGTGACAGGAAAAGAGCAGCGTTCTGCTCGTTGTTTATTGTTTCGTCAGCGTATAACGGACCCTCAATTGTTGCTGTTGTTCCTGAGTATAATTATACAGTACGTACAGGATTTCAAAATGGGTAAAAAACGGAAAAAAAAAGTTGGTGTGACTATGGAGAAGTCATATGGCTAACTAGATTATGGTATAATATCAATTCAACTCGTCACATTATTGGCAACTGCTTCTATGATTCACCGGACCGATTTTACAATCTCCTTGACTTGAAATAAATGGAGGGTTTAGTACTCAATAATTCCGTTCCATTCGGTCATACCTTCCGCTACATTAGGCCGGATACTCGGGAGTGTATTGTAATTTAATTTGAAAGTTTTAAAAGGACACTTTTATTAGTAAATTAAAAAAAAAGAAGATATTTATTATCTTTATTATGTTCTACTTTCATCTAATATTACTGATCAAAAGTTCATTTAATTGATAATAATTAAGTTCTAAAAAGATTAAAATAGTCATCGAGAACACACAAGTACAAAATTTCGAATCTATAGATGTGAATGAAGTGAATCAAGCAAGTGAATGCAAAAAATCAGCAAGTGAATGAAAAATATTGATTATAAAATTCATCATTATAAGTATAAAACATGCCATATTAAAGTATCCGACTTGGTTGTAAAAGTGTTTTTTTTTATATCTGGAAAAATTTGAATTTTATTTTATGACCTAAAACATGCAGCCCAAACTTTGTAGATTATAAAAAAGTCTTTATTTTTAGCCCATGTAACATAGATTCAGTGTCCGAATACACACAGCAGATTAAAAATGAAATAAAAATATTGATATTTTAAAGTGGAAGTGAATGATTTATTTTATTTCTACCATAAATTCTCCAAAAATAATAGTTAAAATGTTTATATTATTACTTATTTCAAGCAATTCTATTTAAAACGCTTGAAAACAGCATTTGCTTGTAGTATATTTGGATGAACTAACGTGCAAGTACATTTTTTAAATGCATTTTCCGAAGAACTAATATTTCACTACGATTTGTTCACTAAAAACGTGACATCTCAAGAATAATTCAATAAAATTTAATGAAATTTGTTATGCATATATAAGAAACCTTGCGGATGTAATAGACTGCTAATTTTGAAATAGCTTAAATTAGTCATGTTTAACAGTCACTTTCAGTACAAAACATAGAGAAATTTTGAAAAAAAAAAAAAAATCATTAATAGCAACTTTAAATGTTCATAAAAATTTATTTTTAAAAATATTTTGTGATTTCATACAATAAATATTTTGAGATTACATTGAGTTTGCGACGAATATATGTGAAAAAAATATTAAAAAATAGTTTTTTCATTAATTTTTTACATATGCAATTAACTGAAAATGTTACTAAAATTTCTTCAATTAAGCTGTCCTCCCCTCCTCCCCCCAAAAAAACTAATGGTAATAATTTTTTTCTAATCCTGACCTATGCGCACTATTTCCGCTCTGAATTTATCTTTCGAATTAGACAATACACTCTGCAAACATCGGTACCGATGTTTTCTTGCGCCCATTTTAGGTTTTCTTGAATATCTTAAAAACTCCTCAGTTTTCAAACTACACGTTTATATCAAATTAAAGAATATAAAATTACTTACATTTTCAAGCTTTTATTTTTCATAAAGCATTAATATTTTTGCAAATAAGGGTTATAAACAACTTTTTCGTTTTCAGTAATTTACGCCTCCTAGATCATCAAATCTTCAAGTTACCAGTTACTTTCTTATTAATTTTTTACAGTTTCCAATAATTCTCGAACTTCCTATATTTTAGCGATTTTTACCCACTAAACGTCGTTTGGGACCCTATGTTGTATGGTGATTCTTTATCCTCTAGATGCCTAATATCAGCACTTTGAATTTGTCGGTCGAATTCGGCAACACACTATATGTATATAATTTGTCTCCAAACCTAGTCGGATGCCTTAAAATTGTTTAGTAAAAAATGTAAAAGAAATGAAGTAAATATTAATATTATCTTTTCTTGAATATGATCTCATTAATTTGGTAATTAAATAAATTAAATTTGGTATGTTAGTTTTAGTATCTGAACATAGCCGAAAGTAAATATAGTAGTTTTAGTATCTGAAATATAGATTCTTTAGCAGATTTTAAATTAATCTGTCTAAGGATTGACTATCAGTCAGTCCATACTTTCGAATGCGTGCAAGCGCGATAATTCAAAAACGGAACAAATAAGTGAAATTTGGTACACAATTTTGGCATCTAAAATGTAGATCTTTATTAAATTTCAAATCATATTCTTTAAAGGTTTGAGTATCGGTTGGTCAGTAAATTTTCATTCACGTAAACGGGATAATTAAAAAATGCACAGACTTTGATAAATGAAATTTGGTATGTGATTTTGTCGCTAAAATTTTCAATTCTGTAACAAATTTTGGTTTTAGTCAATCGAAATAAAGTCATAAAAAATGCAATTTTGGTTTTCTTTGTTATAATGCGAAGCATATAGCTCTTTTATGTGCAGAAATCTGTGAAAATAACAAGTTGAGCATTCGTGGCGTTCACGTTCTTTTTCAAGACTCATACTTCAACAGATGAGATTGAGGGACGGTGCTCAGAATATCTTTATTTGAAATGTGCGAGAAAGTTTTAAGGAAACATTATCCCCCCAGTTTGAGTTTTGTCATTCTAACTATGAACACGATTACCCCAAAAACACTTTGAGCTAAATGCATGAAGTCTGATATGTGGTACGTAAGCAGCGTTCATACGAGGCCAATTATTACGGTGCATTAGAAAGCCACGTCTACCTCAGGTAGATCATGTGACGCCAATGGCAAATAGTTGTCTTATCGGGACAACTACTTGCTATTGTCCCAATTATGTTGTCTGAAATGTTCACATTAGAGCAGTACCGAGACAATAGCAGAAACGTAACTGTTGCGTGCAATAATTGGCGTCGTGTGAACGCATCTTTATGTTAAATATTAAGAATATTCTCAAATTTTGGGGAAAATTCATCCACGGGGAGTTTGGCTGTCTGTCCGAGTGTAAGTGAATACTATAATTAGAAAACGCAAAAAATTAGAGAGCTAGAATTTAATTCATATTTTTAGTTTCAAAAATGTAAATCCCTATCAAATCTTGAATGAGATCTATCACTTTGTCGATCGTTTGTACATTTTCATTCATGTAAAATGCTACGATTCAAAAATACAATGACGTAGGAAAATGAATTTTGATATTTTAGAAATAAATAATGAAATCGACCTTGTTTTGATCATGTTAGTTTATCTTTTAAAATTAAAAGATGTAATATCAGAGATCGATGTTACCATTTTGAATCTCATGTTAAAGTGAGAAATGTATTTGATCAGATACACAACGGCGTCTTGTGGGCAAATAAATTATGAATGAGTTTGTTCTATATTTTGAGAAAATATCTTAATATACAATGATATTTTCCTTGTGATATATGAACATTTTTTTTCTTTTATTAGGCTTGGTCACAAGAGAAAAAGCTATGGAAACTGGACGATGCTAAAAGAATTACCAAAGCTAAACACAGATTAATTACAGCTTTAAGGAGGAGTCCTGTCATAGAAGTATTAAAAAAAGAATCTGCATATTACAGGTTTCGATTTACTCGTCCCGTTAAAACAGGTATTACTCATATTTCTTGCATATACGTTCTTAATTGATTTTTTTCAATTACTAGAAAGAACGAGATACTAAAATAATGAGCAAAAAGATTACTTGTTTGTAAGAGAAATATTGAGTGATACATACATTCCGTTAATATCCACAAAATGAATGTCCTATAGTTCTTGAACAATGAAGTGCCACATTTCATCTATTTTATATGTTATTTTTCAATATAAGAAGTTGAGGCACTGGATATGGCATAGAGATACAGTTGCATGGATGATACAAACTTGGCAACTTAGGATTTTTAAAATGATAATGTTTATAAGTCGGATACCATCTGTAAATTATGATACAAAAATTAATTAGTCAATAAACTCTAAAGAACCGACCACTGGATCAAAAGCTATTTAATTTGAAAAATAATTACTTCTTGGACAGTAGGTACTCATCAAGAAAAGGTTTTCCAAAATTTTAATATTTTCCTATTAATTTCAGAGCATATTGCACGAAAAATATTTCTTCACCACTTTATAACAAAGTAGCTTTTCAGTAATGTCAATTTTGTTATTACATTTTTCTAAATTTTTAAATATATTTTACAATTTTTTTTGCTTTAATTAATTTTTTTAGACACTACGCTATGTAATATGCAAATAGCTATTTTATAATTATTGGAGGTAGTTATTATAGTCATTCACGCATGCTTCAATAAACATGATGCTCATTTTGAACATATCCTTATGTAAATAATGTGTTATTCATCCGTACCAGCAGTTGTATTACTAATAAAACTATTATAAAGTATTTCTATAAAGTTAATTTTCCATAAACCAGAAGTGAAGTCATACTTATGAATTATTTAATTTATTTGAAAACTATGCATTGTAGAAGATATGCTGTTAGATCAACATATTTTGTTCTTGAGCTGCATATTTTGATGAAAATCTAACTGATATCATGAGGAAAAAAATCAAGCTCTGTAAAAATATAAACCTCTTCATAAATTTAGCAGAATAAAATACCACTTTTTTTATATACTTTAATTAAATAATGGAATCGTGTTGTAAAAAATATGAAGTAAAGACTGTTGTTGTAAGAAAGAAATCAGTCGCAGTATTTGAATTCTAAGCATTTTTAATATGCTATATATTTGGATATGAGAGTGACAGGGTTGCCACCCAAATTTGGAAAAAAAAAATCCATGTTTTTTTTCTTGTACATATATTCAAGATACGAGAAAATGCACGAATAGCTCTCATGTTCCAGTTATGATGGAATATGGTTTTAAGAAGTGGAAAAATCAGAGAAAGGAAGCATCAATTTAACATTATTCGAAATAATAGCATACTAAAAGAAAGTTTATATTTACATAAAAAAAGGCAATTTATTTTTATTTAGAATTTAACTTGATAAAATTAAAATATAAAGGGGTGGGATATATTCTCTCATGCTCTTTAATTGTAAGTCCCACAAAATTAATGACTCGGGTGAAATAAAAGACAAAACATTTTTGTTATTTTGATACAAATCATTTAATCAAAGTTTTAATGCTCATAAAAATTCAGCTTTAAATGATTGTTCTTGAGTTAAAAAGTTTGAAATCGGTTTATTTTTTTAATGTTAAATCTGACGTTTTTGGATTTGACAGTCATTCCTTTTAGATACCAAGTCCAGCATCACTTATGATTCTTTTGAACTGGCACGTAGTCTTATATGTTTTTTTTCTTTTGGCATGACTAGTAAGTGTCTGTTTTTCCATATTACTTAGGGTTATTATCTTATAAAGCAAGCAGTGTGGCAATACATTGGTTTTGTGGAACTTCTCAAACACATTCAGCAAAATCAAGATGGATTTTTTTTAAAAATTCGTATTACATACGGATTTTGAATAGATTATTGATTTAAAAATATTTTCTAATCTATTTTGAATAAGCTCAGTTTCTCAAATAATAAACAACCATTCAATAATCTCAATTATGGTAGACTAAACACCACAGGCTTCTGCACATTGAATGATGCTACCAGAGAAATGTATTGTATTCTTTCGCAGTTACAGAAGTCTTGTGCATGCTCATTAGCTACAATTCGAGAATCTAATGGGAAACGAACAACTTTCTAGCAAATCAAAACTGAAATAATCTATACAGAAAAAAAAAAAAAAAAAAGAAAGGAGAGAGAAAAGACATGAACTTCCACATATGTAATTGTGAATAGTACTGTTTTGTTTTTGGAAGTTGCAATTACGATCTTTAAAGCTCGGCAGTATTTGAATTGAAAAAAATAATAATGAAGAAACTTAAAATTCACTGTTTTAATGAAAATTCTCAAATTTCTCTGCATTTTCCGGGTTTTTTTAAAGACAATTTTCACTTCCTTGTTCTCCAGTGGCGTGGCAAGCTTGGAATGATAACTGAAATATATTTAAATCTTCCATAAAAAATATATGAAGGCTGTTTTTTTTTTTTAAAACTTGCAATGGATCATATAAAATAGAACAAAAAGAATTTATTATAAAAGTTATGTGCAAACATAACTACTTTTTCTATATTTATTTATGAAAATTCAAGCATTTGTCATATTGGAGGATAAGTTTCCAATCCCCTCTTTGTGATATTTTTATACTTTAAGAAGTGTTCATTTGTTTAATATATATATTAAAATTAAATTAAAAAAGTTTTTCAGTCATGTAAAGTTTTTAAATTAAAATTTTATTGACCTACTGTACTATATGTTTTTAGATCAAAAATCTTCTACTGATTATTCAACTGTTGACAGTGGCAGACCTTTGCTGGAATTGGAAAGCAATAAAGATTTTAATAATGATACTGGTTCCAGTTCACTTACACATGAAAAACAACCTAAAATGAAAGAAGTATATATCACCGTAATAAGCAGGACAACTAACAGTGAATCTGAGCTAAATGTGCCTTCTCAAGAGTTTGAAAATAAATTCAAAGATGAGGAATTTGCCATGTTAAATGAATCTGGTGATATTTATCCAAGTGTATATAATTCTGATGAAGATAAAAATGCTTGGTGGTCAGGTAAATGCTGTTGTGATATTTTGTTAGATAGCACTCTGCTGCGCAATGAAAGGTGTATCTGGCATGGAATTTATTCATAGATAATAGATGAAATCATAAACTGTGTTTATGGAGTGTAATTTTGTAAATAATTATATGAAGATTTACATATTTCAATAAATATTTTTTTAAACAAATGTTTTTATTCATGACATAAATGCAGGCTATATACAGAGATGACAAGTGAAACGGGAATTCTAAACAGAATTCGAGTTTACAAGAATATTTTTTGTTGCAATTGTACATTGTTCTATATATATATTTTATAAACACTAAGACATAGTTACCAATTACTTTTGATATTAGGAAAAAATAATCTTATGTGGTCCAAATAATTAAGATAACCCTTTTGATGTATTTAAACAATTAAAAATTTGCTTAATTCAATTTTGATTAATAAAATGTATACTTTCATGTATCCTTTAAAAATTCCACAACAGTTTTGCAAAGTATAAAAGTAAATAAAGTAATAAAAACCTAAAAAATATTTTAATAAATACAAAATTTCAATAACAATTTTTAATTTGCAATTCAAGGCTAACAAACCAATATAGATTTTTCTTAAATTTACTAACATAACTATCCGAGTTTAATGTTTATAAGTTGACAAAAGCAATTTTTTCATTTAACACAAATAATATATTTCCAATTAACAAACCACCCATATTTAAAGGAATAAGTTGGCAGGTTTCATAGTAAAAAAAAATTAAATTTTCATATTTTTTATTTATTCTTTGATCAAAACAATTAGAAATTGGTTAAATGGAGGAACTATTCATGAGGTAGAGTTTAGTTATGAGCAAATAATGTTTTTGAAATGAATAATTTTAAAGCACTAACAAATAATCTATATGCAAAGGTTTCACAAATGCTTTTGGCAACAATGAAGAAAAACAAATTATCTTTGTATATCATAATGTAGTAAAAATATGAAATAAATTATTTTATGCAGTAGTTGAATTAAAAATAAACTGTGAATATTCCTTTTAAAAATCAATCATAAAAGGAGTGGATAGTTTAATAATATATTTCATTAACAGTAAATCTTTATTCCCCTCTTCCTTCTTAGAAAATCTTGTTAATTTTCTTTTAAAAAAACTGCATTAAAAAAGAACATTTAACAGTAAATATAAGAAATTTATTCAGTTTAAAAATATATTCTCCAAATGTAGTATTCTAATTTAAAGAGATACACAATGGTTGTGCAATTTTTTAAATATGAATTGATTTTTCTTAATAACAAATTGTCAAAAAATTAGAATAGAAAAATTACCACATTCAGTACACAAAGCAAGACTAGTACCAGAGCAGATATAGCAATAAGTACTTGGGTAAATTTATTTTTATATAAACAGTCCTTGCATTTCAAAAATGTAAAACATAAAACAATGGCAGTGATTAAGTACAACAATTCTAGAGAGGATTATATGTGCAATTATTATGTGCTTGAATAACTCAAATATAAGCTATATACAGGGCCAGTTAAAAATGCACAATTATCTTAGAATTTTTATCTGAAAATCTTCATCTTTACAAAGTTATTTACATAATTTCTGATGCAAATTACTACTTAAAAGAATGATAGCTTTTCTGCAACAATGTCTGATTCTAAAAGTCTTAAAAATATTATATAAAAAATATAATAATATGACAGAATAATATCTTTTCAGCTGATTAGGATTAATGTACAATAACAAAGATGTAATAATAAAAAGATTCAAGGAAGAATTAGAATTTAATAATTATAAAGCCTTTTCAGCATTCCTTAACATTAGGTAAAAATTCATTCCTACAACAGTAAATTTAATTAATTATAAAGTACATCGAAATAACTGCAACAATTTTAAACTTTAAAATTATTTTGATTTAATATTAGTTTGTTTCATAGATTTTTTTATTAGCACACTGAAAAAAAAAAGTAATTCTAGAATTTAATTTTATTAATTTTAACTGACCTTCAAATGCTGAATTAAGTACATAAAAATATGCATGCATAAATAAAATATACAGGTAATAATTTACATTTAAAAAGGAATTAAAATATTTACATAAAGAATGCTTATGATTACATTAAACTTACATAAATGTACTGAATCAAAACATGTAGATGTTCCTGAATGGCACTAAGTATTTTGACACAAAACTTAAATGATAATAAATAAATAAAAATTTAAATAATCCATGAGGAGAACTGGCCATTGGAAATATTCACACTAAATGATAATGACTATTTTTCAGTGATTGGCAAACCTTTCTTCTTGGGTGTTTTCTTTTTAGTATTGTGATTTGGCAACTGAGAAACAAGATCTCTGATTTTTTTCAAGAGTTCATTCATATCAATCTGGAACAAATAAAAAACAATATTTTGATAAGGAGAAACTCTTTATTAGATTCACAGATAGGTAAACAAAATTCAAATTGGAGTTGACTAAAGTTTAGGAGAAAATAATAATAATAAAAATAAACTACAGCCTTTTTCATTAACAGTTTGCATTGAAATATTTTTATTTTTTCTAATAGCAGGACTACTTAAACCCTAAAACTTATTCATAATTCATAGACAGCTCCTGCAAAGAGTGTACGATAAATTAATATATATTTTAAATAATTAAGTTGTATCACATAAGCTTGTTTGGATTCATTATTTTTATATATTGACAAATATTTATCATTGAATATATCTTTTTTTTTGGACATGTGAGGATAGAACTTCATTCTTAGAATTAATTTCCTTTTCAAATTTTATTGTGGCATCAAGACTTGATGTATTAAGCATGAATATGAAAAAGTCTTATTGTGCATTTAGGAATTTTTACTATTGATTTGTGTTAAATTTAATCTCACAGTCTTAAAGACTAAGATATTATTAATGCTGAATTAATCTTTTCATCATAGACACATATGGTTCTCAATACCACAAATTAAATGTAACAGAGAACCTCAAAACTACAAACCATTCATAACAGAGAAATATAATCTACACTAAATTATAAAAAAAGTTTAAGTAATTACACTTTTAATGCTATCATGAAAAAAATTGGATACAGTGTGACAGTTTTTTAATTAGTTTTTTTAAAAAACATTGTAGTCCAGATACAATCAGTAGATTTTTGTTAATGTCATTTTTATAAACCCATTTGGATAGATTTCGTATATGAATACTACCTACCACAATGGTTCTCGTGATGATTTCATGAAAATTGCTGCAGCTCTTCATTGAATATGACTTGAAACCTAAATTACCCTCACTAAAAAGTCTTTATATATAGGTATAATGCTTTGCCTATGTTAACAAATTGTTTTGATTGAATTTGAATAGGGCAGGAAAATGTTCTAGAAATCACAACAATTCTGGTTGAGTTTATAGATAATATATTAATTTCAGAGGGAATGAAAATGGTTGTGGTGGATTGAATCCCCCCCCCCCCCTACAAATGTGATTGAAAGTAAAAAATGTAAAAGGATGAATTAGTAAATTGTCACTTCTATCATAATGAACAATTTCTGTTTTTAAAGTTTTTCAACAGCTGAAATACTTCAGAAGTTCGACAAAGTGATTTTTAAAATTTAAAAACTTAAATGTAAGGCACCTTGCTGGAAAAATTTCATCATAAGATTCTCTTCAATCCTCAAAATTTCAACTTTTGTGAAATTAGAGGAAGGATAGGATTTGAATGAACCAGGAATTATACAGTAAAAAAGCTGGGTCATTCAACACATAGGGTGTGAAATAGTAGTGGTGAAGTAAAATTTTTATTTCCCTGTAAATGCATTTGAAGATAAAAAGACAATTCAAACTGGGCAAATTATTGATTAATCTTAAGAAAAAATTCTGCTTTGGAAGTTTATGAATAATTGCAATAGCTTAGAATTTCTGCAAAACGATTTTTAACCTTTTATCTTGTTGATATCTTGATGGAGCAATCTTGTTAGTAGTTATTTTCTCCTATCCTCTTTCATTCAGATTATTCCAATTTATGAAATTAAAGAGAGTAATGACGGGAAGAAAGTTTTTAACTAAATCATTCATTTCTTATTATAATAGAATTTTTTACATTGCATTTACTGCATGCTCAAATCTTTAGAACCGTTTACAAATCTAAATAATAATATTTACAAGCAATAAATTAGTAACTAGAATAAATTATATATCAGTAATATGTAATTTTATTTATTTTATATAATTAACAATTTTATTAGTATTTAAAAATTAGTATAATCAGCATGCTGTGTAATATTTTAAATTTTAAAATGAAAAATTCAGATTTTACCTCATTGTAAGTGTACTTGAGTCTACAAGATTTAAAATTCTTTTTTGGAATATGCTCAATGGCATGTGGAAGACAATACACTGTTTCCTCTTGAGGATTTACAACCTAGGAAGGAGAAACAACAACAATTATACACATACAAATAAAACTCTTAATTTAGAATTATTGTACCATCTTTATTCATAGTATATAATGATATTGAAACTAAACTATATTTTTAGACTGAATTCTACCCTAAAAGCATAGTAATTTTTATATCATCAACTTTCTCTTTCACAATTTGAGTAAATTTTGTGCAAGAATCTAGCTTATGATTAATTAGTGAATTTTTTTTCTAAAATAAAAGACAAAATTTTTGTAAAAACAAGAAACAGCAATACCACATTAAAAACACAAAATCTATGATGTGATATGTGTCTAGTTTTGGGTACATTATCTGATACCTTTTATTCATATTCTCATTCAAGTATGGATTGCTCTTCTTCTATGCATAATCATTCCAAATTTTGATGCCAAATATAAAGCATGTTAGAGCATCAAAATAAAACAGCATTTTATTATTCTAAATATAAGCAAATAATGATAATCCTAATATAAACAAATATAAGCTATTACAAAATTATAAAAAAAATGCTAAAATTCAAATAAAGATTTCAAATAAAACCAACCATTGATACATAGCATAGAGTATGACAGATTTCACATTCTTGTTCTGTTTCTTCAATATCTCTTGATCTTTTCTTTTTATCCTTAGCTTCGACCAATGGAAGTCTCTCAAACTGTTTTAATCCCAATTCATTCAGTTGAGCTCGTAGTTGTAGTTCTTGCCTCCTGAAATGTTATGATTGTTAAAAGAAAAAAAGTAAAAGCAAGGAAAATTATTTTCATCTTTCAATCATTCTTTAAAACAAAAATTTAACTGTTTTCACCCTTTAATGGGAACATGGAATCAACATGACCCTTTGGTTTAAATGTGTATATTTTGAAAGTGTGGTTTAATTTAATTATATTAACATCCGATTTTAAAGTTACATAGGGAGCTATTTTAGAATTATAAATTTGAATGGTTATTAGATGATGAGGATGGATGACACTTGAATTGGCTCTCCATTTTTAAACTTTCATCTGCTTTGGCTATTTTGTATTAACATCTCATTTTATATTACATGAAACACTATTTTGAAACCAAACTTTTTATTTTGAATCGTAGTTTGATGACAGCACCTTATTTCCAAGTTTTTACACCATACTAACTCAACATAATTAACATTTGCCAGGCCTATATTTATGGAATTTTGTCAAGCAATGACACTGATACTGAAGCTGAGATAATATAAAACAAACAAACAAACAACAACAACAAAAAAAACAAGTAGTCAGGTGCATTTTATGAACACACTGATAAACATTTTAGCCAGATTAATATATCATTCTACTTCTTAAAACCTTATTTCAAAGTCAATGGCAAGGAAAAACTTTTTCAGTTGCTCTGCACATTGTATATCACTTAAATATGAAAGCAGAATCATCCGAGTAGGTATAAAAGTCTCTTGAACATGACAGAGCAATACAATGCAATAATTAATATTACAAAGAAAAGTAAGTTTAAGGGCATCAGAATACATGTCTAGATCCATTAATATTTTCAGTTCATCAAATGAATTTATATTAAATTAATTTTATATGTCATATTTGTTTATCCGAAAACAAACATTTCTTCTTTAGTGTGCATTTTCACCAATGCAATCATCTCATCAGGCATAAAAACAGAAAGCCTAAGAGTTTGTAGACAATATAGATAAAGAGTATGGAATTTGCCTTTCTTTGCTGGGACAAAATCTCAATCCAACTACCATGATTGCATGCATCCATTTAAGTATTCTGTAATGATTAAAAAAAGTTTGATGAAAAGCTTACCTTATATTTTCAATCATTGGTAGAATTTTTTCTAAAGTTTTGAGATGTGTTTTAAGTGGTGGTTTAGGATCATTTCCTATACTGAAAAGTAACCTCTCCAATGAAAATGCTGGTGACTCATAGCTATTTTTAATATCCTACATAGAAAAGAAAAAGAGTTATGAGATTCCAAGTGAAATCCACGTGTTTCATATGTATAACAGCAAAAATCAAACTAAATATCATGTAGATACACATGATGAATACAATTATATATTTTAAAAATAAATTCTTTTTAACTATGCTTAGTTAAAAAAAATAATACAATTTCATCTATTTTTAAATGACATTTAAAATATTATGAAGTTTTTAAAAAATTCGATACTTCTAAATTTGATGAACTTAGAGAAAATTTGAAGAATATTCTATAAAGGAAAAAAGAAACCAGATTATGAGAAGCTCACCTGAAATGCTTTTACTGCCAAATCCAACCACTGCGTAGGTGCAAAATATACAGATTCTGAAACACAATAACCACAACAAATAGTAGATGTAAATGATTCAGGAAATATAACAACAAACTGGCCACTGCTTTGAATTGTACGACTTAAAGAAGCTCCATGTTTAACTAACAATTCTGGTGGTACCTAGGGGAGGGGTAAAAAATAACTAGGATTAAATTTATATCCAAATGCAACATTTATGATTAGTCTACAACAGACAGAGTAAAATAGAATATATTATTAATATGAAAAGTGAAATGCATGATTCTGATTATGCTTTTATCTTGAAGCATTTATAAGAAAACTATTCTAATAGTTTACATCTCATAATAATTCTCTCAATGTTTTTAGAGCATCCCCCCATCTACATGTTTAATTAGAAGAAAGCTTTTTAAGATTAGACTAACTTATTCTTATGATTATATTAACATATATATGTAAGCATTATTTTATGTGAAGCAGAATGAAGTTTGAAGACAGTGAAGAGACTTGCTATTTCGTGACCTCGTTTTATTTCATTTTTAAGAAGCAGGCATATGTACAAGCGATGAGCACATAGAAAAGGAATGAGGAAAAAGCTCTTGAACATTTTATCCCTGGTCTTATATAACCTATGATTTTGATAGGGAAAACATTTCTTCATAGTGCTAATATATTACGAGATTTCGATAGGGATTTTTGTTACACGAGCGGAGAAGGCAGGGGAAACACAGGGAGATTTTAAAAAAGAATTTGCCTCATCAGCGGTATTTTGCCTCTTCACGCGGAGTGTAGGAAAGTTAGACTTTTAGCTGATTCAGCAATTTAACAAAGCTTCTCTTGAATTAATTAAGTAGAGACATTGGAATTGGATCATGAAATAAGAGAATATTTTAGAATAAAGTTACTATGGGCTAAATTAAGATAAAATCTTGAAAATTAATTAAATTGAACTTAAGAGTTAAAATATCTATATCTATCTATATATATATAAAAGGCATTAAATAAGGATAATTACATGGAAATTCAATTAAAAAATAATATTTTTAATAAAATCCTTAAAGTCTTCTTTTTATTACAAATATTGTAGAATCTTAAAAAACAAACAAACACTGCACATAATTTCTGACAACTGATATTTTTCCTTAATACCATATTTATTATTGTGAACCAAAATTTAAGAAATTCTAATGAGTTTCGGATATCTTATTCTGTTCATTCTATTTTTTTCCCCTTCAGAAAAGAAATTCCCTAGACTTAATTACAGAAATTTAAAAAAAATCATTAAAAAGCTCAGTAAAAATTACAAAATACATGCAGTAATATTTATTATAGATGTAGAGAAAAATTACTTATATTTGTATTCTGTGTTAAGTGAAAGAAATAAAGTTTAGCAAAAACATTATACCATTGCAGTATCAGATGAGAGCCACAGAGGTTTATTTGTACAATACTCGGGCACTATTTTTTTCATAGCATTTCTAAATTTTTCACAACCATTTACTGGTATACCATACCTACAAGATGAACAAAAATTAATTAATTTGTTCAAATTTTTCAATAAACGATGTTAAAATAAACATAGATATAATTAATGAAAAATATAATAAAATCAAAATTTTTTTCTTATTTATTGTCAAAAAACATTTTGTTTTCCAAACGTATTAAAAGCTTGAATTTTAGTTTTCCATATAAATATATGAGTTTGCTTACCAAATTTTGCTGGCACCAGTATGCAGATATTCAATCCAAGGAAAAGAATGTGGATCTCTGTACCAACAGCCCGTAGTAAACAACATACCTACATGAAGTGTTGGAACTGTAATCCCTATAAAAAAAAAATCAAGCTCTTACGAAATTTTTTCTTAACTAGATGTTATTTACTAGATAAATAAAACTATAATCTATTTAAAATAAAAAAAAAAAACATTTAAAAAATCAAACAAATAAAAGTAATATTAAGCAATAAAATAAAATAATACCTGATAGAGGTCCCATAGATCTTAAAACAGATCTACTATTATTAGTCAATACTTTTAAATTCCATGGATGCCTAAAAATTATAAAATATTTTAGTAACAGTAAAAGGGAGGGGGCATATATTTTAAAAACATGTATACATTAAGCCTTTAAATTTTGGGTTATACAAAACTTACTTAGCAAAAGGACTACGATTCGTAGGAAACCCACTTTGGGTAACACAACTGTCTATATTTCCAGCATGGACCACTACATGCTGTTGCCTTTCAGTAACTATTTTCCAGAATTCATGCTACCAAAATAAATGAGAAAATATTAATTAAACCTGTAATATTAGTAGAGAAGTATATATAAATATATTTATAAAACTAAAATCAAATACTTATAATATAAAAATATAGTGAAACTTGACTAAATTACAGCCATTATGAAAATTTAATTTTTTTACAAATGCAAATTAGAAAACATGGATTTTAAAATGAACAAAAGAAAATGACATTTTTTTAAACATTCAAAACAGTCAATAAATAAAAAGTTTTATTTATAATCAAAAATATTTTAATGATTATAATTTCAATAAACAACAGTATGCAGTAACTTTAAATATAATTGAGCAATAAAACCTTAAAATAGATAATAAAATTTACATCTAACATACTCAGATAAAAAGAAGAGAGCTTTTCAATAGATTTGTTATTGGAATGGTTTGTATAATAGCTAAAACATTAAAAGAATCTAGAATCTTAAAAATTACTCAACTATGATCACTATGGATACGAAGTACTATATAATTAGTAAATAAAAACAAAAACTAAACAAAAAACATGTTTTTGTTTAAAAAATGCCTCATCTGCAATTTTTAGGTTTTACTTTGAAAAAAAAAATTATAATTTGAATTAGTGACAATATTTTAAAATTTTGTTAATGGGCAATTCAAATATCCATAGATAGGGGTATCAAAGGCCAATGAATTCAAACTTAACAAGTTTCACCATATTACAAACAAACAAAATAAAGTAAAACAAAAATTTACTATTTTAATTTTAACATGAAAGTACCAACACAATAATTCTTTAAAATCAAATATATTTAAGCATGGGAGTTACCTCAACTTCTTCTGGAGCTGGCTCATTTTTAAACCACATACTCATTGTATTTCTGGCAATTCTGTAGAAGTTACTTAAAGACATAGAGCGACCCTATGCAAAAGAAAATATATATCTTTAGGCATAATAATACGCATATACTTAATTTTTGGCAAATAATTTAATCCCATTATTTCATCAATCATGCTAACATGACAACACAAGCATAACAATCTTGATTTTTTACACTTCTCTCAAATAAAAAATATATATATATATTCTATTATTCTATACAATTATAAACAACATATAATTTTTTAAAGTTAGATTCAGACGAAATTTTCTGTTCAAAATTTTACTATATACAAAGTATAGTTACTACGTTTTTTTGCTTCCTCTCATCATAATTATTTTACACATTTTTGTGTTTCACGAAAAAAAAAGAAAGCACTTGCAGGAAATAAAAGATAAGACTGAAAACCATAATATAAGGATTTTTTTAAAAAAAATATTAGTTTAATTAAAATTCTTTTCTGACAATTGTAAATGTTATTTTGTCACACAAGCAAATTTGGCTAGCTCCATATAAATTTTATAGAATAAAAGAACACAATGTTCCAGCATTTTGGTAATTAAGGTTATTATATTATTAAGTTTTATTTATACTATTTTATTGATACTAAATGCTAATGCAACAACTGTATAAAACAAATAAACAAGCATTTGATTTCTTGGTTTCACAATTTTTTCATCAACTGAAATTACATTTGGCAAATTATTTACTGATTACATTAAAGCAATGAAAAGGATAGTAGAGCATAGGATTCAAGCTATTAAATTTAGTGAAGATATTTCTTTAGAGGTATTATTTTTTTTGCATGTAATTGCTTCATTCAATAGGAATGAATTAATCCTACACCTCCCTCAATGAATTGACCTTGACAAAACTTCTAATAAATTTAAGATGCCTTTCCAATGACAAAAATTAAACTAACAGGAAAAAGATTCTTAGAATTCTAAACATAATTCTTCACAATTAAGTTGAATGTTACAATGATATATTTGTTTCAATTAAATTTTAAAATAACAGTATGGTTTTATTGCCAAGCTTCAGAACTTCCAGATTTTGAAAAATAAAAATTCCAGAATACATCAGTCCTGTTGAAGTTCGGGAAATCTAACCCATTTAAGTTTTAACAAAAATGCAATTTGATTAGTTTTCTTACTTTTGTCACACAGTCATAATTTTCTTCATCATCTATATCCTCATCTGCAGATTCTGGTGAGTTACGTAATTTAACATGTTTTTCATGGTCAGCTAATACCTCTTCCTTTATCTTTTGTTTTTCATCTGATGGGAGTAGATCATAAGAAACTAAATATTTGCAATAAGCATCATAGAGTTTAGTAACTCGATCCTGAGCCTACAAAACAATAAAAATAATCATTTAACTTTACATGAATCTAACATGAAAAGTAATTCATTTTATTTAATATAAAGAATTAGACAGTACTGTTCCAATATTTACTTCTCAATGAAATTATTAGTTGTTCAAAAACATTAGAAAAGTATTCAATAGTTTGAAACTAAACAATTATGCATAGAATTTTACAATTAAAAAATAATAGATGTTGCTTACACTTTTCGGCACACGCATTGCATCAGCAACTTTTTGCCATCTTTTCTTTTCAATTACTTGCTGTAAACCACCATATTGTTGGACTGTATGATAAAATTTAGAGATATCCAGTTCAATGCCTCCCATCTATAAATAAAATAATTAATTAAAATAAATTAATCTAAAAAGTTCAGATTTTATTCAATTTTTGAATTTTTATGTACAACTATTGAATATGGATTAAATGGAAAATTTGTATTTTAGTACAATAATTATTGCTAAACTTTTCTTATGGAAAAAATATTGCATACATACATATGTATAAATATACTTAATAATATGCCATATTCATAATGCTATTTATATAAAAATGTGATTTATTAGTAGCAAAAGATGCTCTATGGTCACAATGCACTAAATTGCATCTTTTCCAGAATGTTAAAACAAAAATTTTATCTGAAGAAGATCCAAAATAAAAATTATTTTAACCAATACCCTATTTAAATCTAAATTTAGAAAAAAAAAAAAAAAACTTACTAAAGGAGCTTGTTCAAATTTCATTTTTTGAGATTTCAAATGTTTTCGGATACAAGCAGTATCTTCTACATTAGGACCCCACCTGTAATAGAGTTACAGATTTATTTTGATTAATTCCTGTGAAGTTTTGAGAGCACTAGATATATAAAATTAAAACAAATAACCTGCAATAACCTGTAATTTGTATATAATAAACAAATTTTTAACTTACCTGTAGAGCATTTTATGCAAATATTGATTGTGGGCAGTAAATCTCATATCATCATTAACTTTACATTCAGGCTACAAAAATAAAATGCATATTTTAAATAATACACCTTTTATTTCTTCCATAAAATATTCATTAACAAAAATAGAATCTAATTCCATACATTATATGAATGCTGATTATTAATTCTCCAATAAATTCAGAAAATTATTATTTTTTTAATTCCCTTTAAATGTCATTCAATGAAGAAATATTATTCCATTTTATAAAGTCAAAAATATTATTTTATAACCACTGATAAAATTTTTTAAGAACAAACAAACAAAAAAAAAAATTAGCAAAATGTTTGGAAAAAGGTTTTTTTTCTTTAAATAAATAATTACTTAAAGATGATCTAATAAAACTTATGATATCATGACATGGTTACTTAATGAAATTAAGATCCTAATAAAAGAATTGTACTTAATGAGCAATGAAAGTCAATTTAATAAGAGATGATAAAAATAATCATTTATGGGAAAACAAATAAACAAGAAACAGTTGAAAGATTTTTTTTTTTGTCTGTTCACATTTTTAAAGCATAAAATCTATTTAAAAATTGATTGCAAGGCATAACTATTTTTGAGTACTATTCTAAAGCTGAAATTCAAAACAGATGGTAGATCATAGAATTACAGTCAAATTCTTTAAAAAAAATTAAATGGCAAATATGACTATCAGAGTTCATATTTCTAAAATTCTGCCAAACCGAAAAATTTAACTTTGACTAATTATTACATATACAAGCTTATTTATATTTAATTAATATTCAATATTGAATGTTAAATGTTAGGTAGCTTATTGTAAAATAAAAATGCAAAAAAAAAAAAATGAAAATTACTTTTATAAATAATAAACATATTCATCATTTAATATTATTTTAAAGGGAAGGGGGATTATAACTAAGAAGGATAAAAAATAGAATTCATTATCCAATAAATTATATAACCAAAATTTTTAAACATACCTTAAAAGAAGATGGTGGTACAATTTTACATATACCATATTGTTCAGCTTCAGGGCGTATCTTGTTAATATATTCAAGAGGATCTGTGAACTCATGTTCTGCTGGATAAAATACAGGAGCAGCTACCAGTCGAGCAGAATCCAAAGGAAATTGTTGAGGTTTTGTAAATGAAAAATTGGTGACAGTTTTTGCTTTTTTGGATGGCGTGCTTCTTTTCTTCTCTTTAGGAGTTGCAGGCTGTTTAATACCAGTAATACTAGTGAATGTCTTAGATTTGTTAGGTGTTTTGGATGGACCAGTAACACTATTGATAGATTTTCCAGGTGTAAGAGGATGCCGATTACTATCTGGCACTTCAGGAGATATCGTTTGGAGACTAGAGCTGCTCATACTTTTAGGCACATTTAAATTCACAGGGGCTGTAGATACTATAGGAATATTCACACTATTTGTCACTTTTGAAGGTGCTGGCATTATAGATATACTGGTATTTCCTGAAAATTTTGATGCTGCAGAAGTTGTAACAGATAAAGGAACATTAACATTGCCAGAAATTTTGGATTTTCCAGGTGTTAAAGGAGTTAGAGGTACAGTAATATTACTGGACATTTTTGATTTTATAGGTGTTACAGGAGTTAGAGAAACAGTAACATTTGGCTTCTCAGTTGTTAAGGAAGGAAGGGGAACAGGAATATTAGCAGATATTTTTGGTTTTCCAGGTGTAACAGGAGTTTCAAGAACAGTAGCATTAGTAGATACTTTTGATTTTCCAGAGGATACAGAATCTAGGGGGACTGTAATGGTATTAATCATACTTGAATTTTTTCCAGGTGTTGCAGTAGAATGGATATCAGTTGTCATTTGAATCTTTCCAGCTGTAACTGGTAAAAGAACATGACCGACAGATTCTGATACAATAGGTTTAGGAATAGGAAGCTGAACAAAATTGGACATCGTCGGTCTTTGAGACGTAGTTGGGGTTATAGATGAATTTAAATTTATTACTGTTTGTATGCCTGGAATTTGTTTTAGCTGCTGTGCATTATTATTCGCAGTTGTAAGAGATTCTACCATTGTTGTGGGAGCTATAGATTTAATTTCTGTGGTTGGAGATGGAGATCCAACAGGAGTTATAGTTTGTGTACCAACTGACATTTCTTCATTCTTTACATGTTCAGGAATAGAACTTAAAGTTTCTTCAAGGTCATCTTCACAAGTATTTGTAGCAGCATCAGCCATGGTTTTAGGAACAGGAGGAGGAATATCTTGAATAAAATGAAGAGGAACTTGTGAGATGCTGTCTCTTGTAGTTAAAAGTATAGCACCTGAAGCAAAAGATTCTTCAAATACACCTGGAAACTCACTTGTAACTATACCTTGGTAATTATCAGTACTGCTGAATACTAAATCAGTAGAAATTCGTTGAGAAACATCTGTAGCAGCCAATGTCTCAATAGGTGCGATACTGTCAGTAATAGCTTCAATAACATAAGTTGAAGGAGTACTAATGTCATTAGTACAAGTCTGTGTATCATTAGTTGTGGACTGGATAGTCATATTCACAGGTTCTTCACAGTGAGTTTCTACTATAGATTTTGGCAAAGAATGCACAGATTCAGAAATAGAGACTGAAGTTTCTTTGTCTACTAATGCAACAGATACAGAATCTAAGTTTTTATGTTTTTCTTGACTCTCCTTTTTATGATGGTCCCCCTTTGTTTTATGCTTCTGCTTTTTATTTTTTGAGTGACCTTTCTCACTTAAGTTAAGCTTCTCCTTCTTAAGCTCTTTCTTTTTTAATTTATTTTTCTTTTTAAGACCTTTCTTTTTAGAGTATTTCCTTAAAAGCTTCGAAGAAAGCTTTTTCGACAGCTTCTTGTCTTTTAAGAGGGCCAATTTTTTGCGCTTTTTCGATTTTTTATCACTTGAAAGTCGTCGTTTAAATTCTTTAAATCCAGAAATTTCATTTAAAATACTAGATTTACTTATAAGATTTTTAATTTTTTCTATATCTTTTAATTCATTGTGCTTTTTCTTCTTCTTAGGTGATTTTGTTTCTTCATAGCTATTGGATCTTGATAATTTTGAAGAATCTTTCTTACTTGATTTTTCTTTTTTGCCCTCAGAAGATTCAAGTTTTGATTCAGATTTCTTTTCTGATGAACAACTTTCTCTCTCACTTTCTTTTCTATTTAGCTTTGAGCCATCCTTCTCAGAATCCCTCTTAGATGACTTAGAGCTACAGGAGCTTTCTCGCTTATGCTTCATTCGTTCTTTTTCTTCTTTTTTACTAGATTTCGAGCGCTCTCGCTTTAGGAGTTTAGCTAGAGATTTTTCAGAATCTTTTTTACTACTTTTATCATCTTTTTTAGATGACTTATCTTTTGAACTACTCTTGTCTTTTTTGTGCTTAGAATACTCACCTTCCTTCTTAACTTTTTCAGAATCTTTTTTAATTTTTGAATCTTTAACTTCATTGAAGAATAGATTAGATTCTGAATTAACTTTTTCTTCTACTGAAGAGGTAGAACTGGAACTTCCAGCCTTAGAAGAAACACTATTTGATTTTAATTTTAAGTATTGGTCTAAAGTTATGTCATAATCAGAATCATCATCAGAATCTTTGTCAAAAGCAGAGATATTTCGAACTAGGGAATCATTTATTTGACTACTTTTGTTATCTAATTTTATTTGAGCATTACTATTTTTATAAGAAACTGCCTCAGAATTTTTCTTCAAATTACTGAAAGGTGAAGAAAAATCAGAATTTTTTGCAAAATCAATTTTTATTTTTTTACAATCTTTTTTCAGATCTACCTTGTTGGGTCGCTTTCCAACTTCAGCTTTTTCTAAATGTTTTCTGTTATCAAGTTTATCTTTATTTGTAGTTTTATTTCCATTAATATTTTTAAAATTGCTTTCATGATCCATAGTTGTAATATTTATTTGATTCGAGACATCATGGATGGAAGTAGAAGAAACACAGGCTACACTTTCATGTTCTTGTTTATTCAATTCCTTTTTAAGTAAATTTTTTGTTGAATCCTTAGATTCAGATTTGTTTTTATTATTGTCAGATTCTCTAAGTGATTCTCTTTTATGAGATTTCATACTTTTTTCAAATATTTTATTTTGTACTTTTTGATTTTTTTCAGATATTTTCTTGATCAATTTGTCTTCTTTATAGGCTGAGTTTTTAAAATATTTTTTATCATTATGTTTTTTGATATTATGACTTTCATTTGATGATACATCTAATCTTGAATGAAATTTTGCACTTTTATCCAAATTCAATTTTTTATCACTTTCTTCCATATTAATACCACTACAACTAGGTTCACAATTAATTATAAATGCTGGTTCTTCACATTCAACATTCAGAGAAATCAATTCAGAAATATCTTTCTTCAGATTTTTATCATTCTTTTGCAAATTCAAATTATTCTGAACATTACTTTCTTCATCTTTAATAACACTGGAAGGATATTTTTCCAAATTGTTTTCAAAATTATTTTTAGAAATTGATTCTTTATTCTTATTACTCAAGGATTTTAAATTATTTTCCAATTCTGGTTTTGATGTAGCATTACTAGATTTTGATGTTTCAGGCAACTTGTTGATTTTTGTAACATTAGCAAGATCCTCAGTTTTAATATTAGAATTATTTGTCTTGGATATAAATTTATTTTCATCGGATTTAACATGTTCTTTTTTATTTATGTCAACAGATGCTTTATCTAATTTATCAGATTTGTTTAGTCTATTGTCAGAGACTTTACTCAAACTATTTTCAGAAGATTTGTTTACTTTGTTATCCATAAGTTTTTTAGCATTGGTATCAACAAGTTTGTTAGTCTTGTCATCTAGTTTATTCATTTTGATATCACCAGATTTATTAATTTTGCTTTCCATGTGTTTAGTTCCTTTGGTTAGATTAATTTTATTCTTATTATCAATACTTTTACTTTTGTTTATAGAAGATTTAATTGCTTTACCATCACTTGATCTAGACCTAGAATGCAAATTCTCATTTGTAGTATTCGAGGAACAACCTGGTTTTGATTCAATACGTGCAGGAGTTTTAGAACTTCTTGTATTCATAGCAGAATCAGACACTTTTTTCACAAGCTTCGAAGAGTTTATTTGTTTTGATGCTTTATTTAATTCAGAGTTGAGGGATTTATTCTTAATTTCTTTGTCATATTTTGTTACTTTGTTTCCAGTTTTTTTAAGCAAGGCTAATTTTGGTTTTTTAGTTGCAGTTTGATCATCATTAATATGTCTTTTCTTGTCGTGTTTCGGCAAAGGAATACTTTTAGAACTCTGCGGTTTGGATTTCTTTTCTGGATTTGCCCAAAGCATTTCTTCTATTTGATGTTTGGCACTACGAGTCACACGTTTATTTTGGAGATCCTTTCTCAGGGACATAGTTTTTGAAACAAGACTTTTCCTAGCAACTTTCTTCAAAATCCTCTGTTTTGTGGTTCTTTTAATAATGGTTCGAGACTTTATATTTTTGGCATGGAGAGCAGATTTTTTAGCATTTAGTCGGTTTTGCATGTGTTTTCTAAGTAATATCTGTCTACGTGTCAAAGAAGATTTATCCTTAGCATCATCTCGATTTCTTAGTCTTTCAGATATTCTTGAAGAATTTTCAGTCTTATCTTGCTTAGATGTAGGCACCTGTTGTAGATTCTTTTTTGCAGGTGCACTATTAATCACTTCAGGTTCACTATCAGAATCAACATCCACAATAGGGGGGACAAGTTTTGCTCTTCTTAGCCACATTGTCTTTTTGTTTAAGGCTAATCTCTTTTGTCCAAAAGTTTTGATTGGATGAGCTGATCGTAAGGATTTTCGTTTTTCTACAGCAAGCTTCCTATCTGTTCGAGACTGCTTGATTTTGCTAGGAACTAATGGAGTGAATTTGGCTTCAGTTTTATTTACAGTGTTGCGAGAAGTCCTTTTTTCAATTTGTTTGACATTACTTTGTGATCTAGTAGTTGATCCTGCTGATTTAGTTGGTTGAACAACAGCTAGAGATTTAGGTGGTATTAGTTTTTTCTTGTTAGTTTCCAGCCTTTTCTTTTTATATTTTTCTCGAAGAGCATTTAAAGTTGATGAACGAGTTCTTGTATTTGAGGAGTTTTTTGAACGTGAAGAAGCTGATGCTATGAATTCAACATCAGTAGATCCATCCCTGGATTTTCGTTTTCGAACAATTGATACCTATAAAAGTTCAAAACCAGTTAAGTATGGAATTGATAATTTATTTTGTGGTATTATTATTTTATGTTATCTTCCTTTTTTTAAAAATTAGATCCTTTTTCATAAAATAAAATACTAATTACAGACTACGGTTGAGTTTCAGTCAGTAGATAAAATTTGATTGCAAAAAAGTCAGAATAAATTCTAAAGAAAAATTTTCTCTATTGAAACTGAAAAAAATATAATATGATTTCACACAAAACTCATATTTTCATAAATTTATCATCAATTAAGACTATATTAAAATGATTTATTGCCTATAGCTTTGATAATTTTTTTAAATATTTAAAAATAACAGTTAAGGAGCTATTCAAACATTTATTAAAAAAAATCAAATGCATGACCTGCTTAAAAACATCGAGAAAATGTTTTTTCATAGATCTCTATACTAATATTTTTACAAATTCTTAGTAAATAATAGTGTAGAAAGTTCAATAAAAACAAGTTCACTTAAACAACACTTTCTAGATAATTTATAAATGATAATGATATCATAAAACATAAGGTTAATAGAACAAATCTATTTAATGAAGTCTTCAATTATTATATAAAATTATTTTGCAAATTTTTCATACTTATTAGTTTAGGATAATCCTTTAAATTTAACAAAAATGACCATGGCAACTGTGCATGAATTTGCTGATATGGAAAATAATAAGCAATATGAAGAAATAAATGGTAACATTTCAAAATATGAAATCAAAAAGTGCTAATCACTGTTCAATCACTATTTACTGCACATTTTTCATATTGTTTTATACTGCATCGCCAAAAGCACACATTTAAAATAATGTAAATATGGCAATCATAAGCAATACTTAACATAGCAAAATTTTCTACTGTAAAAAGACTAATGCAATTTAATTATATGCTCTCTTGTATTAACAGTACTCGGTGCTATGAAAAATCAAAAGGGGAAAAAAATGCATGTTATATTTTTCAGAATGCACCAAATTTACATTTCAACTTCATTCCACTTAAAAAAATAGAGTGGATATTACAAAGGAATTTAAAATTCATTTAAATCATATATTTTTACTACACAAGTCACTTGATACTAGCAGGACTGTTTAAAATGGTAAAATGTTATGCTAGTTAGTTTTCTAAATATATACTGTCAAGTTTTACCACATTTATAATAATATGCACAACTCTCAATAAATAAATAAATATATAAAAAACATATCACACCTCTTTATGCAATTTTGTATGTGCTTTCTTTAAGGCTTGAGCAGAATCAAGTTGTTTTTTGGTTAATGCTTTGCATGCAGAAGATTTTCGTGCTGCACCATTTGGTAAATTTTCATGCCTGATGCCACTTTTATCACGAGGTTCTGAGGTTTTCTGTGTTGATTCCTTATGGTTTCCATTATCTTTTATTTCTATATCAGGGCTCAAACTCCGACAATCGGAACTAGTGTCACTTTTCGAGCAGCAATTTAGAAAATCTAACGAAGGAGGCAAAATGGATGTACCTAGATATATAAAAAAAAAGGATAAATTGTTTATTATACAAATGTTAATAAGAGGGCTAAAATTGTAAAGAAGTTATAAAAGTTTACAAGAATTATAATTAATTTTAAGCATTATAATCAACGACAAAAATAGTTTTGGACTATTATATATAATTATTATTATTTTCTAATTTCTGTTTCACAAAATCAATTACATCGGAAATTTATGAAATCTGTTTTGCTTTATAATTTCAGATTTTTATTTTTTCATCATAAATTATGATAAAAATTTTAATGAGAGGCAGAATGATATTTGAAAAGTATTCAGAAAAATATACAAGTAGATTAATTAATTTTCAAACATTAAATAATACAAGAATGATTGTCACAGGCTTTTCACTTTTATCAATCCAGAAATTTCCAGACTTCTTAAATGAAGATTTACCATTTCAAACTCTGTTCTCAAACAAATATATATATTAAAAATTCATTACATAGATGATATTATGAAAAAAATTAAGAACACAATTGAATATAACTAGAATTCCTGCTGCACTAACTAAAAATATTTAATAAGATTAAAGAATATAATATATGAAGTTTATGCAACAGAAAATCTCTCTCAATAATAGCTTATTGGTAAAGATTTTAGGAATAGTTTTCTAAACAGATGGATGGCTAATCACAGTCTAAGAACTATTTTCTTCCTTCTCCTACTTCTGAATAAATTACTGCATTTTAATGTAATCTGCTTACATTAAAATTGTCTTGCTTATTATACTGCAATTCAAATCATTACCAAATGAAAATAAATAAAACTTTTCCCTGAATTTTCATGCATCAAAAACAAGATCTTAATGTTTTCTCATCTCTCTCTCTCTCTCTCACACACACACACATACATACATATGTGCATAATGATACCTAGGCAAAGTGTTAGTATAGTTAAATGAGGTGCTAGTATGGTTGGAGTAATGGAACACAATATAATTGAGCTGCCACTACTCTATAATGCACTGACAAACATTGGTTCCATATGGTTCCTTGATTAATAAACTACTTCTGACATTATCATCAATATGCTGTTTAAGAAATCGGGCTTTATCTGATGAGGCCATTGTTATGGGAACCACTGATGTTCACACGGCCAAAGCAAGTAGAAATGTTGGGTAAACAGTATCTGAAGAACTATCAGTTATGAAATATTTCTAGTTTATCTTGCAATAAAAAGCAGAGGGAAAGAGAATAAGAGAATTAACAGAGAAATGAATTATGTTTAGCATTTATGGCTTACTCCCTCCCCACAAACACATCCACGGCAACCATAGTCTTTGCACTTTCTGAAGATTTTAATTAAGTAGCTCATCAACAGCTACATAACTTTGCCATTTCTAAAATTAGATATCAAAGGCATCAATAAGTGCATGAGAACCACCTCCCTTTTACCAATTTAACTAAATTTCCAACTTACACATGCTGAGGGGCGGGAGATTAACAATTGTTACATCTTTGAAACAAGATTTTAAATTTCCATGATCTAACATGTATACTTTATATTGCCAGACTGCTCTCAAGATTTGTGGATGGGGTGGTCATAATATTTTGACTTTTCAGTACATATTCTACAGAATAATAATTATGATAGATTATTATAGAATAATAATATTATATTGCAACCTGGCAATGTTGCCCTTGCCAGGTTGTGGACTTTTGCTGAAGATCGCAAATTGAGTTTTAACTCTGCTAAATCTTCAGTTGCGTTTTTCACCACTAATAGAAAGTTATATAGTTTTCAGACTAACATCATTTTGAACAATCAGACTCTCACTGTGGACAAACACCCTAAGTATCTGGGATTTGTTCTGGATCCCGCGATTCTGGGTAATAAACATATAGATCATCTTGTGTTGAGGGCAAGGAAGCGACTCAACATTTTAAAGTATATCTCAGGGAGAGATTGGGGAGCTGATGCTACTACACACAGAAACACATACATTTCTCTTGTTCATCTTATCTTGGAGTATAGATACCCGATCTATTGTTGCGCTTCTGAAACTAATCTGCAAAAACTTGAACGTGTTCAACCTAGTGCTGCTCGGATTACCACCGGTCTTCGGAATTCTTGCCCCAATGATATTGTGCTTCGGGAAGCAGATCTACAGCCGCTGGGTCTTAGAAGAAGTGCATATTTAGTTAAATACTATAATAAACTTATTGGTCTTTGTTCCCGAAATCGTACTTCTGATTACCTTGGGACTTGGCACAACAATCAACGGCTAAAAGGAAATAGCCCCTTTAGCCAAGTAAGCTCTTGTGATTTGATTGCCGACACTGTTGAACAGCATCATCTGGCACAATGTATCGATCCTTCGGAGGGTCTTTATTTCCATACTGACCTCACAGTTCAAGTTAATAAGCAAATGGATCCTTCAGTCTACTTAAAGCAGCTGGCCCTTGAAACAATTAATAGTATTCCATTGGATGGTATTCTGATGTACACGGATGGTAGTAAGTACGACAGTGGTTGTACTGGAAGTGGAGTCTACATTAAATCTCTAGATGAAGAGGTAAGGATTCAAAGGAGAAATTCCAACAACTGCTCAGTTTTTCGTAGTAAGCTGATAGCCATTGATTAAGACCTTATGCTAATTGAGTCAGTCACTGATAGAAAGGAAATCTAGATCCTCTCTGATAGCAGAAGCTCCATCCAACATCTGGCCAGCTGGCATAGTGTGAGAGATGACACTGGAGTAAATATCCTTAAAAAACTGAAGCACCTTTATACTCATCAAATACACCCGCAATGGATTCCCTCCCATGTTGATATCAGAGGAAATGAGATTGCCGAATTCCTGGTCAAGTCCGGTGCTGAAGAGGCTTTGATACCTTCTGCACTTCTCACCTTTACAGAGCTTTTTTCCATCGCTAAAAACAGGAATAAAATTTCTTGGTGTGTTCCACCAGTGCACCACTGATATTGCAATGATCATCCGGGTGGCTCTCTGACTCTTGTTTGCAGCCGACAAGATCAAACCATCCTCACTCGCTTCCTCAGTGGTCATCTTAGATCATTAAAATATTATGGTGGCTCCAAGTGCTTTGATGATTGCACCATTTGATCTAAGATGCAGGCTACACCTGAATACATCCTTGCTTGCCTGGGGTTTACCAGATGGGATATGACAAACAGTCCACTGATGCTTTTGGACTTTTTTAGGATGGACAATATCATGGACCTGATCTAGCCCTGCTGATCTTGGGGATAGGCAACAACAACAACTACTTACAATGCATTAAAAACACTTTTGCACTGATTAAATAATAAAATAAGATTTTACAAACCTCTCAAGCATAAGAATGTTAAAAAGTCCTCTGTCTTTGGTCGTTTATAAGGTAAAAGCTCAGTTGTTGAATTATTCACATATGGAACTTTGAGAGGAGTTGGCACAGGACTGTTTGGATTAGAGCCTTGAGCAAATTTGCGCTGAGCATGAACTTTTGCTCTAAAAATAAATAAATAAAAAAATAAAAGCAACTGAATTAAAAAAAATAACATAATGTCATGAAATTACATATCAATTAAATACACAAGATAACACTATATTAAGATTTGCCAAAAGAAAAACTTAGCATGGTATCTTATTTAAATTAATAAAGTTGTTTTATTAATCTAAGTTTATTCCATTTCATTTCAGAATCTTCATTTTAAAATGATACCATTACATTTCATATTATTGTAATTTAACATTTAAAAAAGATATTAAAGCAATAATCTGTACTTCAAGATTCAAGTTCAAAATATTAATCAAAGTTTCTCTAATAAAATGAAGACAAAGAAAAAAAATACAAATTTAAATAATGCAATTTCAATGTTATGAGATTTAAGACTCATCACTCAGTTTACTGCATTCCAAAATAGTGGACATAGTTATTTGGTCATACTTCGTAAAGATATATACATATCCTGGGAGCAGTCAAAGGGTTAACCAGGCATGGCAAATTTTCAACCAAATGACATAACAATAATAAGATCACTATGGCAGACATTAAATTGACAGTTTTGCGATTTCAAACCATAATTTAGTTTGAAATTGTAAAACTTGTTATGGCCAGGAAGACTTACTGCTTCTGTCAGAATCCCATCAGACAATAATATGTCTTTTAGGTTTAAAAGGAAACAATTCCCAATACACTTGGCATTTTAAATGACCATTAATAAATTGTAAGGTCATTTTGATAAAATATGTTTGGTGTTGAGCAAGAATGTTTTAACAGTGCCAACTTTATATAGAGTTGTTTAAGGCCAGATCATTTCAAAGCATTATAGTGGGCTCTCCGATGAAAGAGGCATACAGCTGCATAAAAGGGAGGAACTGTAAATCTTAATATAATTTTTATAAAATAGCTCAGTATGTAGATTATATTTTGAAGTGTAAGTATATTAATTATTTAAATATCTGTAAGCTGTTTTGTAAAATTCTAACATACATTAATTTATTGATTATTTACATAACTACAAGCATGTTGTTCATATGGAAATCAATCATATACTTTCCTTTCACACTTTTATAATTTTCTTAGATAATTTCATTTGCCTGTTGAATTTGTTTTCATGACATTTTCAGTAAACAAAAAAGTCCCTATTCAGAGCTAAAGAATTTTATTCTAGGCTGATGAAGATGAAGACATGAAAAGCAAATCAATTCTGTGGTGTCGTCTAGGGGTTTAGTGTAAAGTTTGTATTAGTGTAAGTTATTTATTTACAAGTTATGTTATACACAGACAATTTACATATAAAAATTTAGAATAATTTTAAGATACATATATAAGAACATTGATCAAATCATATAGTACATGCCATTGCCTGTTCTGAACTGAGTCATTGTGCAACCAGGCATCAGGGGATGCTATATCTGATGTCATCATTGTCAGTTATGGTTTGTGTTACAAGAGTAACTACAATTTAGAATTTTCATTAATTCTCAAAATTGACTTTAATTGTGCTAAAAATTCTTTACCATTATTTCTAAATAATTTAATTTCAGGATTTTCTAAATAATTTTTAAACTTTTCATTCCCGTATTTCGAACTTTCAAGATTTTCATTGCTATTTCATTCTTCTCTAAATGCTTCCAAAATTTTTAAAAAACAAGGCACTTTTCAAAGTCAATAAACTTAATTGAATTTTGATTTGAATTAAGCATTTAAAAGCAAAAGAATTAAAGCTCAATTTTTTTTCTTGACTGTGCTTAGGATCTAGTATCTTCACTGTAACTACTGAAGGTTTGCATAGTGAACTTAGCAGGGGATAAAGGTCCACAATATATAATAAAAGAGAATAAAGCACCAACTTTTTCAAGATGTCCTCTTGCTCATTAACAGCCGGTTCCTCAGGAGGTACTTTCATATCTTCCTCTGGCTCATCATCATCTTCATCTAAATTTTTTCTCTTTGTTTCTTGAAGAGAGGCATAAAGTGCTTTCTTTAAATCAGTTTCTTCTCTCCATAAAAGACCATTGCTACCATCCTAAATACAATTTATAAAATACTCAAACAACGTCTCAAACCAAATAATAATAAAAAAAAATCCATCTATTTAATTTAAAATCATAACGCACAAATTATCAATTGAATGTTTATAATTTTCATTTATATTTGGTAAAGAATTTAAAACTATTCACACAAACTAAGCAAAACAAGAAAGTATAGCACTAAAAATTAAAAATCTCATTTAATTTTACACAGAATTTGTTCAGACATTAATATAGATATCATATTATATTCTATAAGAAAAAGGAATAAATTATATAATTTCAAATGCAAAACCATTAATGTAACACTATATATATATATTATAATCATGAGGCTCTTTAAAGATGCTTTTTCTGACAGATATCATAATTTTGCTTCCTGACAAATAGTATTATAATGTCAACTGATTAATTAGAGATAAAATATTATTACATTTTTCTTATGGAAATAATTGGGGAATAGTAGCATATATTTATTTTAAACTATTTCAAATATTATCTATTTAAGATATTAATGAAAATAATTTTATAGAATATATTCAAATAACTATACTAATTTAATAGATTTATAATGTAAACTCTGTAGAAAATGTTACAAGAATAAAATAATATAATGAAATGTAAAAATTTTTGTAATTTCAATAACTATGGAGGGGTCAAACATTTTGATCAATATTTTCCCACCATCTTTCTATCAATTAACTTAATTTTTACTTTAATTAAAATCTTTTCATAACATTGGTAGATTTATGAATTTAAATTTATAAAAATTATTTGTTTTTGATTTATAGTTATAATAAAATACCAAATATGAAAAAACAAAACAATAATGATGTTTATATATATAAAAAATTAACACATAGTTATGTGCCAAAAGTAACTATATTTTGGCACAAATGAATATGTTACTAAGTTGAAGCACCACTTTGTGTTTTAAACTGTATACTATAGATCTGAATAAGATACAAAGAATTTAACCATAAAGCCTTGATAATTTATTTATATATAAAAAAGTGAAATTTATAAATAGTTTGTATGCAATAGAAAACCAAACTATTAAATAGATTAAAAAATTTTTTTTTGTCCATAAAAGTTATGACGAATACAATAAAGGTTTTGAGAACATTTTCACTCCAACAGAAAATACATCAGATAGTATTTAATATAATAAAGCAGTTAGATATACACTAAATTTGATAGAGCGTTGATGATTTTATAAGAAACAAATAATATTCTACGTAGGACAAGATATATACGATACCCACTCAAACCAACAAGTGTTTTAAATTATTTAATCATAAGGCAATGCACAAAAACAGAAAAGTATAATTAGAGTCTGAAGATTTCATCACTATCTATTTATATCATAAACAAAAAGCATTATTAGAGAATATAATCAATTTGGGTGGAAATGCCTTTAAAATTATATTACAATGAAAATTAAAGAATAACTGTAAATTTGCACCATAAATAGTATTTCATACAAAGTTATTTTAAACAGCCTCTATTATTTTTCTCAAAATCATCCCCATTCTAACTTCACTACCAGATGTTATATAATATTGTACGGTTAATAACTGAAAACTATACATTTATATTACATATCAAGTAGCAGATTCTAACATCTCAGAAAACCTTTATGAATCAACATTTGGTCATCATCAACTTGTATTGTGATTGTGAAATTATTTCGCAAATCTCATATTTGTGAAATAAGTATTGTTTTTATACTTTCAAACTTGTATAAACAACATAACCAAAAACATATGTTCATATATGAATTGTGAAGACTGTACGATAAAAAAGAATTTCAATCCAATTTAGATATTCACTAGACATTAATATTTTTTTTTTTTATCAAACAGCACAAAAGCAAATCAAATATTTTCTTTATCACAAAATGTTTACTAAAAGAAAAATCACATATAAGAACTTGCATAAATATAAAATATAAATAAATATAATCTTGCCTTGGAAGATTTTAGTATCAATAACATTAATTAAAGTGAAACAAGCAGTTACAATGACTTACAAAATAAATAAATCACTTTCAAAGAATAGAAATTGTAATTATTTTGTAGATAACATAAACAAATATGGGTTGTTACATAACAAAAATTTATCAACTTTTTAATATAATAATTTATTGATTAATAACTTAATGAGGACTTACAAGATTTTTTTGACATGTACTTCGCTTTGGTCTTTGTGAGGAAGACTCTTCTGATGACTGGCCAGAAGATTTTTCTTTCTTTACAAAAGGTTTCATGTTGCATTTTATGTCAAGATGAACCTTGCAACTATTACTAGAATACAAAATATTGTTCTAATTGAGATGTTATTGATGACAAGACAGATGATTCTACAAATTATCTAATAAATTAGTAAGGATTCTCTGTTAGTGATAGAAAATTTATATTACATTACAAAATATTTATATAAAATCCATTTTGTATTTTTATTCATGACAATAAAAGAAGGCTACTTGCTATATTTACAAAAAGACGGATATTTTTTCAAACCAATAATTCTTAAATCGGAAATATAATTCAAAATTATTTAAAATGAAATTACATTATAAATATTCTTATTTTTTGCATTTAATGAACTCACAGGGGAAAAAAACAAAATAATATACATGCAATGTAAAATGATTTACAATTAATTTTTAGAAACATCGGAGATGCTGTATGCAATTATGATAAACGAGCATTACATTGTTTGTCTTACCACTAAAATTTTGAAGCATTAAAGCAGCATCTTGACTTTATAAAGACCTCGTGTTGATGTTCATTCCGTAATCGGCATTTTAAGCTTCTTTACAGCTAATAAATAAGATTAAATTCAACTTGTGGTATAAAATTCAGAAAAATTCGCTCCTACAAAGAACCTCTAATTCTGAATTTGTAAACAATTACCAAGTTAATATTTTTTTTTTTTCACAAAACCGCTAAAACTTGGCTTGATGCCAGATTTAGTGTTTTATTACTGTGAAAATGATTTCACAACTCTAGATACATTTAAAAAAGAACAGGAATAATAAAAGCCCAATTTATTAAATTAGTATAAATATTCTTTTGAATCATTATATTTGATTTTGTCTTTAAATGGTGTGACTGTACAGGATGGATCAAATAGTTATTTTTGTTTTTGGCTTTTTAGAAATTGCAAAGATGATTTAAGGAATGATTTCGTTAAAATGTTGGAAAATTTTATATGAACAATGTACAATCATATTGGCTATTTAAAATTTTTAGTAACATTGTTGTTATACTTATTGTTTTTTTATACTTCTGAATAAATATCTTCGATATGGCAACATCGGCGTCGTAGTTTTTGTTTCTGTTTAGCTTGTAACATAAGCAGTAAAAGTACTCTTCAGGTTTATAATATATTTCATATTATTCAGGATTTAATGCAATGAAAAGTTTCTATGCTTTCCATGACTAAGCAGCTGTTTGTTTTAGAGTTTTGCTTATTGGATGTTCATACGTATAATCGAAAGATGAGTCTCTGAAACAAATATACCAAAAATGAATAAGAGCTCTTACTTTGAAACGGATATACCTTCTTTATTTTATGTTATTTTATTATTGATAATCTCGCCTAATATATGCAAAAGTAGTTATACCGACAGATTTGATGAACAACTTTTGATAAAACCTTTACCAAGTGGTCATGTGTACACATATTTTAAGTTTATTGTTGAAAAGGATCTAAATGATGATGACGAACGTGATTGTAAGTAGTTGTGAATAATTTTATGTTAAAAATAATTTTCATCCATTACATTTTTATATCTTGATTTCACTTCGTAAAATACGGTGAATGTTATCTGTAAATTAGACGAAATAAATAATTATTTTAGTAAATGTGCTTCTAAATATTGCTACATTAGCCTCTAGAAAATAAATTTATTTTTGGTTTTCACTTTTGAAATAAATAAAAAAATATAAAGAAAAGAAATATTTATAAATTGCTACAAGATAAAAGAGTCTAATTTGTGATAAAATTCTCAATATTTGTGTACTAGACGATATATTTGATACTGCTCGTTATGAAAGTATTTTCAACTATCCCACTTTAAAATGTACACAATATTTTTGATATTAGAAATACTTTTATATAAAATATAATATATTAAGTTTTCATATCGCTTATAATTTTTATCGAGAATTTAAATTAAAATATCATTTACAAAAAATAAATAAAAAACGATTTTAAGTATTGTTTATATTTCAAGAAATTAGAGTGTACAACGATTTCTGTACTACTGAAAACTAATTTTTTCTGGTAGTGATTATTAATTTTTAAAGAATGATACAATTTAAATTAATGAATATAAAGACTTAAGTATCTGTAGTATTTTGATTTAATACTAATAATTGAAAAATAGCTCTAATAATAATTTTTTTATGTGTGGATATGTTTCTATTTTATAGAAAAAATGATTAGTTAAAGTTTTATCTTTCATATAATTTATGATATTTTTGAGCAAAATTTGTAGGAAATCTATTCATTGAATCACTTTGCAATTCATTTCTTTTTTTTTATATATAAATGGAAAATCAGGTGTATGAATATGGAGATGAGCTGGAATATTCTTCTAGTAATTTTTAAAAAAGTTATTAATTTAGGGGTATTTGTCAATTTTAATGGTGACTAAAAAGGGCAAAGAAAAAAATGTGGCCAAATTATAAAAAAAATACACAAGTGCATAATAAATATGCATATAATAAATATATGCATATATAATAAATATGTGCATAAATATAGATATATAATATATATACATAAATATAGATCAAATCACGTTGCCAATTGAAATCGCCAAATTAGCGAAATTTTTTTTATTGCTTTTTTGTCGCTGTTACAACTGACAAGTACCAACTTAGGTTTATGAGCTATTGTCTTCACTTATAAAAATTATTGAAATTTATAAACCAATAAGTATTTAGCTGCTTCAACATCCTAAATCCCTGTGTGAGCAGGGACTTAACTATAGTCTGTGTATTTTCAATAGGTGGTTCAAGGTCACATTATCTACCTCATTATTGGTTGTCTGGTACCAGTAACGCATTAGAAAATGTGATCTTAAACCGCTTTTTGAAATACACAGACTGTAGTAGTGTAAAAAAGAATTTGTATTCATATTAAATAAAGATATATGGAAGGTTTTAAATACATACCTTATTAAGATCTTAGTAAAATATTTTGTCCTTTTACTTCATTACTAAAGCAATTTAAGTGATCTATTTTTATTTTTTTTCTGTAATCTAGAAATTTACATTTTTTTTTGTGTTCGTATATACGTATAGATGAGTGGCAAAGCCAATTCAGGATACTATTAAGGTATTTTTAACGAATTCATGTTAATGCATTTTATCTCCTTTAGCCTGTTTCTTGAGTTTTCTGTATTTTTCTGTGGGTTATTTATAAATTCAGTTTTATTAATAATATGATATCAATAATTATTAGGTTAAAATTGTGAGTTACAACTTATTAAATAGATTTAGAGAAAAACATTGCATGGCATTCTTTTAGAATATTATTTTTATCTATGTTGGGAGTTTTGATCACAGCTGAGGAACAGTGTAATTTTATTTAGATTACTAGTATGCAGCAATAGTATATAGAATTTGGAAAAATAATTATCTTAATAATGTGCATTTTGTTGGAAATATCTGTCAGTATGACAGTGGAAGAATGTAAGCTTTTATCTCTGTCTAGCATTATATGTACAAATACTAGTACTTTATTTATTGTACCTAGCTATTCTGGTATATTTTTATGTTTAATTTAAGTTGTAAATTTTAGTCTAGCATGGTATTCATCTGCATCAAGTTCTTCCTATATTGGCTTTGTAGGCTATAAAATTTTATAAAAATTAGCTAAATCGGCTTATGTTACTTTTCAGGATTGTGTTGATTTATTAAACATTTTTTAATAAATTTTGCTTCATTTAAGAAACAGAAAAAATTTGATTTGATCCTTTTTGTTCATAAATGGTTATCTTAGTATCTTTAGCACGGAGAAAACTATTCCTCATTCATTATTTGATTTTCCATCCTGTATCAGATCCTTTATCATTCTTGGTTTTGCTTAGTCAAAGTGTGATAAGAATCACCATGATCATTAGAATTTTGAGTAGATTTATTTACTGAGAAATATGTGGTTGAAAAATGTGTTTGTCCATCCTTAACAAGTGCTTTGTAAAGTTAAAGATGCAATCAGTACCCATTCAAGAAGGTCAAAATAGAACTAACTGGTTAATTATCACGGAAGTGAGTAAGATTGTACTAGAATTGCTCTTAGATATATTTTAATTTCTATCTCTGCTTCTAAGACACCATGGAACTCAGCATATTAATGTTATTATAGTCAAGTTGTATAAGACTGTAATATCTGTGTTAATCTTTGTTATTATCAAGTTAAGCATTTCAATGGTATTGGAAATTTTAAGAGATATTTTTAGTTGAAGTATATACTTCTCTGTTGTTCATTTCTTATTAGGAGAACCATAATAAGACGAGGATGATTTTCATATAGTTAAAAATATTTAAAATATTCTTTTATGTGAATTAATCATTAAAATATTGAGATACCTGTCCATTTTTCTCTGATTGAACATTGATAATATTTTGATTTAATTTCACATAAGATTAAAACTTGCAAATTTATTTACTTATAGTGGAAAAAGTTATTACTAGTTATTTTGAAAAAAATTGGTTGAAAATATCTTAATTATCTTAAATAGTATATTCCTATATAATAAAGTTGCTTTGAATGCATATGATATTTTATCATTTCTAATAAATTAAAAAAATATAAAATAATGATTTTTTTTGTTTGTTGTATTTTTAGTTCGTCACTTTCGTCTGTTTCCTCGCTCTCTTGGTGAAATAATATTTGAACATCAGGTTCAAGAATTGCACTTTAGTTTAACACAAGGTCTTTGGAGATATGAAAAGTGGGGATATCCAGTTAGGAGTTCTCCTCCAGGTGCAGAATTATGGGCATTATTCAAATGCAATGCTTCAGAGTATGTTTATAACCAAATTATTGTTTATCCTAGTTTTTATTTTGGAATAAATGTTCCCAAGTAGTAATTTACTAAATCTGAGGGTTTACAAAAATATTTATAATAGTTTTAAAAAGAAATAAAATGAAAAAATAAGAAATTAAAAAAAAGTTGAATTTAATTTCTCCAAATTTGTATGGAAAGTGAAAGTAGTGCTAGTGTAATTAATTATATTAGTGTAAGTTCGAAAGCTCTTTCATGAATAAATACATAGAAAAGAATAGATTAACATTTAATTATTGATAGTTGGCTTGCCCATCATCAGTTGGATTATGCATGTTATTTATTTTCGTATAAACTCTAATTTTTTCTTTCCTTTTTTTTTTTGGTGTATAGTGTTTGCTACAAAAATTCTGAAAACATTCGAAAGCTATAAATTTTAGCCTTTTTATTTAAAATTGAATGGCTGCTTAAATGAGTAAAGGAAGAAGGGCCATGGCTAAAAAAGCTGCAGTATATAAAAAAATATGGATGACATGCATAATCTAATTCTTGGTGGACAAAGGTGGTGGCAACTAATTACTAAGTGTTTAGTCTACTCTTTGTCATATGTAATGCAACCTTGATAATTGGATTATTTAATAAAATTTAAATAACTTCCATAGTCACTGACATTGTCAATATTTGCTGGCTTACAGCATACGTTTATAAAAATAATTACAATTGTTTGAATTTATTTTGGCATTGAACAAATACTGTTCAAGGGAATCAAATATTAATTCAAAATGGAATCCTACAAATGCTAAGTTGAATCAGTAATTCTTAAACTATTTAAATTATTAATAAAACTTTCGTTTGTATTGGGGGATGGTTTGAGAATATATAATAGTAGGGAATACTTGAAAATAAAAAATCTAATTCAAGTAATACAGGGATAGAATAAATTTGGGAACTATTGCTTTAGTACATCGTGTAATCTTTTTCTTGGCTACCATACAAAAGCTTGATATTTTTTAATATTAAAGTAAAAATTTTGTTGTATTTGCATTTGTCTTGGAACTTGTCATTGAATAACTCACATTGTAATAGTCCTTGAACTGAGAATTCAAAATAAAATTCTATCGCCAATTTGAATTAATTTTAACAGAAATGTATAGTTTGATATTGGAGGTATGTTAATAAAAATATAATTGATATAAAAAACATTAAGATTCAATATATAAAAATTTTTCATATTATTAAAACACCTATACTAATGCTAGTATTATGTGTGTTTGTTTGCATTCTACAGACAAAATTTTTTTTATCTAGAATTACCAAATTTCACACATATATATATGTTGGAAGATGATAATATCCACCCCAGAAAGATTTTTATGGAATTTTTATAAGAAATTTAATTTATGAAAATTTATTCTAAGATTTAGTGTTTTTATTTCTTTTCCTATTGAAGACCATGACATAACAAATGAAAAAAATATATATATATGAATTGATCATGTAATTGTAAAATTATGAAGAAATGAACCAGTAGAGAGATCTTATGCTATCTTTTTCCTCTTTAGTTTTTATTTTCATCTTAAATTGCTATTATATTAATTTTTTATATTTTTCTTTCAATAAGCATGCTTTTATATGAATTCTATTAAATGTTGTAATGGAATATATATTTTATTAAATTGCATGTAAATTTATAGAGTTATTGCTTTTCATGGATGTTTTTATGCAAATTTAAAATGTTCACATTTTATCTTATTTATTTTATTTTCCCCCCTTTAGGATTAATTCCAATTGGAAGAAATTGACTCATGTTTTATCAGGTCAGTTTTGTGCTTCCTTAAATTTTATTGATGATTCTAACACTGCTGCTCCAGAGCTTTCTTTTCGGCCTGAAGGTGTTATTCCTTTACATGAACCATACAATGCAAGCTTTGCTAAGTATTCTGCTTTACCACGTGAAATAGTCTGTACTGAAAATCTCACCCCATTTAGAAAACTATTGCCATGTGGTGCTCAGGTAATTATATGCGGTTTTATTACAAATATAAAATGATAAGCATTTTTTATTGCTTATTATTATTATTTTATTATCAATTTTAATATTTTTAGTGGTAAAAATCTGGATAATTTTTATATAAATTGATGGAGTTTGCTATATAAGGTTTGATTAAAATTTGAAGAAGCAGTGAGAGTATAATCAGTTAAAAAAAAATGGAGTATATTATTTTATATTAATCTTAAATACTGTGTGTAAATGTTTTAATGTTTTATGAACTCAAGAGTTTTTCATTAAGTATTATAATTAAGCAGTTATAATTAGGTTCATTACTATTGATTCTCAAAATGTTTGTTTGAAAATAAAACAGTTTGATTTTTAGATAATAACTTAAAATTAAAATCGAATCTTAATCTGGACCAAATTATAATCTCACTCTTTAAAATGCAGTGTGGTATAGATAATAATAATGTGTGTAGTTGTATTTAATACACATATGCAAAAATAATGAATCTTGTTATATAAGCTGTATATCAAAGATCCTTATCATGGTTTTCAGAACATCTTACCTTACACTAAAATTTTGTTTATATATAACATTTTTTATTTTAAAGTTGTTTTATTTATTTTTTCAGGCTGGACTGTCAACACTTTTAAATGCTCTAAACATTTTTAGTGCTAATTATGTATCTGTGGCTGTTGATGTGCGTAGAGTGTGTAAGGTTTGTTGATTTTAAAGTTTCTAAAATTAATGCATTTATTTAATTGATTTGAAACTTATAAAAAATATTAAATTTTTTTTGCTTTAATCCTCCAAGTGTTCAAATTGACTCTTTTATTTATGATTTATTCTAAAGGAATAATTCATATTTGTTAGAAATATTTTTTACTATTTATTTATTTTGTAAAGATTTCATTGCATCTAAAAAATTGGCTTATCTATCCTTTTTAAGGATTTTTTTTCTTCTCAAAACTGAAATTTTTGAAACTAAACAATTGGCAACTTGGATGGTTAACTCTTTCCAGGGTGGTGGTCATAAAAAAGGACACCAATTTAAAAATTTTCTATAAAAGAACTATTGGCTTTAAAATTATAAAATATTTTGGGAAAAAAGCATTAAGTCTCCTTTTAGAAAAATAGATGGCAGTATGAGCAATTTTAGTTTCTTTTATGGCATTAATTTTGTTAAAAATTGTCCAATTTCTTGCTTCAAATTTTGCAATTTTTTTGACTGTTTAAGAAATGAAATTTTATCAAAATCAACCCCCCCTTTTTCTACAATATCCATGAAAGTTTAAATAACTTTGTTTTCTTCAAATTAATTTCAAAAGGAATCAAATTGGCTGATTCACAGGTGTCCTCATTGAGGACACCACCTGTTTTGGACGTCTGTTTCTTCGTTCGCCTCTCTTCATGTGAAAGGTGTAATTTGATATTTTGTAGAGAAGGATATGATGTTGATTCTGTTTTCAGGAGGGGATTTTATTTATTTATCTTCGAATTCAGGAAAAAGAAATACATGTTTGAACCGAGAAAACATTTCACATTTAATATTTGCCTTTTTGTCTAGACTGTTGCTTACGTTTCACTCTCATTTTCTGCTTTATTTTTTGCTATCTTTTTCTGTTAATATTTAGTTTTATATAGCTGTAATTTTTTTATTTAAGCCTATTTTATTAATTATTATTGCATTCAGCATGTAAATAATGTACAGCAAAAGATTAGAAAAAATGTTCAACATACGTCCATCACGTGTCCTCCTCGAAAATATTTGCTGTGCAGTATAAAAAAAATATGCACAAAACACGAACAATGTGCAAAACAATAATTTCTTATTATGTATTAGACGAAAAGATACTAACACATAAGAACCTTGATAATTAACATATAAAAATGCCTTGAGAAATTTCATGCCAATTAATAAGTTAATTTAGATTTTTTTATTTTCTATTTTTCACTTTATTAATTAATAAAATTAACACTTAATTAATTTTTAGTACTTACAATTTAATAGTAAATATTTATTTTTAGCATTTAAATTAGATAATTTTTATTCTTAATTGAATTAAATTATAATTTGTATTATATTGTAGTAATTCTTATTTTTTATTTATTTTTATTTATAAGATTTAGTTTAGAATTTTTGTAGTAAATATATTATATTTTGTATATTTAATATTTTAAATATTTCATATTACCTAGAATAGGAATAAAAATGCCTATAAACCTAAAATATTCATAATTATTGCTATTATTATAAGGAATTGACATAATTTTTTTGAAAGATTTTTTTGCACAGAGATTGCTCTAGGCAGGCTGTGTCCTTGTTTGAGGACACCATCTCCCGCAAAAGGAAGCAAGTTAAATTTTTTTTTGACTGCAAAATTTATGTGTATACAACCTACATTGATTGCGTTTTTCCATATATTTCAAAATTTTTTATGACCCGTAGTGGAAAGAGTTAAAGTAGTTAACCTTTTCAAGAATATATTTAAAAAAATAATTATAAGATTCATTCATTTAATTATAGTAACATTATTTTAAGTTGATGATGGTTCAGAGAAGCAGGAAAAAAATATGAATTTATTCTTCTGAATTTTTATCCAATAGTTTTTAATTTTTTTCCTCCATTAGAATTGTTGAAGAAAAACTATGCATGCATACATATATGTGTCAATATCAGTATCTTTGAATTCTTTAATAAAAAATTTCAAACAAATTTTGCAGTGTTTTAATCTATAGAATATATATATATTTTTGTTAATACATTACAGTTAGTAAATTTCAGTTTGTTTTATGAGTAATTTTTTGATTAATTAAGCAATAACTGATTTTCAGTATATGAATTGATTAACTGTATATGCCATTTAGTGACCTTTAGAATCATTGTGTACATTTTGTTCATTCTTATAATAAGGTAATATTAAAATATATTAGCTTTCTTTTATCATATACACTGTGAATAGAGTGCTATTATTACCAGTTCATAAGTGAAGAATCTGACAGTTATATATACTTTTAACTATGGGACACATAACTGCATGCATGAACGTAAACACTATTAGATTAACCAACAATTAAATTAAAACTACTGGATTTACAATTTGCTACTAAATATACATTTTTAATGATCATACATACACCAAACATCTTTTGTTCATAATAGCATGTTAAGAAATCACGTGATTTCACATTTGAACTAAGAATAATAAAGTTAAAGCCATGTTGCTTGTATTCTCAACATGCACCCATCTTTGACTTTCTAACCCTGGAAATTGAAATACAAACAAGCAAATCAACATTGAATAAATTATCAAATTAACTTGTAAAATTTTTGTAAGTTCATAATAGCTCTCTTGATAAAATGCTTAATAATTTATATTAAGAAAATCTTTGACAGTATGAGTCTTTTCCCTTTTTCAATTATAATTAATCCAAAACAGAAGAATCCATTTCATAATATAAATCTTTCTATTTTTTACAATTATTATTAATTTAAAAGAGAGGAATCTGAGCAGAAATATACACATTTTATTTTGAGATACAAGATACCTCATGATACTATATTAAATAACAATTGAATTAAAACTGTTTGTATGTGTAAAATCTTTGTGTTGATGCAATTTCGGTTTCATAGTAATGGCATGCATGTAACATCAAGGCACATTTTTCTGTTATAAGTATAACAAGTATATACATGCAAAAAAGATAAGTATAACAAGTATATACATGCAAAAAAGTTACACTAAGTTATTAGTATTGCCAATACATTCTTCTGTTCTACTGCAGCAATCATTGTTTGATTTTTTATATCCAATTATTTATTTTAGCATTATTAATTACAAAATGTTTTTTATTGCAGAAAGGGATTTGTATAAAATTATTGGACTATTTAAAAATATCATTTTTATTAAAAAAATGCTCTTAAATATTCTTAATTTTTTTTTTATTTCAAAAAGATATTTTAAAAATATGTTTTTTTGTATGCAGGAAGACTGTAAAAAAATTGCCATAGAATTGATCCAATCAGTATCAATTGTTTTTGATCCTCCTGTGAATCAACAGAAGAAACAAGGTAAATAACTTTTTAAAATATTTCATGTACAAATTTTTGTCATTCATATTTTATTTATCAGAAAATTTCTTTCAGATTGGTCTTTTGTTAAACTTTTTGGGTCAAGTCTCTTGAGTACATGTCCAGTAGCTGCAACAAGTGAAGTTTTTGTGGATGTATCATCAAATAAAGTATATAATTTCATTCAAATATCTAGAATTTTTTTCTATAATGTTTTGGAGAATTAATATTAATCCATGTTAAAATATTAAATTTGATAATCATGAAATTATAAAATATTTTTATATGAGATTTTTCATAAAATTTATAATTATATTTATTGCATAAATATAATTAATGCATTGGAATCTTTATAAAATTTGTAATTGCATTTATTGAGTAAATAAGTAATATGCTGTAATCTTTATAAAATTTATAATTTTATTTGTTGGAATCTTTACATAATTTATTAAAGTTATTTGTTGGATATTTTTATAAAATTTATATCATTTATTGAGTAAACATAGTTAATTAGTTACACTAAAACCTATAATGTCCATTCTTATTAAAGTTGAATAAGTTCTGTAATATATCAAATATATAAGCAACATTTGAAATTAGCCGTGTCAGAAATACTTGACAGATTTAAGATTATATATATATATATATTTAAAGAATAAATATAACTTCTGATTAGCTGACTAAATAAGATTGAAAATAATAATGAAGATTAATTTATAAATTGTGTGCTCCTTTTTATATAAATGAAGTATTTTTTTTTCTTTTAGTAACAAATTTAAATGTTTTTTTTAAAAATATTTGTTGTTATATAAATAATTTTTTTCATTTAGCTTCTAAATAAAGAAGTTAGCATTTTGGTTTTACTTGCATATAGTAAAAATTCAAACTACAAATTTTCCATTCTTGTACATACATTAATCTTGGTCCTTCCTTTTTCTTTTTTAAATAAAATAATAAAGCCTTTCTGCTTTTTTTTTTCTTAGCCCAGTTGGAGAGAATGTGCAAATAAAAAAGTGTATACATATTTTGTCTAGATTTCTTATCATTTTAATTGGGTACAATTATAATAGAACCTACCACTATTAAATGGATTCTATTTTGAACATTCTAAAGATATGCAGTTTCTTAAATCTGTACCAATTATAGTTTTTTTTACTCAGCAGACTAAATGAATGTAGAGAATTATTTCATCATTGCATTTTTTTGTATTGTTTTATTGAAATATATATATTTAAAATTCTGTATTTATACTTGCTTCCACATCTCATGTTTCCCTTCCTAACTTTTAAGAAGAATTATTTCAATTAAATTTTTGCATGCATAAATATCTTAACCTGAATTTATTTGTAATTGTAATTGACAAATCTCACCGGAAACATGGATTTCAACATTTTTAGAGTTTTATTCATTTTGAGATTAATTCGCTCTTATGTAATAATTCTACAATATTTTTAATGTTGTAGAATTATTACATATTTATACAAATACTTATTGTAGAAATTTATTCATTTTAATGTTGATTTCATCATACTTATTTTACTTCTTGGTGTTTATATTTGGCTTAATTTATTATGAATGAACTTCATCTCTTTTGTTTCATTCCTGTGCCATATCTGAATTGCTATTTATCTTCAAAATTATTATATGAAATAAATTGATATGTCTTTAATTTGTTATAATAGCATTATCATAAATTATTTAAGCTATGGCCAGTATGAGCTCAAGACTAATCATATTTGCTGGCTGATTTTTAAATTTCTTAAAGATTCTTTTATACTGTTTAATAGAAAATACTAACAGAATAAATTAAAATGTTGTAGATTAGTGGGTTTCTTTTATTATATGATATTCAATTCTAAACAAGATATCTAAAGAAAAAAAATGTTTTAAGGTAAAAGCATTGATTAATTGATTTGATTTACCATTATAAACATTTAGATAACTTATTTTTATTTACTTTTTGCTGGGATACATCTGAATTTGCTAAATGTTATAAATAATTTTTTACTTATGATGCATTTTCACATTATTGTTAAACACTTAGATATGATTTTACATTTATTTTCTGTCATTTCCAGTAAAGTTTAATGTATTCATTATAACAGTTCTAAATAGCTAGATCAAGGAAGATGAAATTTATGTATTTAATGAATAATAAATCAGAAGAGATTAAATTTTCTTGTTGATGTACTAATTTAAAAATATAGATTTTAAGTTTACTTTGTTAATACTATTAAAATTCATCACTTTTATTATCAGATGTCAATCATTTGAAAATTTTTCACCATATTTTATTTTAGTTATTTTAATAAGATAAGTTAAAAATTAGTTATCAGTTTATCAATCAAGAAGAATACAATTAATTCATAATGTGAATGAATTGATGCAATGTTGTGTGAATTAATTCAGACTCCATCTTAGCCTTGAATTATTTTGGAAGTTATAATTAAAATTTATTGTATAACAGAAATATATTGTTTTTCCTCAATTTAATATTATTTAAATTATGTAATATATCTGTTATATTTCAGTACTTTGTTTCTCCTAGCCAATAAAATTTAATTAGCATTCAAGAAACTTATAGTACTGCTTCTGTATCTATCAAAAAATTGAAATCATTTTTGTTTTTGAGGTTCCTGAAATACTTAATACAGTCTTAATTTTGTTTTTTAGCTTTAAAAGTAACAAATAAATAATAATTTGAAAACTATTTGTTAATAACTACATTTTGATAGTAATAGTCAAAATTTTATTTTCAGTCTGGAGTTCCTTTTACTCTGAATCATGAGCCACATGAAATGATCAAAGAAAGTTTTGATAGTGATATCAGATTTAAAGGAGTAAGAGAATATGGAATTTATAATCTGAAAAAGATGTTTGAAAATTCAAAATATGTAAATATTGGTGCAGCATATAAAAACATTCATATATATGGAATAATACCACCTCCAATTTTCTATGTAAATAGAAAAGTTTCTGGTAAGTTGTATAATTTTTATAATGTCTCTTTCTGATTTAAACTATGAAAAATATTTTGAAATGAATTTTTATTCCGAATATCTTTTATTGGTAGTGTTTAAATGTTTATTTATGACTTTTTTGTCAGATATTATTATGAATATATATAATGTTTGCTGTAAAAAATATGAGTAATTTTAATATGAAATGCAAAATTTATATAAGGAAATAGATATCTAATGATCTTTAATCTTGTTTATTATTAAGTATTTGTTTTATTTATTTATAGATATCTTGTATTATTTTCATTCACAGATTTTTTTTTCATGAATAAAATATTTGATATTATTTTTCATCCACATAAATTCACTTTCCCATTATGATATTAGATCATAATAAATTATATGGCTAAAACTGTCTTTGTTACTGTCTAATTTTTTTATTGTTTTTTTTTTTTTGCCTTCATAATTACATTATATTATTTAAATATATGATTTCTACTTTTCTGGGGCTTTATAGGATTTTAAAATCCATTGGAAAAGCAAATTGTAATAATGAATTTTACAAATTAGTATTTCAAATAGCATATTGCATATTATAAATGCAAAATACTTTATGAACACACTTCATAGTCATAAAAAACATGTTAAAAATAGCATATTAAGGCAATGTAAAAACTAATCACAAAGCTTAAAATATTAATTTTTTCTTTCAGTGACATCTTTATTATTTGGATTCTGTTCAATAATTTTCTGTATGATTAGAGATTTTTTATGTTTATGGCTCACTGTATACTTTAACGTGTATTTTGATGATGTTTCCAATTTTATAACTATGCATTGAATTTGCATCTGTCGGGAAGTTTTCTTGTATGTCTTAATATTTGTGCTGAATACATTAATAATCTTTGGTAGTTAAAAAAAATATGCACAATTTGATTTTAATGGAGACCAAAAAGTGTCAAATAAAAATTTAGCCAAATCATAAAAATATACTCAACTACATTACTATTATTTTTTTTATGAAAAATTTTGAACATGCAAATCATATGCTATATAGTTTGTCGATTGAAATCGCCAAATTGGCAAAAAATTTTCTTGCCACTTTTTGTTTGCCATTAAAACTGACAAGTACCAATATATATATATATATATATATATATATATATATATATATATATATAGTTAAATTTTTTTGATTGAAACTATTCATTTGATTAAGATTAAAGATTTTTGTAATGCAATATTTCTCTGCTATTATTTGATATCAATTAAAATAATCATATGATGTTTATTTTAATTAATATCAATTTGTTTAAGAACATTTTTTGATGTTTAATTTGATTTTAGGATATGGGCAAGAACAGGGTGGAATTCACTGTATATTTTTCAACAATGATCGCATAAAACCACTCAAGATAATCTATTATGACATGGTTCCATGGTATTTACGCTTATACAGTCACACTTTGTCTATTAGAAGTCATGGAAAAAGCCTAACTCCAGGTAAACAAATTTTTAAAGCTTTTTTTTTCCTTCAGGAAACTTTTAAATTATTCAAATATTGTAAATTTATTCTTTATTTATAATGTAGCTTGTATTTTCTGTAATTGTAATTAGTTACTTAATTTATTATTTATCATCTTTAGTAAGAAATTTGGGAATTTTCTCTTACTTTTTAAATTTGTTTATTATTAATGCAGTGCCATGTTTCCATTAGCAGTTCATTTGTGTTTCACCAAGCATTTAAATTAATATAAATATTTGTATTAATTTAGAATATTTACCTCCATATTTTAGAAGTGCAAAAAAGATAAATTATAGAGAGATCAGTGTTGATTATTTGTAAAATGACTATTAACTTACAATTTACTGAACTTTCTAATTAAATGACACATTCTATTTGAGACATTTACAATTATTTTAATTCCTATAATAATATAAGAGACATTTGAGATACTGAAATGATTTTTCTGTTTTAAATTACTTAATATTTGTATATTGCATATTTAAAACTAAAAGTCTAGTAATTTGATCAGGGCCATTTAATGATGCCATTTTAAATTTAATTAAAAATTTGGCAGAAAAAAACAGGAAAATGCAGGGAAGTTTGAAAATTTTCATAAAGCCTGCAAAAATACAGGGAATTTTAAGTTTCTTAGTTATTTTTTTTCCCATCTAAAAAATGCCTATCTTTAAAGATTGCAAGAATAAAAGATCGTAGTCATAGCTTCCGAAAACGAAACAATAACATTTGCAACTGTGTAATGCAGAAACTCGACCCCTTTCTATTCTCCCCCTCCTTTTTTTTGTATAGATCAATCAAATTTCGATTTGTGAGACAGTTGTTATTTTTTCCAAGAGATTCCCGAACTGCAGCTAATAAGCATGCACAAGACTTCTGCAATTGCACGAAAGAATAGAATACATTTTTTTTGGCGGAATTAGCAACATTTCAATCTTGAAGCAGTGTGGTGGTGTTTATTCTACTATACTTGTGCTTATTATTTGAGAAACTGTGAGCTAATTCAAAATAGATTATAGAATATTTTTAAAACAATGAACTGCTCAAAATTCATTTTAATACAAATTGCATAGATAAAAAAAATCAATCCTGGTTTTGTTGGATGAGTTCAAGGAGTTTCGCAAAATCCATTTGTTGCGCACTGCTCACTTTGTAAGGTAATAAGCCTAAATAATATGGGAAAACAGATAGCTACTAGTCATGTCAAAACAGAAAAACATAAAAGGTTGCCTGCTAGTTCAAAAAAAGTCATCATTGATGTTGGACTTAGTATCTAAAAGGAATACAAGAAAAGATGATATGTCATATCCGAAAACACCAAATTTAATCGCCGAAAATAAACTGATTTCGAAATTTTTAATTAAAGAAGAATCATTTAAAGTTGAATTATAATGTGCATTAAAACTTGCTGTGTCACATTCATCCTTTATAGCTTTCATTGATGTATCTTAAATATTTTCACATATGTACATTGAAAGTAAAATAACTAAAAAACATACATTAGGTTGCACAAAAATATCTTACCTTATTTGTTTAAAATTAACTCTATGAAATTGATGGCTGAAAAATCTGCAGAATTTATAGAAATGGGTGCCCAAATACATGAATTGTTAAAAATGAATAAATAAAAAAAAGTTCTTGCTTTGTAATGTTTTTGTTAAGTAATCATTAAATGGTTTGTATCATGATAACCAATTTTTTTTGTTTTATTTTACCCAAGGTCCTTAATTTTATGTGACTTATAGTTAAAGAGCATGAGAGGTAATATATATACCCCCACCCTTTTATATATAAATTTTATCTTTATATATATATATATATATTTCTTTTTCTTAAAATCCTATTGCATTATAACTAGCACATGAGTTCTATTCACATGTTTCTTCATATTCACATTAAATATAGGTACAGGGGAAAAAAAAACCCACAAAAACACCAGGGTATTTTTTTTCCAGTTTTGAGTGACAACTCTGTTTGATGTACATGTCAGACACAACATTGTGTGCAAAGTTGCTAATTACTTGCATTAATGTATTATAATACAATATGAAATTTGGTTGAAATAGTTTTCTCTTATATGGAAAAAAAGTAATACAGAAAACTTTCTTAATATATTTTCATAATAATTAATACACATTTTAACGTATTTCACACAATTCTTTTATTCAATGTTTCCAAAATACTAGTTTTAGAATGTTTTAATTTTACAATATGCTTTGAATAACATGTTATTTCATGATAATTATTAATATTTGAATTAGGTAAATGAACTCATTCATTCTAATTAAATATCAATACTAAAATCATTTAAAATTCGGCAGGGTAAAAATTCGTTTTTTCATTTGTGACTAATATAGTTAGTTGACTTTTTGCAGTTTTTTTGGGGGGGAAAAAAGAAAAGAAATTCATCCTCTCACTTGATTGTGCAGCAACGCATATTGAAAAATCATCCGACATTATAACTGCAGACATATGCGTAAAACAATAATTCTATGCTGCTTGTTTGCCTAACATCCATCCACCTTTGACTTTTTAACACTGGGAATCCAAATATTGTCGCTTAAAATTGGTGGCATTAATTTGTATAATATATATTATTTTATGAAAAAATTATTATAGTGAATTATACTTTAAGTATAAAATAGGATTTTTTATTTTGAAGATGTTATACAAAATTATATTATAATTTCAATTATCATTTAATTGTAGATTACTTACACTATCAGCCAGCAAAAGATCGTAAGAGACCTCATCATCTTGAGCTGGTTTTAACTCTTCCTCCTAATTCTAAGACTGAAATGAGCATTGAATTTGATTTTGCCTTTCTAAAATGGACAGAGTATCCTCCTGATGCCAACCATGGATTTTATGCAGGATCAGCTGTTGTCACCACAGTATTGGATACATTTAAAAATTGTTCTAAATTTCCTGGAAATGAACACCATGGGTTTGTTCCCATTCTTCATTCATAAATCATTTTTCAGATTGTGTAGATTTGTATTGAGTTTTGAATATAAACACTGTTCTTTTGCATTCTTTTTTTAAAAAATGTTTATTTTTTGTGAAGTAATTTTACTTTTATAGCTATTTTTCTTTTATCTCAGTAGATTGAATAAAACAATTCATGTATTTTCATCTAATTTAATTATTTCTCATTTAATCAACTTGTCTCTTATCATATTAAATTATATTGTATTTTAAAACTTAAGGCAATCTTATTTTCAATTTTAAAATATAAGCAGAGTGATGAAAACATAGAAGAATGATAAATATTTAACTGTGAAAGTTCCATTTGTATATATATATATATATATGAACATTTTTTATGAATTAATGAAATTTTCTTTTACAACTGTTTAACTATGTAATGAATAGTACTAAATAAGACTGATAAAAACATTTCATCTGTGGGTGTAGGAATGATTTCCCTTTCTAGATCATGACAACCATCGTCTAATTATTCAATTTTGAATATGGATGCTACCTTTTTATGTAGGTCATGATAACTATCATTTCTAAGAGAAACTATTGGCTGAAGCCATTTTTTTAAAATTATTAATTTTTGAATATTTGGTTTTCACTTAATTGCAAAATCCAAAGTAATCAAATATTTGATTGTTTAGATAAGATTCAATATTGATTGCATGAAATTATTTTAAAGTATGTTTTGTTTAAAATCTTAAAAGTAATTTGTTTAAAATGTTGTGTTTGAAAAATTATGTTTAAATGTTTCTTGACTTTACTTAAAATATTTGAAGTATTAAAATTCATAATTTGCTGATGAATGCTTAAAATCAAAAACCAAATTTAATAACTTTAAATTCATTACAATTTTAAACTGAAACCTTTTTTCATGGATTTTATTAAGTTTATTTTATTTTATTTTGAGAACAATGATTGGATTTTCAATTATGTTTATCTTTATTTATTTTTTCTTAGAATTAGCAAAAGGATCTTGCGAATATACACACAGATTTTGCTGGTATCTTTACCTACTCCAGACTTTAGCATGCCATATAATGTAATCTGTCTTACTTGCACAGTTGTTGCTTTAGCTTTTGGACCTATCCATAACATAACGACTAAGAGGTATGGTTAATTATAAGTATCATATTAATATTCAGATAAGAAATGAAATTCATTTCCTAAGATATGAATTTCATTTCTTATTCTGTTTTCATAAGAATTCATATCTTATATTAATATAAGATATTTATAAAATTCATATCTTGTATTTAAAATTCATATTTTTTATTTATTAAATTTAAAAGTATCTTGACAACTGTATTGTATTTTAATTAAAGGCGTATTTTACCTTTTATTTATTGTTAAAATCACAGTGATATTATTTAATTTGAAAATTGATCTTTGCAAACAATGACTTCAGTTGATTTATTAACTTTTTCTGCACTTTGCATATAACTGCTCAATTTCTGTATGTTATATATATTTTTTATATAAGCGGCAAATGTGATGTTTTTAGAGAATTAAGGCATCTGCAAAAATGTCTTTAATAAAAATTAAAATATTTTGTCTGCAAACTAATGTAGTATGTTAATGCTGGTAAGTAGATATCCAAAACAAGTATATATAGTAAGATTTTAAGATATAAAATATGGCTCATTGGAAAAAAACATTGCCTAACACAAATGTATATGATAAAAAATCACTTTGCATCAATAATTTATTTTTGTTTGTCATTCTGATGAGTTATTACACATTAGGAAATTAAACAACTGCCAATATGATACCATATAGCTCTGATGGTTATTAAGGCTTTAAGCAGATGCTTGAAGGAAAGCAGAGACCATCTTTTATGTTTTAATTTCGTATTTTTACTAATCGATTTTGTATGTGGTTTAGTCTGAGATTTTAATCTGTCATAATAATTTATTAAAATGCATGAAATGTCAGATTTTATAGTTGAAATCTTCATTCATGTCCAAAGATGCAACATGACTAATTTTGGTTTAATGATATACTTAGATTAAAAATTAAATTATAAGTGATTTTTTTTAAAACTTTGTTACGTCAATTATTTAGAAGGATAGTCATCTTAACAACTTAAATAAATATACACTGAATTTTGATTAGTTCATGATAACCTAAAATTTTCAACAGCCCAATATCATATTATATACCTTTAAATATATACATGAATTTTCAAAAAAATATATAATCCTTATCTTTCTTTTAAAATTTATCATATTATTTAAAGTGAAGTTTTAGACATTTTGTAATAAAAATATTATTTTCTATTTTATATTGCAATTTTAATCATCTTGATTAAATATCATAACTTGCCAATTTAAATTACAGCTTACAGCCTATTGAAGAGGGTAAAGAAGTTTCATTTATGACAAAGGTGAAGAAACAGTTAAAAAAATTGTGGAAGTCGAAAGATAGTAAAGAAACTACCAATATTTCTGAAGAAGAAGTAAAGAAAACCCAATAATGCAAAATATATTTTGCTCAGTCATTTTTCATTTGTAAGTATCATTCTAAAAAATAATTATGTTGAATGAATTTGTATAATAATAAAACATGGATCATTTGTTGTATTTATTTGTTACTATGCTTTATATTATTACTAATTTTCTTTGTAGATTTTTATTTTACATTCTACCTTAAAAAATTGTTACCTAGTATAGAAAGAAGCATTGTTGAAAGATTATATATAAAAAAAGAATTCTTGATTTCTGTTTATTTTAGAAACTACCTGTAATTGTGGTGGCTATGTTAAATCTTGAAGATTTCAAGTTAATACATTTGAATTATTTTCGTTTTTATTATTTTCTAGAATTGAAAAAGGAATTTAATTCCTAATTTTATTACTAAAAATCTGAAGCATAATTAATTATTTGCATTTATGATAATTAAAAAAATCAGCATTAATTTTTTTTTAATATTTTGTTTAAAACAAGTTTTTATGAAAGAACACTAAGGATTAGACTGTTATTAATTACTTTGCACATAGTATATGTATAAAAATGGAAATTTTAAAAGTTTTCAAAGACTGTTTTAAAATAGCTCTCACATAATTTTAAAATATATCTTTTATCTTACTAATTTACTTCCATTAATATTATTTGTTTTTGCATAGTTTTGATTTGAAACAATGCAGTACTGTACAGCTATCATTTTGTTGCTATCAATTGTAAAGATGATATTTTTTGCATTCTTGGATTTTCTTACTTTTAATTGAAAGGCATTAATTAATGTTTTTTCATTTGGATAAATGCATTCTTCTTGTTTTTACAGTTTTTGAATCTTATTTCAAATCTGGATTTCCCACTTGTTTGATTATACTGAATATTTTACACAAATGTTCATCAATTATAGGATGTATTTGTTCAGAAAATTAAAGTTCAAAAAAGTTATAAAAATTCATATTTAATTCAAATTATAATATAAAAAAATTTCTGCAGGAACTATGTTTAATAAATTTAAATTTATTTTTGCATTCCTCTGTGCAAAGTATTAAGTGCAAAATGAATCAAGAGTTTATATAATAATTCCAGAAAATTTGAGATAATATTTAAATGTTTGGCACATCCTGGTATTTTTGTTATGGTCTTGACTGTTTTAAGTATTCATTCTTTAGTGACGAATTTATTCTTTAAATTTGTTTGATAATTTTGTAAGTTAAAATTCTACTACTATGAAAAAATAGAGTTTTATTTTAGATTTAGAGTATAAAGGTTAATATGCTGTTAATTGCTAAGCATTTTTTTCCCTTTCTATCTTGTGTGCATATATTTTTTATAATGCAAAGAAATTTCTCTTAAAATGATTAAATATTAAATAACAGAAAGTATATTAAAACGAAAGGGGTCATAGTATAGAATTGGAACAAATACAGATGAACTTCTATTTATAAACCAAATTAACGTAATTATATTATAAAGATACATACATAAAAGATATTATACAGATACATACATGAAATTAAAAAAAAAAGATATTGCTAAATTTTAATTCAATATTTTAAAAATTTCTTTGAAAAGTTACTTCTATGCTTGCTTTAATAGCATAAATAAAATTAAGAAAACTACAAATAAGTAATGAATCAAAGGAAGCTATCATTTACTGAGTTTATTTAATTGTTATTTATTGTGAATTTCATTTAAGAAGTGCAAAATGACCTTTAAAAAAAAGAACAAGTAAGAGAGAGCAAAAATACACCTCTAAGATAGAAACACTGGGCAGCTAAGAAATTAACAAATGAAGCCTATTATCTTTTGCTTGGGAATTAAACTATACACATATTTTTTGTTATTTTTTAATGCTCATTGAAAAAAATGGATATTAATATATTTTTTTATTTGTTAAAATAATTCCATTTCTGTATTCAAGTGAAATGTAAATTCATTGATTTTTATTTTTACACAACTTTTGGAAAAAGTCTAATCTGTTATGTAGGGCAAACTAAATTTTTTGTCTTGTCTTATTCATAGAGTCTGATATCCATCAATACCAATTTAAGTACAGACATGACACATTTCTGCAGAAATGCAGATTTCAGCATTTTGGAATCAAATTTTTATCATTCTTGAGATCAAATAATTTTCTTTTATGTAATAAGTTTGCAATATTTTGAATACCTCAAGCAATTTTTGTCCAAATTTATTTATTTTATTCTTTAATTAATCATACTTATTTAATTTCTTTTTGTTTATTTTGGTATTATTCATGAGTACAGAGTTTGTTGTTCCAAGCCTGTGTCATCACATTTTAAAAATGTGAAACAAAATGTGCATTGGTTCTAAGAATAATATTTCACATTCCATTTCGTATTAGGAGTTACTTGAGTTTGCTATGAATTTATCATAATCTTATAAGGATTGAAATACTTTACAAAGCAGATATGTTGTTAGAACATTATTGATTTACTTTATCTTTTTTGAAATAAATAAATAAAAGAATAAGTTTATAAAAGCCAACTTTTTATGATTTTTCAGCATTATAAAATGCTTTTAATAATATTGTAAAAAGTACACAAATGTATTTGTATTATATATTAACCCTTGATTTACTCTGCATTCAAATTATATGATTAATGTGGAATGATTCCTTTACACATCATCCCATTTCCTATTTGCATTTCCAATTCATTTTGTCATATGAGAAATGTCAACATTATATCATGTAATATTCAATCTTGATTGAATTCTTTAAATAAAAAATGATTTCATTTTATTTCATGTGGATAGTACTCATTCATTTTTGAAAATATAAAATGCTAGGTTTCAATTAACCATTTGAACTATATTGTAATTTATTTTCATAGCGTTGTTGTTATGGAAAAAGGAGACAAAAGTGAAAAAACATTAAAATTTTATTGCATCCTACGAAAGGTAATTAAATGGTTCGGTACACATTTATATTGTGAAGATTACATTCTTGAAATGTACCTTTGATCAAATCTTTGCTGTTTTCCTGTTCCTTGGAAAAAATGTACCATTCCCATTTTCTTGTTCTTTTCAGCACTAATTTTAACCATAAAAGTATTTATCATTCATAACTTTTTATTTTATACTTAAGAAAATTTACTAAACAGATAGAAAAATCTTTATTTAAAAAAAAATTTAAAAAAATAATGCTAATTCAAACACCATTATGTATCTCTAAAATAAATGATTTTTGTTTTGTATGAATGAATGACAGATATTTTACTTAAATTTAAAAATTAATTTTTATTAAATATTCCATTATTTACTCCCAATTTTGATTCATGCACTTTTTTCTTTTGATACTTAATGCATGATTCTATAATTGAAATTTTAAAAATTAAATTTGACATTTAATATTTATAATTATTTGATTTTTTTCAGTTGAAATTAGAAAAACAATATCTTCATATATTTCTACTTTGATAATAGCTCTCCAACTCTTAATAATATTTTATCATAAAACTCTAAAAAATAACTTGATAGATAACTTCTAGATTGCCTGTAGCATCAAAGTACACTTTAGCACCGAACCCTAAAACAACTCTCACAAATTTCGTACTCTATAACTTCATTTTAAATAATGTCTACATCAACAGTATAAATACATCACAAATTTACCCTAACAGCAATAGAAGTGCTCAAGTGGATAAAACTTTACAATCAACTTTCTATAGAAATTTATTGTAGTGTAACTCTTATTGGCTTTGACATAACATTCATTATCAGCATCTTATAAAATTGAGTAAAATACATAAAAAGCATTCTTCAGGGAACCATCAAATACATTAATTCTTGAGGATAAAAGTTACAGATATAATTCACTATACTTCATTTTATCTGTGACTATGCAAAAATAATTTTTGCTGGATCACAGTTATATATGCTTGCAGTCGAAACGAATTATTTTACTTTATTCCAAAATGATAATAAAAGAAAGAATATAAGCATTATTTAAGATAATAGAAATGTGTTTAGTAAACTTTAATAATAATCTATATCATTCATGAAAGAAATATTCAATCCACTTAAAATTATACATAGCTTTTAATTTTCTATTAACTTTCATTTATTTATTGTGCTTAATTTAATATATATTTTTTGTATTAACATCAATATAATATTTTATATGAAATTTTATTTGCAAAATTATGCTATTAACTATTTAATAATGCTTTTATAAAATTGTTGGAATAAAGTAAAATCCAGCTAAAGAGCCTTATCAAAATTCTTTCTAATTAAATATTGATAAAAGATGTTAAATCACTAGAAAACCTCTGAACTCTTTTTTTTTTTTTCTCACTCATCTTGAACTTACAGCCTGTATCTATATTACCTATTTCTGACTTTCAATAGCTGCCTTTTTTATTGCACATTATAAGGAGCATTGAATAAAATTTCTCACATCAGAGATAAATGAGAATGTTTAAATATCTCTTTAATGATTTTTTTCCCTTTCCTTTAAAAAGTTTATTTTGTGAGCTGCGAGTAAGACTAAATTAACCATTCAACATAAGGTTTATGTTGAAACTTAATAATTGTTTTAAAAAATGCAGTTATGTAATTTAATTTAAGGAGGGTAATAAAAAATGTATAGATGACTGTATATTTTTACATTCAACTTAATTGAATATTAACAAATATTTAAACTTTCAGAATAACATTTTTAAAAATTGTTTCCATTGATGTTTTTTTCTCTCTCCAATCAACAGAACTGAAAAATATATATTTAATTAATATAACTAGTAATTTTATTTCTAGGAAGGGCACTTCTTAGAAACTAGTTATTAATCCTGTAACATTGGTTTGTAATAGCAATGAAAAAAAAAATCTCCCATTTCTCAGAGTATTAAGTACTTTTCTTGTAGCTTGGCAACACCTTTAACATGCACATATTTTAAAAGGTTCTTTTGGCACTAACTCTGAATTCTATAACTAATAATCTAAAACTTTTTTCAATGCCTTTATGAATGAAATTCTTAATTAAAACGAAAATTCATCTCGCGTTTTTATTGGCGAGTTGAATTTTTTAGAATTTAAACTGAATATTTAAATCTTCAGAAAAATGTTAAAGACTCAATCTAAGAAATTGATTGAAAAGTATTAGTTAATATTGACTTATATCTAATGATCTAATTATGTTACAAATTGTTCTTAATAAAAAAAGTTTCAAAATAAAGAAAGTCGAAATAATTTAATATACACAAATATATGATTCAATTTGAATTTTGAATGCTACATAACACAATTTAATTTTAGGGGAAAGAAAATCTACCTTTTTCATCAAAAGATTTGATAATACTTTAAGACCTTTCTTACAAACTGAGCATATATCATTCTTTATCAAAACTGTAAATTGTAATACTATAATAACAACAACATTTAATTTGCTCGCCTTACAATATTAGGAGTTGAACAAATAGTCTTAAGTTACATGTAACAACATTCCTTATTTTATTCTAAAATATGTATGAAACCAACACACGAAAGGGATTTTTAAGCCTTGTGAATCTTGTGAGGACTAGCTTGTAAGTGGATAACACACATAAATTTGAAACACAGTTATTTTTGGCAAGTTAAATGACTAGATTGAGATGTAACAAAACAATAACAATATATGTGAACAATAAATATAAAGTTATTTGACTAGGTAACAAAACACTGAATAACAGGTAAGTGTATAAAAAGCTTCTGGTTTCCAGGCGTCTAGGTAATTATCTAAGAATAATACATATGTACAAAGTGAGATGAAAGATCAGACACAGCAAGATTTCAAAAGTGATTTAACATGTCATTTGATAAACATGAATTATTCAGTTTAATATGAACTCAATTAGAAATAAGTGTAATTAAGAATACTAAAATCAATTACAGTAATTAAGTCAAAACACATTAGAAGTAGAGAACATGCATAAAATGTCCATCAAGGATGACTTTGAAAAATAAAAATGAAATGTTTGCTGAGAGATAAAAGAATTGTAATAGACATCATCAGTGCATTTGATCTTGGATATATACTTATCTTAGCAGTCATTTCAAAATTTGTATTGGCACTATTGACTGTATATCCTAATTTTGTTCAAGTATGCAAATATGAAAGGCTGTCAAATGTTCATTATAAAATCATTTTTTCCTTTAGAATACATTTATTATTTTAGCCTTCTTATAAACCTTTTCCTTAGGTATCTTTCTTATAAATATTTATTGTTAGGAATATTTGAAAATTCCTTTTAGAACACTTTCATGGTACAATTCCGTTGGGAGGGCCCTTAGACCAAAAATTTCCAAATTTCATTATTTAACTGATCATCAAATCTTATCGATGAATGTGGACGCTTATGGAATTACCCCAAAATTCAAGCTTGCTGGTGATTAGGACCCTGCTAACGGAATGGTTCCCTTTTGCACTTTCATTTTTGCACACATCTTACAAAAGCTACAGAGAAGAAAAGGAAGCAAATTTTTACTGTTGAATAAGCATACTGAAAGACAATGCCAAAATTCCCTTTCCTTTCTGAAAATGAATTCTATATAGTTAAAACTTTCGCACTAAAATTCAGTTCTGAATAATCCAAGCTGCTCAAATAAGATCAGATCATATGCTACAGCGCTATTACAGAATGAAATCAGGTAGGAAAAGAGAACCAAATCGTAACTTGTTTTCTATGGTAGTGGAACAACAGATAGTGCATCCATGGTTTAAACTAGGCAGCTGCTTGTTTCCTTTTTTTTTTTTTTTTTGAAGAAATGAGACGCTCACCCGTATTACCACCTGCCTCTGCAGATGCCGCCGGTTCCTGGTGCTTCAAGAGTAGATTGTGATCACTTCTCGTCCTCCACCACGAACCATCAACACTCTCTCCAGTCCCTCGGTGAGCACTTCAATGAATTCCATATCTGCCATTGATTAAGGAAAGTTCAGCTGGGGAAAGAACCTTATTTATCCGCTGTATACACAAATTTGGCATTTATATAAGATTAGGGTCAAGTAGTACACAGTACGTAACAATTTTATGTGTTGAAAAATTTTTAGTTTCTGGCCCCGATACATTCGACTCTTAAGTATATCGTGTAGGTACAAACCTGATTTATTTCCATTCTTACTGTAGTTTCTTACATAAATGAAAATGCACGAGCTATGCTAATTAGTTGCATATCGAGAATAAATAATAACCGGGGCATACCATTTCCGTTCTTTTCGCAGTGGGGCAGCGAAGGTGAGCTATGCCCATAGCACAAAATTTACATCCCAAATCTTATTCGTCAACTACTTCCTTTAAATTTGTAAAATATAAGCAAAAATATTGTTTTTCTGGTGATGCCCCGAAATTGTCGCCTATGGCATATAAACCGCATTCTCTTTTACTCCTCTTTTCTCTATGTTTCTATTCTCATCATTACATCCAACCAATATAAATAGAAAATATTTTACTACAATGCCAGCCTCAAAAATTGACATTTTCGTTTCATTTTTTATTTTACCACTAATATTGAAATCCAATATTTACTAGAAAATTAGTAAAACGTAATGTTTTGAAATTTCTTCTTCTTCTTTTTTTTTAATTTTTTTTTATCCAAAATCATTTTGGATACGAAGAGAGTTTATATTTTATTTTATTAAAGAGTTTTGATTTCAGTTATCAACGCAATTAATTTCCCTCTTATTAAAATTTTTTTCTCCTTTTTTGTCAATGTGATTAAGAAAGTCCGAGGTAATAGTCCGGATTACAGGGTAATAGAAATATTTAGATTTTTGAGTTTCTCCTCCATATATATTTTCTACATTTAAAAAAAATGTAAATAATTTTGCATACATACAATGGTTTCGCGTTTGTATTAAGTTAGGGTATATATATATGAAGTTCTGAGTTGTTGAGGATATTCGACATTAAATTTTTAACTGTTAACAGGTGCTAGTTATGAGCTTTTGATCAGTAACTGTGGTTTAAGCATAAGATTCATTCATACATTCAATCTTTTTAGATAGTTAAACTATCGATTTTAATTTCACAACTTCAGTTTTTTATTATCTGATACATTAAGATAATAAATGAATGTCTGCAATTATCCAACGAGTACTTTTAAAATTATTTATTTATTTTTTCGTTTAGGAACGCAATGCACAGGCTTGATGCAAGGATGTCTAGACCAAGAAAAGTTAATTCGCATCTTATCAATATTTAAATTATTGAAAATTATTTTCCTGTTGATTTGGAAATATTGTTATACTCAGATTTCTGTATGCTTCTGAGCCAAGGATTCAAAGTTTTTATTCGAAGATGCAACAATAGGGAAGCCTAGAGGAATTTGTTTAGATATTCAGTTGATGGAGACCCTTCTGCTTGGGCCACACAGGCCGCCGACCCCCAGCTTGTCTTGCTATTTTGGGTATTTTTGCATTTCCCCCCATTCTTTTCACTTCGCACCCACCACGTGTTTTGAATTCAACCTATTGTTTATGCATAGGTTTTAATATTTGTTTTTAATGTTAATAAGTTATTTACCGAGGTAACACCGTTGAGGGATATGTTAATTTTTTATCTGACTTACCAATATTTTCATGCCGTACTTGATGTAACAAAACCATGTATAAATGCATTTGGTAAAAAAAATTATAATTTTTCTAACGAACTAAATATTGTAAATAGCGTAAAATGGCATAATAACTTTTAATAACATTCATTAACTTGCATTTTAAGCATCATTAATTCATCAATATACTAATTAATATTTACAGTTAGTTAAATACTTTCTTGTTAAATCCATCTTTTATGTTAGTTAAATGCATCATGCAATATAATATTTATTATGAGTTATAATATTTATTATTGGATAGAAAACCAATGAATAAATGACAGTTTCGTTCCATATGCAAAATCCCATTTAATCTAGTCGATATATATATATATATATATATATATATTGCAAAAAAAAAAGAAGCAGATTTATGAATTTAAGTTGTTTAGTTTGCTATCTAAAACAGGCTTCTAAGTTTGCATCCGTAAACATGATTCCGTTTAACGAATAGAGGGTGGTGGTAGGGGAAATTGAGTCACTGGTTTTTCGAGTTTAAATTAAAAGTATTAAATTTGTGAGAGTAGATGCAAGTTAAAAAGCAATAGGTATTAAAGAGACACATAAAATGAGATATCAAACATTATGATAGAATAATGAAGTGAGAAGTAAATCTTAAAAGTGCAAATATGATTTTTTTTTTTTTTTTTTGTAATTTGAGAAACTTGTTTTAGAATTCCACATAAGTACGTTTTGAGATTAATATCTGTATTATTCTTTAAAGGATACAGCTTTGCCCAAAATTACCTGCAACTTTTCTCGCAGTCTGAATCTGCATACCCCCCCACCCCCCCACCCCTCTCTTACCTAAAAGTAAAATTTTAATTTGAAAAAGAAAAATATAATTCTGGGACGATTGATTCACGAAAAGCATTAAATTGTAGTATACAACAATCGGAAAATGAATTCAAATTTAATCTTCAATGTGTTTTTTTTTCAATTGTTTATTATGTTAGATTTGAAACCGTAAAATAACGTTCTTAGAGCAGGGTTTACTTTCAGGCCACGAATACTGAAACAGAAAAGTACTTACAGGCATTTTTCGATTACTTTGTTTCCTTCGACCAAGAATAATAGTGATCTTAGTCTGAAATTTTTACTAGTTATTCCCTTCTTTAAAAAAAGTGTTTTTGTGGAATTCTGAGAATTTTGCACAAATAAATAAATAAATAAACTAAGAAAAATATTTTATCAACTTTACTCCTGAACTAATTATTCGATTTTAACTATTGATAGTTAATTTATATTATTTTTTGATAAATACTATTTTGTAATTTAAATTTTTTCTCATTGATAGCTTCTTAATTAAACGCAAAGAAACAATGTTTCAATTTCCAACCTTTCCCAGGTTATGTAATGCTAACTTAGAGACCTGTTTTATATTACAACCATAAAAATAAAATTGCTGTTAAGTATTTTTTCATACATTTTTCGATACTTTTCATAACAATTCGATTGGACTAATTGTCAGGTCCCATTAATTAGGCTGTCATCTATAATCGATTCTGGTAATGGATAAAAAAATATTTAAAGATCGTCGAAGTAGAATGAAACGATTAAACTGAAAATATTTAGAGCATGACCGTATTAATAAATTTAAATTTATTTATCATAAGGAAAGAAAACGATAATAAAATTGTTGTATCTGTTTACGCTCGAATTTAAATTAATATAAATAAGATAAAAGGTATGCATTAGAAAACAAGAAAAAGGATACAGTTCTCCTCTCCTGCCTTTATCTTTGGAGGGCCAGGCAAATTAATGAAAACGAGTTGAGCGTCTTGTGATTTACTTGTGATGACTTCGTTCAGTTTCACAGCTGTGTGCATCCGTCGGACATTTGCTTCGTCCCTGAAAGAAACAACAGCCTGTTGAATGGGTGACATTTTTAACTGTCTACATCATGAAAAAGCATGCATTATTCCGTATACTAGAGAGTAGTCGCATTCTTTAAACTTGTATACAAAGAGAATGTAGTATTAATCGCCAAAAATCTAACTTCCAGATTTTGATTTATCTCCACGCTCCAGTTTAGTTTAGTTATATTAACATCTCGTTTTAAAGCAACACTAGGGCTATTTTGGGACCGACCTCGTAATTTTGAATCGCGGTCAGATGACGAGGATGGTATCCCATTCTCCAAACTTCCATACCACATCAGCGGGAGGGCGTTCCAGACCTCCCCTAGTCCTATTTTTGGAATTATGTATATCTATGTGCGGATATTATAACTCAAACGCTTTGAACTAGAAGTATAAAATTTGGTATATATAGTCATTACACCGAATTTATAGATTTCAATCGAATTTTGTATGAAGTCCATTCATAGGAACTTTCTCTGTCTTAAAACAAGTAAATGCAGTAATTAAAAAATGTAGCTATATATATAAAATTAGTACCGGAATTACGATCTTAAATTTAGATCTGCTTCAAATTTTAAACAAAGTTCGTACATCTGTCAGTCTGTACTTTGTCATACATGTAAAT
>JAPMOR010094901.1:0-15024 GCA_026543865.1 Argiope aurantia | reverse complement strand
TGAGATTTTTAAATCCAAGAATGAAACAGTTTAAATTTATATTATAAAATCATATTCATAAATAAAACTTTCGTATTATAATAAAATATCAATATATCAGTATAGTAAATAATTGAAAATGACACAAAATATTTAGTACTATGATTTAATATTGATGAGTATTAATGCAAAGTTTAATCCTTTTTCGTATTAAACATTTATTTTTGATCAATAATAAAGCTTAAAATACTATTTCGTAAAGCTTCGTGTTCAAAGGCATTAAAAATATATCGCTTTTTGTGAAATATATTTATTTTCAAATATGAAAGAATATTTCAATATTCAATATACAAATACCTCAATATATTATGTCTGAAATATATTTATTTTCCTTTTTTAATCAAAATCGCACAGGTTACTTCTTTTTTTAACTCATTCATAAGATTTTCTGTCACGTGAAAATTTCTTAAACTGTAACATGTAGCACAATATTCTAGCATACTACCAATTGTATGCAAGTGTAAAAATTAAAAAAATATATTAAAATGGGCTTAATTGTGTTGGCAAAAATATAATATACCAGAATTGGTACTTGTAATATAAAGTTCAAAATTACAACCATTACTCTTATTTTAATCGAATGAATATCATTTTATGAAAAAAGTCAATTTATCGTTTTAATAACTAAAATAAAATCATCAATAATGAATGAAATATTCAAAAAAATTGATAAGAATAATCGGCTAATAAAACAGTACATATTACCGAAGTAAAAATTAATTTTTAAAAATATCCCCTGAAAATATAAGAAGGAAGTAGCACTATAAGCGATAGTCTTCAAAACAGATAAAAATATTTTTATATGAATCTAAAGGTTTCCAATAATCTATGTACATCTGTGGTAACAATCGTTGGTAATAATTGTAACATTTTTCAAGAGTAGCAAAAGGATCTCTAGAGTGCAACATATCGTACACTACATCTTAGTTTTTGCAAGCGGTTATTGTTCTTTTTTTTTCAATAAAATCACCAGAAATTGCGGTTGATATAAAGTAAAAATAATAAAAGCCACAAAGCAGAAAAATTAGAGTTAAGATAGTTTGCTTCTGAATTTCATATAATAAAGAATGCATAATTATTTACAATTAAAACCAACATTCAAATATGACAGAAAACAATATTCTAAAATTTCAGAAATAATTGTATTTTATTCTTAGAAATCGTTTTACCAACTGTAATGATTGAAAATGAGCTTTTAGAGAATACAGCAAAAATAATACAAAATCATGTTAATTGCCATATGGCAAAAATAAACCTCTTATAACAGGCATTCGTATTAACAAAATTCTATACTGTAAATTTTTATAATTAAGTAAATTAAGAATTAGTTTCCATTCATTTTTAATGCTCGATTCTTTATGAAATTAACTGAAAAATGTAGGTAGAAAATATAATTATTGTAAGAAAAACATGAGGGAAAGAATTTCTTTGCGCATATAATTCTTATTTCATAAAATATATAATTACACTAGAAAGAGTAGAAGTTTATATGAAAGTAAAAATCCTATGTTTACACTGTATCTGAAAACATCTACTTTATAAATTCAAACATAAAATAGCCAACAATGTTGAATCACTGATGATTCAACAATTATTTCTTATGTAAAGATCTTTAACTTTTGACTTCGGGTCTGAAATTGCATACTTTTTCCAAAACGTCGGAAGCAACTTTTTGATGAGAATGCATCGTAAACTCCCATTCCTCAGTAGCTTTGACTTTGGCGAAATTACTCCAAATGTAATCTATAGCTTCCTGCCGTAGGTAAGAGTCGTTATGCAAGTCTGCCAAAACCAGAATTCTGCAAGCAGTATCCTCACTAATCATAGACTTCAAAATTTCTGCACATTCCTTCTGAAGGGAGGATACCTGATACTTATCTGCCGCTTCATACAGATCGCATAGATCATCATACGGTAATTTTTGCACTACTGCTGTATATAAGTACCATATCAAGGCTTGGAGAACTGTATATTCTATGTTATCTATTTGTACAGTACCTGCTGTGGTTTCTGAAAGATTGTGTTCAAACATATTTCTGAAAACAGGAGATCTGGCTTGAAGAACAAATTTATGAGCCCTGATAGTTTTGTCATCAACTACCAATTCTATGTCTGTCAGTTCTTGGTGCTGGTAAGCACGCTTGAAATCATTCAACAGCTGGTCAATATGGGACTTCAGAGTTAATCTCTCTGGTACATCTGGAACCTCTTCTTTATTGGTGGATGTACAGCAACCGAAGGTTTTGATATGCACTTTAACAACTAAAATGTCTTTTGGCAAAAAGAAAATTCGATTCACATTTCCATGGGACGCTACCAGATTTTTCCATTTCAGATGAAATAAATCGTCAATATCATCGGAAGATATCCCCTTTTTGAATCTGGGGAACGACAGCTTGCTTTCAGAATCAGAAAAGAGTTCTGAAAAGATGTAGAAAGGAGCACCACCAGAGGGACATGTGAAACTGACTTCTTCACGGCAATATTCCTCACCATCTGTATTCAAGAGTTGGGCAATAGCTGTCACATAAACACTTTTATCACCAGAATCTATTCGCTGGATACCTATGTTGACATTTGTCACGTGTGCCTCTGGGTACCTCTCGTTGAACTTAGCCACTATCTGGAACTCAGGCTGGCATTCCGTTTGCAAAGAAAAGTTTGAACTCCTAAGTCTTCTTGCGAGCTTACAAGCGTTGTCAATTATCCATTTTAAATCTCCTTCATGGACGGGATTTTCTGTACGCATGATCACCTCATTTTTGTTCGGTTGTTTTGGCTCCATTGCATTTGAAAATACCGGCAAATTTGTCACAGTAAATATGTACGCTTGGAGCGAGCAAAGCAGAAAGACAGAGCCGTGAATTGAAGAGTGTGCAGGTTTTCTATCGATAACAAGAACGAGAGCGAGATAGCATGGTTTTCCCAAGGCCGTTGGAAGAAACGTTCCCTCCGAGTCGATCAAAGTATGACGTAAGCGAAATGTGACGTGGAGTTGCTGACGATGAAAAGGTGATGCGAAGAAGAGTTACGCTCTGTTTTTTTCAGATGCATTTCTATCTCATACAGTTTTGTTTCTATTTTTTTCGTTTCTTTCTCTTTGTAAATGAAACAATTGCAACGCGTCGCTCATAATCAGTATGTAAAAATCACCTAGGTAATGTTTTTTTAGAATAAAAATGATTTGTTCTTTTATCTGCTCCAGATATGAGAATTGTTCTAATAATTCATTAAGATTTCTTACGTTTTTCTCCGATAATTGTTTTTAGTGAGCTATATTTATAAATACTGATATTATCATAAAATATTCAGTATTTGTTTGGCTTATTTGTTGCAACAGACGTAGGAAAGCATGTCATGGAAGTCACAATTTCTTACAAATAAAACTATCAATAAGTTATTCAATAAGTTACGTATTGTATGGAACATCTTATTTGAGGAATTAACTTAAAAAACTATTCGTTGTTAACTTTTTGTAGAAATTAGATTTGATAGTTAAGAATAAATTGTTTTAGAAGAATCTCAAAGATTTACAAACTAACTTTTACAATTTGTAGATTGATTCTTTAATTGAACAACAGCTGAATGTTTGTAAATGAAATTAATGAATTACAGAATTATTGATGCTTATAATTTTTTCCCACGTTGAGAAACACATCGTAAGAAATAGTAAATTTTCATTTAAATTTGCCCAGTAATTATGATCACGACCCAATAAAATATATTTTTCTGCAATTCAGAATGAATAATCAACAAACATGAACTGGAATGAAGGGAAAATCTAATATATTTTAATGCTTAATTTTTCATTTTATCTTTAATAAGTGTTTTTATAATTCGAGTTAATAAATCATCGCCCGTAAATTAGGATGATGGGAAAGAGGAAGGATCAGTCATTTCAAGATGAATTATTATCGTTCAGTTAGCATGGTTTGTTTTGAAATCTATGTTAATGAATAGTCATCTCCAATGAACTGGGATGAAAAATGGAGGAAGAATCATTTAATACATTTTTATACATTTCATACATTCATGATCATTATCATCATTCTATTAGCATAGTGTTTTTTGCAATTCTCGTTAATTAAATGTTATCGCCCATAAACTAACATGAAGCGGAGAGGAAGAATCAGTTAATACATAGTGAATAATTATCTTTCCCCATAATATCTTCACCACAATTTAGATGAACAATTAGTTGATAAAGGGAAGGTGATTAATATATTTTTATACATTTCATGATGAATTATCATCGCCCATATAGCATGGTTTTCTTGCAATCCATGTTAATCAATAGTCAACCCCAATGAACGTTAATATATTTTTATACATTTCATGGTGAATTATTGTGCAATTAACATGATTTGTTTTGCAATTCACTTTAATCAATAGTCATCGCTCATGAACTAGGACGAAGTGAAAGAGGAAGAATTTGTATACATTTCAACTATCTTCGTGCAATGCACGATATATTTTGTAATCCTCGCTTATCAAAAACTATCGCCCATGAACTAAGATGAAGGGAAGAAGTTCATACATGTTTATGCATTTCATGGCGAATTATCATCGTCCAATTAACCAGATTTGTTTTGCAATCCACGTTAATTAATAGTCATCACTAATGAGTAGAATAAAGGTAAAAGCCAGTCAATGCGTTTTCATACAGTTCCTGTGGATTTATAAACGAAATTGTACTATTTATCGTGGAATTTGAATTTTTAGAAACAAATATAAGAGAATGCCCATATCAGGAAAACATTGATATTATGAAAATAATACTACCAGATATTATTATTATATGAAATAATTGCGATGAATTATTTATCTTTGATCGACATATTAGTTTATTTTATTGAATCCTATTAAACTGTTAACTGAAAGAATAATACTTATTCAATATTTATACCCACCTCCCTTCCAAAGGAAGGCAGCCTCCGATTCCGACCCCTTTTGACGTTAAGGCAAAATTCACAAACCGTCTCACTGGAAGTGAGAGGATTAAGCAATTCCTCTTAAATTGTTCAATATTTCACATTTCTCTAAAAAATCCTCAAACAGGACGGAAGTTCAAAACTGATCACGTAGCAAGCCGGTTGGTTGGTTTCAATATAATGAAACAATGTTACTATTTTGAGTGACCATCAACAAAAAAATTTTTTTCTGTGACCTACATATACTCATTCAAATAACAGAGATAGAAAAGTATATATATAACAAAACCCAAATACGTATAGGGACATATATTAGCGTTAAAGTCTACGACAAGCATGTCAAACTTGCGATTTCCAGTGATAATCTTAATAGTATAAAAATATAGTAATATAGAACAAATAATTTTCCCGTACAAATTTCATAACTTTTTTGAGGTTTAGAAATGAATTTGAAATAAGATTCAAAATCCTTGAAAGGAAAATTTGCTTTATTTCCTTCTTTGTCTAAATAGAAACAGTATACTTAACAATATGCAAATGATGGTAATCGAAAATCGCACCCTTTTTTTGATGTTTAAAGGCAACTTCATTGAAATTAAAATGACTACATTTTACAAATAATTGTCAAACAGGTTCCAACAGGTGAAATCTCAAAAAGCACTCAAAACATAATAAATGAAATTATTTACGTAGTTGGAAATATTTATTGGTGCGAGCAATTATTTTCTTTTATGAAAGGAAATAAGTATCCGGTCATATGCAGAATTTCATTCACTTTGGAATGAGTTTTAAAAGAAATCGTTGCTGACGAGATAGCCATGAAGTTATAGAATGTTGAAATAGAAGAAGTGGCAAGTGTCAGGGTAAAAATATTAACTTTATTATATTTTTTGTTCTTATTATACTTTCCCATATATGTAGGGTCGTGTTCCCAATCGAAAAAAGACTACACGTTTGCCTTTTTCATATTTTAATAGACGAACACAAGAATACACGAACATTAAGCAAAAGAACAAAAGTATAGGGTTGTTTGCAGTTTAGGCGAACATAGAATGGCTGTTATCCTTCAACTTCGACGCTTAACTCTCTCGCTCCAAGTGTCTGTCTTGTGCCGTTTGCCTCGCTTCTCCGTCTAGTCTGAACACTACTGCCAACTGCCGGCGAGGGAGGGGGAGTAGCATAGGCGCTGATACTACATGCAGTCCTGACACTTCTAACTGGCCACAGCGGAGAGGAAATTTGAAAAAAAACCTGAAAGAAAAAAAAATACGTAGACAATAACATGGAGAAAAAAACACAAATGCTTCTTGTTTAGTGCAGTAAGTCGGTGTTTCAAGTGTCTCTGCACCAAATGTTCATGTTGTCGGCTGCAGTGGAGATAGTTTGGTCCGTCGTGCCGACCAACTTTTTTTAACATCATAGCGGTCATTAGGCTCGACTTGTAGCACTTCATACGGGCCAAAAAATTTTGGTCACAGTTTTAAGCCAGTTCCAAACTGGGTTCTTCGTACTGCCACCAAATCACATTTCTTATACTGGTGAGCATTTTTCCGGTTCTTATTTTAAGTACGTCGATTCTCCTCTTGAATTTTAGGATGTTCTTTTTGGCTTCATCCCGGATATTTTCACGATCTGTTATAAAAGAGTTCTCCTGTTCGAGAAGCTCAAGTATGTGTAAATCTTGCTTAGTTCTGAGCTTTACGCCTATTAAAAGCTCAAAAGGTGTTCTTTGTTTACTCCTTGAAACTGTAGAGTTAAGTCTTTTGTACTGCGGGGACGAATTTCAACCATTTGGTGGGAGTCATCAATAGAAAGTTTGGTTAAAACTGGAATAACTGTACCATGAATTTTTTTTCTCTTGTCCATTACCGCGGGGAATTCCGGTTGTGATACTTAAATGTTGAATTTTTTTCGGTGTCACAATATTCTTGAAACTCTTTAGATGTGAATGCACTACATTTATCTGTTGTGATCCGAATTCGGTTTCCGAATGTTATTTCTTGTTGTTTGAGTTTCTCTATGGCGTTTTGTGAAGATGTAGATTTAACAGGATAAATCCAAGTAAATTTTGTGAATGCGTCGACTACTGTAAGAATGTGGTTGTATTTTTTATTAGTCGAAGGCAGAGGTTCTAGAAAGTCAACGTGGTATGTACTGAAAGGTACGTCGTCTTTTGGAATGGGGTTTAATAATTCTTCACTTTTACCTCGCTTTTTGTTCACGAGAATACATTCAATGCAATTCGATATGACATCTTCTATGCATTTACGCATGTTTGGGAAATAAAAGCTTTGTTTTAGACTATTTTCTGTTTTATTTATACCGAAGAGTCTTTTAGAGTGAAAATTTTTAACGACTTCAGCTTGCATTTGTTGAGGGACCACTAGGAGATCAGAATCGTTTACAATTTTATACAGTATGTTATTCTTCAGAATAAAGTCGTTAATTTGTTTGTTTGCCAAAAGTAGTTTAATGGAATTGATATATTCGTCAGCTTTTTGACAGTGAACGATTTTAGAAGTCAAGTCATCATGTGTTATCATAATAGGATATCGACTTAAACAATCTACATGCTTCATTTGCTTCCCTGGGCGATGTACAATTTCATAATGAAAATCTCCCAAAAACAAAGCCCATCTAGCAATTTTGGGGGCTAGCCGTGCTTTGCTCATAGTTTGTTGAAAAGCTGAACAGTCTTACAATTTTAAACTTAGTTCCTATCAAATAGTTGCGAAATTTTTTTAAAGCTTCAATAATCGCCTAAACTTCAAGTTCGTAACTTGAGTAAGTTTCTTCTTGGGGGGGGATGTATTTTTTTTCCTCATGTAGTGAATTGGGTGAAGCTTATTATCGTCAGATCGCTGCAAGACAATTGCGCCGTAGCCAGATTTACTTGCGTCAGTATGCAATTCTAATTTTGCACCCTGTCTGTAAATATGCAATACAGGATTTTCAGAAAGCCTTTGCTTTCAAGTTATGAATGCGAATTGTTGTTTGAGGCCAAAATAGAATACTGTGTTGGCACGAAGTAAGTCACTTAATGGCTTGGCTATTAGTGCGTAATCTTTGATAAATTTTCGGAAGTAGCCAGTGAGTCCGAGAAAACTTTGAATTTGTTTGACATTTTTGGGCTGAGGAAAATTTTGAACTGCGGCGGTTTTATCCAAAGAAGGACTGACTTTACCGTTTTCTATTATATAGCCAAGGAAGTCGATTTTGGATTTTAAGAATTTACAATTCTTCAAATTTAGCTCCAATCCATATTCAGATGCAGTTTTTAATACCATAGCTAAGCGCTGTATACTTTCCAACTCATTGGAACTAGGTATAATAATGTCATCCATACAGATAATAACAATGCCTTCTTTATGAAGATCACGGAACACATTGTTGATGTATCTTTGAAAAATACTTGGGCTATTGAAAAGGCCAAATGGTATTTTGTTAAATTCTTACTGGTCATTATGTGTGACAAATGAGGTATATTTCTTACTGTCTTCCTCCATTTCCACATGGAAGTATCCATTTTTTAGATCAATGGCGGAGAAAAATTTTCCCACATGTAATTGACCGAGAACTTTCTCAATCGACGGTAACGGATACCTATCTTTAATTGTTTTAGCATTCAATTTGCGATAATCTTAAGTTGCCATTTTTTTTTTACATAACACTAGTGGAGAACAGTAATCGGAACAACTGTTCCTAATAATTCCTTGGTCTAACCATTCGGTGATTTGTACGTTTACCTTTTATTTTTCAGGGAAAGAGAGTCGGCTAGCCCTTTGACAAACGGGAATGTCATCTTGCGAAACAATTTTCAATTTAGTGTCGTTAATTTTGTTAGGTTTGTAACTATCAATCAAGTTTTGAACTTCATCACGAATTTTGTGATAAATTATGTGAGAAAGATCAATAACAGATGTTGAATCCTCATAGACATTAGCGATAGCAATTAACATGTCATCCGTACTCTTGTTACATAGGCGTATGCCCTATTTACCTAATGTAAACTCAGTTTGTTGCAAAAAGTCCATGCCAATAATGACATCAAGGGAAATTGAAGTGTCGCTAACAACATAAATTTTGCCAAGGAGTGTTGTCTTCAATTGTAATAAAGTCTTGAAAAAATCCAATGCTGTGTATTTTGCCTCGGTCAGTTCCTGCGAATTTTACGCATGAAGGATACAATGGTGGGGATCCAATGCTTCGATATGTTTTATCGTTAATTATGGTGGCTTGTGAACCGGTGTCACAAAGAGCAGTAAATTGAATTTTGACAAGAGTTATGGGAATATGCATAGGATTTGCGGAAATTTGTCCAGACAATTGAAAAATTGGGTAAACAGTTCTATCCATAGAATTGGTAGAATTTTGGGGGCAGTTAGCATGTATATAGCCGAAGTTTTTGCATCCATAACATTTCTTACCACGTTCTTTATTTGTGCACGAGGTACTTTTGTGATCTTGAAGTCCACATGATTAACAAGCGGGTTGTGGCTGCTTGACACATTTGTGGTCAAGCCTTGCATCATGTGTGTTCTCATTTTTCTATCTACATGTTGTTTAAAAGTTTTTGAAGCATAAGAGTTTTTCGGAAATTTTCAATTTTTCTTAAAATTCAGAAATGGATTTACAGCCATATAAAATAATTTTGTTGTTTGAAGAAGCAGGAATGCCATTTATGACATAATCAATTAAGGAAGACTCATCAAGAGAGCTTTTATGTGCCAAATCTCTCGTGGCCAAAAAGTATTCCTGCAAAGTTTCGGTAGGTTTCAACCGTCTAGCTTGCGTCAAATTATGCAATTGAAGACCATTCATTTTCTGAGAAAATTCCTCTATCAAGTGTTTTTTCCATTTGTTCCCAATTATTAATTCCGCGAATCGATCTTATTAGAGTTAAAGCCGGACTAGTTAAGCATTTCTTTACAAAAATAACTTGATGAATTGGATTTTTTATTTGGTATAAATCAAAAATATCTTCAACATTAGAAATGAAAGTTTCCACACTATAGTTATCCCGATACGAAAAAGGTTTTATTAACTTGACTATATCTTACAAGCTAAAAGCAGAAAAAGTGTTGTTAGTGTTTTCGGAATAACTCTCGGAAGTATTGAAGAAAAGGGGAAAGTTCTGAGTCAGCCCATCTAAATCAATCGGCGATTTCTGGTGTTCAGAGTGTAGTTCTTTCGAAGTATCAGGAATTTCGTGGGGGGGGGGGAGGATTTTGTTTTGGCTCCGTTTCAAGGTCATTGTCAGTGCTCAAATCGGAAACTTCCGTTTTCAGCAATGAGAGATCACATAAATTAGTAAGGATAATGTCACAACATTTTTTGAAATCCGTAAAAAATTATAAATGGAGTATATTACAAATCGCGATTAAATCTTTAAGGGAGAAATCTTTGAGTATTTTTCGTTTTGTTTCCTCTCGATTGAGAAGTGTTGGAAATCCCGAAAATTTTCTTAATCTTGATCGATTTTGTCTATCGCCATCTTCACCAAAAATGAGACGATGCAGAAGTTTTATGTTACTCGTACTACTAGTTATTTAAGACTTTGCAATTTGTGGATAATCGTAAAGAGTAGCCATTATTCTATGTTTTTATACAATTTTCACAGAATTATTCAAAAATTAATAACAACTGTGATTACTATACACTCACAATGAAGACATCAAACATTCAACCAGAATATGCTATCAACAAATGTTAAGAAAATATGCAATATAAATTCAAAAATGAAACAATAATATTTTGATGCAATGTATTAATTCGAAATTTCGTTCAAAGAATATTCATTCCAGTAATCTTAAGAAATGAATTCAAATAAGCATCAACTTTATTATAAGCAGCAATATTTTAAATATTCTAGAAGAAAACTTTTTAATTAATCATCACATAGTAATTCAAAATTTGTTATGAAATCTTCAAATTATAAATTCAGAATTTTCTTCTAAAGAAATTTTTTAATACAACAAAAAATATTAATTTAAAATTTGTTAGGTAGTCTTCAAATTAGTAATTCAAAATTGTCTTCAAAAATCAAATAACTGTGGAAGAAAACAGAAGAATTAAATTCCGCATCAAAGGAACATCGAATAGGCGATTAACATCAACACATTTCTTCAAAGAACATTTGTTTCTTCAACATCACATAGAATTTCATCAAATTTAAAAGTTTGCATTGCATCAAAATTCTAGGTTAAGCATCAAATATTTTTTTCAAATAAAATCAATTAAAGAGTTTTACTCACAGCTGTTGTAGAAGATACTACTTTCAGTTTGATCATCACTTGCAAATCTCCATGTCTAGGGTATTGAATAAAATGGCCAAAATCCAACCGGCAGAGCTCCCATGTAGGGTCGTATTCCCAATCGAAAGAAGACTACACGTTTGCCTTTTTCATATTTTAATAGACAAACAAAATACTACACGAACATTAAGCAAAAGAACAAAAGTATAGGGTTGGTTGCAATTTAGGCGAACATAGAATGGCTGATATCATTCAACTTTGACGATCAACTCTTTCGCTCCAAGTGTTTCTCTTCTGTCGTTTGCCTCGCTTTTCCGTCTACTCGGAACACTACTGCCATCTGCCGGCGGGGGAGAGGGAGTAGCATAGGGGCTCATCCTACATATATGTACACATAGAGAAAATATTATAATCGTCAACCAGTTCAAACTCGAGAGTGTAGCGTATCTCCAGGTTTCAAGTCTCCCTGAGTCAGGGAGTTGTCTATCCGTCTCTGTGAATTTAATAGATCAAGCATGATTTGCAGTTAATGATTGAAATTTGGTATGTGTTTGTACCAAATTTGTGGATATCTAATTTTGAATGAAACCCCTTCTAGGAAAATCTGTTAACCTTGCTGTACAACCTTCGGGGAGGGTTGTAACGTGGCCGGTGATAGCCCTTAGGCCTCAACCACAGTTCCCGCCAGTGTTGCTGTTGCGGCGGTCCGGTCATTCAGCCTTAAGGTTTAAATCCGTCTGCCTTCGTGGCGGGTCGGAGAGTCAGTTGGTTGAATTACCTTGCAGTCCAGAAATGTACTTGATAATTACAAAAAGTAAAGAACTAGATTTAGTACTCAAATTTAGCATTTAAAATGTAAATTTGTATCAAATTTCCAGCAAAATCCATCGAAGTATTAACAGCCTGTAAGTTAGCATATATATGAACGCAATAACTTAAAAACTCAACGATTTAAATGAAGAAAATTTGATATTTTAGCTTGCTACTAATATTATAATTCTGTATCAAATTTTGATTTCAAACTCTCAGAAGAAAAGGCATAATCATTTTTCTTTCTTATACTGCGAAATATAAAAATTTCATATATCGGATTGTGGAAATAAAGATCTGAGTATTCTTCACATTCACAGCATTATCCAAGATGCAGAAATTTATGCAGGCCAGGAGATTTCCTTTTTATTAAAGAATACTATTTTATATTTTCGAAATAGACATTCATGTCTCTGAATATAGAACATTTTTTTGCCACTCAAATAATTTGTTACATACCCCGTGTTAATATTTGAGTTCGATTTTCTTAAGCTACGAAATACTTCTAAAAGTTTTAAAATTATATGTAGGACTGGGTGGGACAAAATGCCCATTCAATCCCATTTGGTATCAGTGTCTAGGGTACTGATTAAGAAAAGACGTAATGTTTAAAGAAAAACAGAATTTATTTAGAATAAACAAAATATACAGGACATTAACAATTAAGACAGGAAAGGAATGACATTACATTAAAGTTAGAAGTTAAAATACTTAGATGGCACCAAAGGACGAAACTTAACAAGATGTCTTCACATAGCAAAATTAACTGCCGCCGTAGTGTAAGATTATTAAACATTCATCGTTACCGGAGACAAAGAATCCTTTTCTCAATTTTCTCGGGCGAATGCAAACATCTCGTTTTTTACTCAAACTTATGGTCTTAGCACTTTGGATTAGTGGAACCTATGGTGCCATCTATTACAATACAATAAAACTAAATTGAAATCTGGGTGCTTTCGGTATGACAGTGGAATGGTAATGGTCACTAATTACATCTCTACATATATATTTGTAGGACTCAGGAATCACTACTATTTAGAATCACGCACATTTAATTACATTTAGGACGAACAATTACATTAACATAAAAGAAATGAACATTAAATAGATTTCGTCGAATACGTCGCAGGATTAATTCACATGTGTCATCTCGTCTTTCGTCCAGAGACCCGTCTCGTCTCACGCGTCTTGACTTTCGTTCAGACTCATCTCGTCTCGTCTCGTCTGCACTCCGTCTAACAAGCCTCAACGCCTGTTGGCCAGCAGATGGCGCTCGTTATCAGGCGTTCGTCACTACATATATTTAAAAAAAGATTATGAGAATCAAAAGTTTTTACATCGATTTACCATCGGTATTAGTTTAGCTAAAATTAAATCTTACATCTAATCCTTTCAAAAAGAAACTGTCCTGATTTTTATCGTATATCTCTAGTAAAAATCGCAGTGGGAAAAAAATAAAAATAGATGATTCTTTTAAAAACAGAAGTTTCGTTTGTAGTCGACGTAATCCATTTGATTCGAGGGTTGACCGCAGATTCTGATTGATCCGCAGTGACGTTGGCCGAAAAAGCTTTTTTAGGGAAGTGTCAAAAGCAATTTTCTATTTGTAGGATTTCAACCGGAAATTTTTATTCACCTATCTATTGTTTAAAAAAGTTAAAAATGGTGACAAGAATTGAATCACTCTAATGATGATATGTTTGTTCAAAAAATATTGAAAGCTTTATGTAGATGAATGCCAAACAAGGAAATTTTTGTTCTCAGATTTGTATATGTTTATTTCTGATTACAAATATTTAAATAAAATTTTTTGTCAACTTGTATATTTAGATATATCTATTAATATTATTTTAAAATCTCCTAAAGTTAAAAAAAATGTCACACAAATTTATATTTGAATCGATAATGAAAGAAACCGCACACCCGGCAATTAACCCTTTTCACTCGGTTGGTGCCTCTCAATCAACATTCAAGAAGGTGCATCATTTAAAAGTTTTTTTTTATTTTTCAATTTTGATTTTTAAAAATACCCACAGAATAGTAAAAAGAATTAGATTAACTTTTCGAAGAAATTCAACTTGAAACATTTATATATATATATATTTTTCAGAGAATAAATAAATCTTTGTATTAGGTGAATAAGTGTGCATCGAATTAGTTTTCCGAGTGCAAAAGGTTGTCGTGTTCGCGTTAGCTCTCTAACGTTTTGAAATGGGTTGATGCAATTTTGAGATTAGTTAATAAACATAACCGTAAAAAGCTGATGATGGATTTTCTGGGAAAATTTGACGAATTTATTTCGGAATCCTCAATTTTATAATTAATTATTGTGCTTATTTATATTTTAGAATAATAAGTATCATAAGCATGGTGATTATATTGACCACAATTCTTCACATACCTTACTTTATCGGTCTACAAAATTATCAGATTTTTAATAAAACGTTCTGAAAAATATTTACGACATTATGGAAAATAGAAATCATGTATACAAGCAAGTGCGAATAAATAATTGCTGTAATGCTGTTCCAGAGTGAAAGTTCATTGACATTTACATAATATGATCAGAAGTATCTAGACTCTTTCGTTTTTACAAATTTTTCCCCGATATCTTCAAAAAAATTCGAACGAATTAATTACCCTTGAGTTCCGATCATGTAAAGAATAAATCTGAATTAGCATTTAACTATGAAGATTCAGTCTCGAGCGCATTTAGGGCACCGACTCCGTTCCATAGAAAGCTGATAATAATTTCCAAATTTCATAAGTGGTTTAGTTTGCTTCATATTATCTTTACATCTAATTTTATAAAATAAAAATTATATGCATTCCAGAAAATATTAAGGCTTGAAAAAAACACATTCTCACATATTTTTTTTTAATTTCTTGCACGCATTTTTAACCAAATCAAACAATATGGAACCGAATCAAATGAAATGAAATACAAAATTTGTGTCATTGCACTATTAAATCATTATATGAAGACAATA
>JAPMOR010094869.1:0-13930 GCA_026543865.1 Argiope aurantia | reverse complement strand
ATTTTGGTAATTACTCATGATTTTCATGATATAATTTCAAAAATAATTAATTTTACATTTGAATGGTTTAAACCAAACAAAATCACAAATTCTTTTTTTTTTTTTTTTTTTTTTAGGTCATTTATTATTTAAAAAAAACTGTACATTTAATTTGTTGAGATTTTGCAGATAACATGTTCAATGTGGAATAAGAATAGTAGTAGATTAGAAATAGAATCAGAAGAGGAGATTTTGACTGAGATACTATTGGTTGATTTCCCGATTAGTTATTTTATCCGAACATTCTTCATTTGTTATTTCTTATCTCTCTGACAATAATTAAGATAAGTTGTCGTTTCCTTTTCTAAGATAAACTTCGCCTAATCCTCTTTTAATGATGCTGATTCATGTCTCCGAAGTTCAGTCCTTGTCTGCGATACCCCTGACAGTGGGATATCGAAGAAGTCTGCAATTGCAATGCCAAAGGGAATTTATTTTTTGTATAGGTATAAACGAATACTTCGATACATCTTCTTATATTGAGAATTGTATTCCCATTGCTTTAATTATCAATGAATCTCTATATTTGATTTAATTCTTAAGCTTGATTTCCTGAAATAGGTTTGTTTGAAAATTTATCTTGGGAGAAATAATGCACCTTATAAAAAATTGTCATGATAAAAATGATAAAGGATTATCTTTAATTTGCCAAAAGAATTTTTTTTTCCTTGAATTTTTCATTTTAATACTTTTGAATGCGAAACGATGGTTTTTCCTCGTAAGATTGAAAAATTGTTCAGAAATTGATGCTCAGGAGCTTCATAATTAAAAACTTATTGATTATTTAAAAAAGAAAAACAGTTGACTGAGAAAACTAGTTCAGTGGTAACTGTTGTCTCTGTCAAGTATCTTTATGGAAACGCGAATATCAGTGTTTCCGCACTCAAATTTTATTATTCTTGAGATCGATTAATTTTCTTATTATGTAATAATTTTACAATATTTTTGATAACTCAAGAACTTTTTGCATACATTTATTCGTTTATTATTTAATGAATTATATTTTATGAATTATTTTTATGTCTGGTGTTTATGTTCAGCGGTTATATATTATTTTATGAAGTTCAGCAATCTTCTATTAATCTATATCTATACTTATAATAAAGCTCAATGGGTGTGTGTGTGTTGGCGCTCTACAGGTCAGACCATTCAACCTACAGCTACCAAATTTGGCACGTGTATACCTTGGAGGCCGGGAATGTGAACCTGGGGGTTATTTTTTCGAATTTTTAACTAGAATTTTATTTATTTAAAAATTAAGCGAAATTTTGACGCGTTTCTGCTATAACTTCCGAAAATATTACCGCACAAAAAAGATATTTACATGAAGTTAAAGATCAAAAATTTATCTTTTAAATGATACTAATGTTTTAATCTTAAAATTAAATTTCTATTTTTAATGAATTTTTAAATAAATATTTTAACGATGTTTTTCAATAATTTTTTTCGTAAAAAATTAAAATTAAGCACGTTTCGCATTCATGGGAAAAAATGAGCTTTTTTCAAAGTGTTGCCATCACATTGATTAAAGCTCCAATTAAAAATAAATTAAGTCTTTTTGGAAATGAAATCTGCAAAAATATAATTTTCGGCACGTGTTTGTAGGAAATGAAGCAAATATGAAATATTATTTTTTCTAAAAAATAAATTCAGGAAAAATTATTTTATGATCTTTTACACTCTCTATACAGGGTGTTTATTTAGTCCCGGGCACATTTTGATGTTTAATGACTCATAAAATAATGAAGATATAAACTAACTTATGGCATTTATTCATGCAATAACTCATATATTTTCCTTTTCAGGTTTGAATATCTGTACTTTTCTAAATATCGTCTGCTTATTAATTACTTTTTTCTCTCTTTTGTTTTTGGCAACTATTGAAATGTTATGTTTACTTTTGATGTGTTTGTTCTATGTAGTACTTTTGTATGTGATGTTTTATTCGAGCGGATATTAAGCAGAATGCATACACCACATGAGAAAGCACAGATTTTATGGTGGTCATAGAGTTAATTTCCAATCAACCAAATCACTGACTTTTAAGAGTTAATTTCCAATCACTTAAACTGACTGATTTATAAAAATTTGAATATCACTATTCAATAAAAAAAGGATAATTTTAGATTTTCCATCGATCACTTCAAAGAAAATACGCCAATCAGCGCGCATGTTTCTCAAGATTCATTTGCCTAAGATTATGAAAATGTTGAGTTTTTTTAAATTTTTAACATTTAAAACTTCATAAATAAGTCTTAGTTGATCGTGGAAAATAGAAACATTCATTCATTTATTTCAAATTTGGTGTGTCCAGAATATTTCTCAGAATATGGTACCTTACTGCATTAAATTTAGACTTCATAATTTTTGAAATATATTTACAGGCAGGAACAAAATATTATTATTGATTTCATTTCAATCCTTTTGAAAGCAAAACTAAAAACTGAATTTTATGCTGAATCAGAAATTTTTGTTGAATTATTGTTTGAGATATTACATAAATTATGAAAAGTATTTTGTAGTTAACATTTTGTAGTTAAATACCGAGCGATTCTGTTTGCAATACTCACTTTCAATAATAATAATAATTAATAAATAACAATAAAGATGATTAATAAAATAAAACGCTTGGTTTTATTAAAAAATATCTTAATATTAATTGCAATTTCATCATTTACATTTTAAATTAAAGTTGAAGTTTTTCCGGAAATGACAACAAATTAGCAAAATATATGTAGTAAATTGAACGAAACGATCTAAACAGTATAAGTTTGGTATGACTATCAAAATTTGAAGATTAAAAATGTTTTGTTTGAGAATCCTTTAAGAGACCAGTTACTTAAAATATTTAATTGAAAATTGTAGCGAGCAGTAATACTGGCGCTACCGGCTGGTCGCCAAAGGCGACTAGTATATCAATATTTTTTTATTGGTCTCTCAAAACCTCAGAATTTTTTATGTAAGTTATTGTGTTTAAAACATATCTGTTATTATTGTACTCAGATAGAATGGATTTCAGCTTCGAAGGTGACTCTTTGAATTAATATTAATTCCATTTTATTACAAATTCCTAATAGATTTATATTTTAATTTCCTTGTAAAGTAATGGAACTTATTTACATTTTTTCTTTAGGATTTATATTTAATTTGACTTGACAGGGTCTATAAAATTGAGGAGTATGGGACTTTGTAACTAAGTTCGTGAATAAATGACATCGAAAAAAGGGTGAGGGGGGGGAAGCAGTTTTATTACGAGGCAATAAAGAAGAAAAGATTTGAAGAACCTTTATATAGGTTTTAATTTACTTAAATTAATAAAATGCATATATAGAGTGATCGATAAAGTACTTTTAAGCCCTCTAAGTCCAAAAAGAATTTCCAATAGTTAAGGGTGTAACGCATACCTGTAATAAAGTGACTACACTGAATTTATTAAGACAGATTAGAGCTCCCTTGAAATAAGAAGATTACGAAAAATAACCCAAAAAAAACTTTTATATATACCCTGTACATAATAAAAAGGCAGGAAAAAAAATTTCATGTAATTATCTGTAAAATTGACGGAGATATTTGCGCTTAAAATTATGAACGTATCCTTACTTGAAAAAGAGTTCATTGTAAAATTTAAAAAATGTTTCCTCAAATTCCCCTTTCCAAAATGCGTTTATTTTTTTATATTTATATTTTTTTTTAAATTTTTACTTTTACTTTCATTAGTAAGATTTCATTTCATCTTTGCTTTAACTAGGAAAAAACTATATGATAATATCAGAGAATATATTTTTTAATTTTAGAACGAACCCTTTTTTAAGTCACTGAATAGTCATAATTTTAATCGCAAATATCTCCCCTGATTTTACAGTTGACTCTCTGAAACTTTCCCGTTTATTTTCATTTACGGTATAGCGTACATTTTTCTATTTTTACTTTATTACTTCCTTAATTCGTCGCTAGGAGCATTGTAACCTTTCTCAATAAATTCAGCATAGTCACTTTGCTGTATGTATACATTATTTCCTTGACTACACGAAATGTTGATTTGAATTTAAAGGGCTTAAAAGGACTTTACCGACCAGCCATGTTTACTGCAAAGGGGATATGAATACTTTCTAGGCATTCCTAAAATGCTTCTATTCATTTTGCAAGAACAGTATGCATTTGATCACCAATCCTAACAACATTCCATGTCATTTAAATGACTGTTAATGCGGTGTTTTGATGACTTTCATCTGAAATGCAATTCTACAACAGCTCTTTCGTGTCTAGTTGAAGCCTGAGGCATCTTGACGCTGCTGCAGTTGCATGAGCTGTCGGATATTAATCGTCAAAAGCGAGTTGGATAATTCGACGAGTTTGCGTTATCACATGTTTTGGAGAACCTTGAGCTGATCGTTCCCCACTAAATCTTCGATAAGTTTATAGTGTAAAGCTAGTCTCATTACTTGGAATGAGTGTGTAGTTAGCTTGAGGTACGTGAAATAATTTTGAAAGGTACATCATCAGAACCCTGAAAGGTCTTCAAATCTGTTTGGCGTTATTGTTTATGTAATATCTTCTCAGTACCAGATTTGGTCTTAAATTTCTTTTAACTATGATCAGTATCACATGTCAATGGCATGTGCACCGTTGCTGAAGTTCAATTTGTAAAAAATTTCAAATTGATTATTCTCTTTTTCGGTATGGAAGACGCTATTTTAGAAATATAAGTGGTAGGGGAATTAAAAACGTTGTCCATAATTTTTAATGTTCTTTAATCCGTTGTCCTTATTGTTCGTTTCGGTAAATTCGAAAGTGGAATTCGGTGTTAGTCGGAAAGTTATCTTTTATAGAAAGGAGAAGAGTTACTCAAATATGTATCGACATTTCGTTTTAATCGAAAATCTAAATCTAAAAAATATTTAATATAGCCGAAAGAACGTTTTATAATTTATTTTTTTAAAGTTCCTGTTATATTTTGCTACACTAATTTTGTACACTTTTTTTTTTTTTTTTTTTGCTGGCTGCATTAATTTTTCGATTTTTATATCTTTGTCAGCATCGAATTACGGAATATATATCAGGAAAAGCCGCTTCAACTTATTTACATTCAATTAGCTCTTTTTTAAGCTGTAATTTAAAGAAGCTGAACTTTTTCTCATAATACTTTTCTCAGAACTTTTTCTGGTCACTGGCCTTTGTGTTTGAGTTCTTTGCTACTACTATATTATTACAAACACATGTACTAAAGAAATGTATACGCGAATTTACAAGAATTGCAATTTAAGAAAAAAAATTCCTAAATCTTTAAAATTTTACTACGACTATAAAAATAATATACTATTTTTGCGTTCTTTATACTTATATAGAGTGAATATATGTAGCGTAGTGAAATGTTGCTCCTTTCAACTAAAACTACCCAAAAAATATTGATTGAACTATTATTGAACGATTGAATATTTATTTCTACCTTTCCGCTGTAAATTTAGCTTATATTTTATATGTTATATTTTAGCTTAAATATTGAATTTTCATGCCGAATGTATAAAATTCTTGTATGATAAAAGCATACCATAAATATTTTTTAGTACTGTGTTAAATCGTGATTTATTAAAATTTACATCGGGATCATACTCAGGCAGTCAAGAATAACATGAAAATTGTGGATATTTTCATATTTTACGGTTCTTTAAAGTTTTCCAGTGTTTGCATAGAAATAATTAAGAAAAACCAACTCGATTTATTGCAATGAATTAAAACTGATTATTAAATCGTTTTAGTTTATCATCAATTAATGTTCAGTGTTTTATGTCATTTTTCAATTCAGGTTCACAAGAATATTTTCAGAATAAAAATAGAGTTGCAAAAACGATTGTAATGAAAAAGTTAGGAAATCCCTGTGTTAAATGAACTGTGTTAAATGAAGTTAAATTTTGGCTTCTTAGAGCTAATGTGCGCTGATTATCATAGATTTTTAATATAAGCTTAGCACAATGGTTTAAAGGTCGTTTTTAGAAATATGCGCTGTAACATCATTACAAGAAAATTTTTAATTGGCTGTTGGAATTTTTGTTACAAACGACCTAAATATCCTGCCGCCAAACAATGAAAAGACATAAATTAAAACTCGTTGCATGGAATTTATATCCTTAGTAAATTAACAGAGAATTAGAAAATGCTTCGCCGAAAATATTTTAATTGCAATTTAAGGGACCCACTGTGTTACATCGAGGATTTACCAGAAATTAATATTAATGAAAAGACACTTTTTAGATACTTTTTATTCTGAAGAAATTTAAAAAAAAATAATAATAAATAAAGATTCTACTCGTTTAATTCTGCGCCTGAAATTTTTTCATTGCTTTTTTCCCCTCATACGTTGTTTGCTAATGGTCCATCGTAGAATCCTCCTTTTTTTTATAACATTTTTTTTTTTCTCTGTAAGAATGTAATTTTTCATTTTGGATCCTGTGCCTGGGGGAGTCAAACAGCTGCGAAATCGAAAATGCGTGAAATGTTTCATCTCCAATTCCATTTGCTTAAGAAGATGTTGCGAAGAGGGTGGGAAAGGGATCGTTTTTAATGAAAAGTGTTTCGCCCAGGCGTCTTTTCTTTTTTTGCACGCGTCATGTGTGTTGGGGACTTCCAGAATTTATGCTTAAATAAACTTTCCCCTCCTTCTTTTTAAATTTTTTTTCAATTTGTATCCCGATCTAGCGGTTTCCTTTCTGACTTTTATAATATGTTGTTTAATTAATGAATACCTCTCTTTTAATTCTGATTAACTCGTTTATCTTGAGGTGTCGAAATTAAGAAGTAATTATTTTCAGTTTTATCATGCAGTTAAGTTAGATGCAGCTTCAGGTTTTTATGTTTTTCATTTTTTTCTTTATTTGAAGATATAATTTTATAGATATTCAACCACGTAATAATTGTTTGACCTTAATTAGATTCGTTTTTTTTTTAAATAATTGAAATTGGTTGGTTTTTTCGCGCCCATTCTAACAAAGAAATCTGATGGTCAGATTCCATCAAAAATAAAAATCCAAATTTATTAATAAATGTGCTATCAAACATTTTGGTTATATACCAGAAACTCGTTGTCATATGAAAGGACAAGGAATTTTACTGTGCACTTTAATACTAGATTTACCAAGGGGGTATTTTGTTCCCTCTGAGAAAACTCTTCGTTTATTTTCTTCAAGAAAATTATTGCCTTGTTTTATGAGAATATTTTTATTCATTTTTACTTACATTTATAAGACATATAATCGGAAATCTTATCTTTTCCGTTCTTTTAGTTTCGGTGGAATGTATAAACTATACCTACTTTTCTCGAAGGTGTCATTTTGACCATTCGAATAAATATTGTTGAGAATGTATACATTTAACATTTAAATTATGTAACGGCTTGCTAAGGGCGCACATAGATATAGTTATAAATACAGAAATAAGTATGTGTTATTTAAATGTGTGTATATAAGAAGCAAGAAGACGATGCCAAAAGTCAGCCAGTTAGAGGCTATTATTGGTTGCTAGTAAGAAGACGCGTGAGTCAATGTTTTGGTAGAAGATGATGGTAGAAGAATAAATGGTCTTAAGGACCTAGATTAGAAAATAAACACTTTTTTTTTAATAAAGAAACACGAAGGTTTTATCTTTTCATCACACCAAACCTCATCATATATATTGAAAATATAATTTATTTTTTTTCCTATTTTAACTTTATAATAGATAAGTCAATCTATACATTTTTCTAATTAAATGCCGAAAGGGCCCATTTTGACCCTTTTGGTATGCCAACTCAAGGTAAACCTAGTGTTAATTATATTTATGTGATATAAAATATTATTGCTTAGTTGCTTATTGTTTTCAAATTCATAAATTTAATAGTACTGAAGATTGGTTTTAAAAATGAGGGAAAAATAAAGCCACAGGGTGACATAAAGGGCTCGATAGAGTCAAAACTTGCTTTCTCTCAAGATGCATACTGATAGCAGCCAAAATGATTTTGGTTTTTATAGTATCATATGTGCATCAGGGTGTTAATATTGCAGAAATGAATAATAAAACTGGAAACCCCGGCTTAAACTCTGATCTTATGGTGGTTGATGCGAGTCTCCATCGTGTAAATCGATAGCAGGTTACCATAATCATTCCTTATCGAATAAAGCTAGATCGGGAGAAAGGATTATTACATCAGTTATAGCTTAGCTTTTTATTTCCTTTGCTGTTTATTCATATGGAATGTGATTAGTAATGAGGTCGCCGATTCCTGTTGTTCCTTTCCTTCTTACTAAATTTGTTCCTTTTCTTTAGAAATATCGGTATCTTTTCCTTAATTTAGATTTTAACTCATGTTTTTAATAATTTTGGGGATTCTGACAGTCTTTTAACCGTTTGTAACCGTATATGTTTTTTCCGTTTGATTTTTTAATAAAGCTGCAACTTTATTTAAAAGTTTCGACTGCTGTCATTGATATTACTTAAGTCTTTTTACGTTGTTTCATATTTTAATCTTGTGTTTGTAATAGCCGACGCCGGTTTTTGTGCTATAAAACGCCGAATTCCAATTCTTGTTGCAGTTGAGCCAACAGTTACAAGCTGTATTCTAAATTCTGTAGCATTTCGTTGAAATAATAGTCCTTTCATCTCGTCTCAAATGCTTTATGTAAAGCATTTGAAGGTATTTTCTTTTCAGAGGCAATAATAGTCAATAATTTTCCCATCAGATAAATCAAATACTTTACTTCTGAACAGAGGCGTAGAGTTTTTAAGAAATATAAAAAGGATCTTTCCTCCCTTACTCATGTTTAGATTTTCCAGTCGACAGTGTTTTGTTATAAAGCTCATAGTTACTTTTATTTCTACGAGGGTGTTAAAGAACTCGTAAAGTAACAACATAAAGATTCATGACAAAATCCATGCTTATGCAAAATGGGTGGATATTTTCTTCAAGAGAATGAACAATGTTGAATAGAAAACATTTCGAATTTTCATGTCTTATTTGTGGAATTTTTTGTAATTAACTATTTATAAATTCTATTTTAGGAATATATTCTATCCTGATTAACATGTATTATATTTCCTACAGTTTAATATGATCCCCTAGACGGTTGATAATGTACTCCAAAACGAAATTGAATTGAATTTTTATTAAAATATCTTCATTCAACAGTTTATTTATTTATTTATTTTTTTTGAAAAGTAAGTAAGATGCAAAATAGATATGCTAGATTTAGAACAGCATTTACTTGTATTGCTTGATCATAGACAACGTCGACTGTCTTGTTTTTTCATATTTTGTTTTTAAGATTATCGAATAATATATAGATACGATGCCATACTAATCAGTAGATGCCGCATTTTTAAATTGTTAGTCATTCAGTGGTCCGAGATTTTATGCAGTATAATTAATATTCTTAATAAAACCTGTAAAAATGTCTTCCATCTAAAGATAAGTTTTCATCGCGCCTAACTGCGCTGATAAAGACGGAAATGGACCTAGCATTTTGAAGCAAAATTTTTGTTCTGTCATTCAGTTGACGAAAAATAAAAATAGGAGTTATTTGCGAAAAGTCCAATCATGTGCAAAACCCTCCAACGCTTCATTAGCTGAGACATTTGTTATTCGCTTCACTTTGTCCTTCTCGTTTCCATCTTTTTATTTTTATTTTTCTAACATTTTTTTCATTTTTCCCTCATTATATTATCTATGCAATCAGGGTCTCATTTTTTTTTTTTTTTTTTTTTTTTTTTTTTTTTTGAGAATTTAAAGCAGTAGCGGAGACATCAGAGTTAGGGCCTGTTAAAAGAAAATGCCACGTCGAGCGGAAAGCGCTAGAGCGCTGACTCAGTTCCAAGTAAGCGATAAGGTAATGGGATCATGCTGTACCGGAGAACATTGGTTTTGTCTCTCGAGTTTAGTGCTGACATTTTAAGTTTCTTTTCGAACATGAGCAGAAAAGAAGAATTCTTCCAATTGCAAATTGTCGGTTTTTTTTTTTTTATGGCGAATATCTCTTGTTGCAACCGTCTGCTCTTCCACTTCTGTTCCGCAGTTTTGATTTTGTAAGACAAGACTCCTGTTACGTTTGAAATAACAATGTTTACTGTCATTTTTCTGGTAATCAAGAAATTTTGAATTCCACATGCGAGACATTATTTTGCGTTATTTGTGCAATTGTTGGATTTAGCAGTTTATTGTTGCTCTATTCCTATGATTGCATTTGTCATTCGTTAGAATCTTTTAGTTCCTTTACAATTATGGTAATAGTATTGTATTAGGCGATAGTGTGTATCAAGTCAAACTTTATTACTCGTGAAATGTACTTTATTTTTAATATGAATGTTTCAATTTTAATGAACTTTCAGCATTTTATAGTTTATTTTTGTGTGTATTTTTCTAAAATTGGTAAATAGCCTAATCATTTTTATATCCAAACCAATGGGGATGGTTTCCCCTAAATTTTCTCGCATATTCTCTAATAAACTTGTCATGCCAGAGACACCTTACATGGCATTAGTGGGCAATAATTACGAAACATTAACATGTAGCATGAATTAAGTTATTTCTCTGAGTCTATCGTGTGATCCTTGGCGAGTTATTTGGCGATTAATCCCTGGTATGCATTAAGAATATCCAAAAATCGAATTTATATTTTAGACATGTTTTTCTCAGCCGATTTAAACAAAAATGTGACACAAATTACACTTGTAGTCACAAAATATCATAGCAAATTTGATATGTTTAAGTCATAGCATTTTTAAATTATTGCGTGTATGTATTTTTGAAAATACAGACCTTCAATCAGTTAACTTCTGATTGGATTTGATTCGAAATTTACTTGTTAAATATAATGTTCATAACATAGCGACATTCGGAGAAACTTTATATTTCTATTTATTCCCTATTTTTATATAACCCTCTGATATGAATATTTTTTGAATACCTGTTTATTCAATATGCGCTTTAGCGGTCATTGTGTACCTTTTAAAAACTTTTTTATTTTATTGCTGAATTGTTTAATCAAAAAGTAAGTTTCCTATTGCTAAATTTTCATTGCGAAAGTAATATTTAAAAACATATTCTTTGCTCGCGCTGTTTTATATTGACGATTTGCAAGAAGTGTACTGAAAACTAATTCGTTTGTTTGACAAAAATAGAAAGTTAATTGGTGATTGATATCGAATACCATTCGGAGAGATTTTTTTTTTTTTAAGTTGCAGGCAATTTCTGTTACATTAATATTTTAAACCTATTCGTAGCTTTGTATAGTATAATATGGTAAAATTTATTTTGTATCATATCCAATCATCTTTATTTCTTACTCATTTCCACAAATTACTCTGCTTGTCGATTTTCATCCAAACTAGAGGCGGGTGGAACTGAGATTTTCCAACTGCAGGCAGCTCACGAAAGCCGGGAATTCTGGTCGAGTGCACCTGCGACTTAATGGAAAAAAATTGAAGCGAATGAAGTGTAGCTCACAAAACGGAGGATGATATTTATGCAAAGCTAATGAGCTCCGTGCTTCCATCCGACTGCGAGATCCCGTCTCATTTGCGTGATCATCGTCGTTCCTCCCATGTCCTTTCACAAATTAAATTTCTGCTGTCGAAGTTCATAGAATTCCTCGCCCTGCGTGCACATCTCTCTGATTAGCTCTATAACGTTTTTCTTTTTGGCTCTGTAGTGTCAGCTGCTTCCCAAACGGAATAGATCAGATCTATCACTGTTACTTTATGTACATACGGATTTTGGCATTTCTCTATTATTCTAAATATTTAATGAGCATGAGATATCGAGATTTAATTAACAGTTTTGGCAAATATGCAAAAAAATGGGGGAGGGATAGTGATGACTGAGGAAGTAGTTGCAAGTTACAGTGGAGCTTGATTTGTTCGATTTTTTTAATATATATCTGGTTCTATGAATTTCATACTAATGTAATGTTAAAATATAATTAATAATTTCAATTTTTAGAGTTAATTCGAAATTAAAACTAGAAATTGCTTTTATGTCTGCATTTTTTTTTTTATCATGTAACTATTTTCTGTGATTTGTATGAGAAATTTTAAGGACTCTTAATTTACTCAAGACCTTAACTATTGGGCAAAGCGTTGAATTAAAAAAAAAAGCTCATGAAGAACTTTCAGAAAGATTAAACATTTTTTTTCCTTTTAAATGGAAAAAAATGTTTCCTTCCTCTTCAGATCTGGCTGGACTAAGTACCTCTGTATCGATTTTTCTCGTTTGATTTTAGTAAAATAGTGTTCATGCCATTTTCGTGAAGAAAGTATGTTAAAATAGCTTTTGGACATGAATAATTCTCTTTCTGAATTATAAGTTTTTGATTCTACTATTTAAAGTAGAGTTCCTCAACCTTCACTTGTTATTTTATTTTATCCCTGCGATTCTTATAACCAATATGAACGATACATGGTTATTGACCTCTTTGAAGAACGGGCCGAGTCATAATCGATGTTTGTGGGCTTTTTAGCATTTTGTCTGGAAATTCTCCGATTCTGAAATCCTGGTTTGAAAAAGTAATGTTATGAATCTAATTTGTAGTCAGATTTTCATTTTATTCTACTTGAAACTTCATTTGAAAACCCTTTAATCATTTAATGTATTTATAATTTTTTTACTAATATTCTCTTAAGTTCAAAGAAAAAGTGTCGTTACATTTTTAAGAATTACACAAAATTGTTTGTTTTATTTTGGCTTCATTATATGAATGTTTTGTAGGATATAATATTACTAAATATTGAACTTATGAAAGAAGTTGGATTGAATTTTTAAAAAAAAAGTCTTATGGGTGGCAAGTAATAAACAAATTCAATTTTATAGCCTTTGCTTTAGAGTTTAACATTGAAATATATTGATATTGACGATTGGTAATTTGAATGCATAAGAGACTATAAAATTGTCATTTGTATTTCAGGAAATAATTAATAAGTAAACCGCTTTTTTTCCCCTGAAGTAAAAGAGAGAGGAACCCACAATAAATTTCTTCTGCGTCCTAACTATTAAGATTCGCGTATAGTTTTGTATTTTCTATATTCAAAGTTAGACTTTTATTTTTAAATACAAACAATTTTCAAATCTCCATTTGTTAATATCACTTAAGGTCATTACAGTTGAATCGCTATTCATCAAATGCAACTTATCGTTTATACTTCTGTAAATGTTTCTGCTGTACATGCGTACTTCTTTGGAAAATAAATAAATAAATACCGTGCGATCCTTTTAACGTGTCAATAAACATTTCCTGAAAATAGCAACTGCATACGTATCGCTTATTCATATCTCGGCCAATCGCGTCTCCTGTACTTAGAAATATCCTTATTTTGCTATAAATAACCCTTTTCAGATAAGGGCGCAGTCCACCGAGGAAAACAAGTTAGCCCTCGCTCTTTATTGATGCGGATTTATTGGTGCCTCTGCCCGAGTGTCCTGTGCATATTTGCCTTGCCTCCTCAAATAGTGGATCCTGTCAGGGAAAGCGTCATCCGGACGCTAATGAGAATCCGAGTGGACTGCTGCGCCTGTCAGCTAGTTGCGACACACATCGAGAATGGAGACGCGATGGCTTTAATATCAATATGGCTAATTAATATCAATATTAATATGGCTTTTTAATATCAAAAAAAAAAAAATTTGAAGAAAATTTGTGATTTTTTTTTCAGAGAAACTTTATAATGCAAGCTAAGGGTCGCGGTGTCTTAATGGTAAGATCTGGTCCTCGGAATAGGAGGTTTTCAGGTTCAAGACCCAATTCCATCGAAGAATCGTCGTTTAAGCGGGTCTGGTGCACGTTAAATCCTTCGGGAAACGTCTTTGGAGAGGGGGGTACCAGCTGAAATGTCTTCCTCGTTATCTGACCGTGGTTGAAAATTACGAGGCTCATCC
>JAPMOR010094859.1:0-15210 GCA_026543865.1 Argiope aurantia | reverse complement strand
TTCCAAAATTGTTAAGAAGTGAGAAAATAACATATTTTGGAATTTTCATTTCGGATGCAGTCATATTTAAGGCATAAGACGTTATTTTTTCTTCGTTCTGTCAGAAGCCAAGCATGTGAAGAATATAGAAAGAACGAAAAAAAATGTGTAAGCGCAAAAGACAAATATTTTTCTGACGCTGTATTGCTTTTTTTTTTAACTGAAGGGTGACTTTAGTTTTTGTTGTTGTTGTTGTTATTATTATTCGACTGAAAAAGCTGTAGCGTAAAGAAATGTATTATATTATGAAATGGAATGCCATTTTACATCTAATTTTCATCCATGCATCTTTTCTTTAATGCCTATTCTTCTTAGTGGTAATATACCTATTGTATACTTCATTGTTATAAAATGAAACTGTTCAAATAGTCTTTTGAACTTTAAAACCTCGAAATATCTTTTTCCTTTTTTTTTTTTGCATTATAAAATTTCAATAAAAATATTTTTATTTATAGAAATTCAACAATAAAAATGAAATAACAACATTAATTTATTACCTTAAAAGTTCAATAAGTTTAATTTATTAGATTTAATTGTAATTACTCATAAAATTTATAATTAATGAAAAGTTAATGTTGTAAATAAAATAGGTAAAAATCAAGCCATTTGTTTTGCAAAGTATCGTCTTGTTGTATTTTATAAGCAACTCTAAGCATCTCGTTCTACCATTTCATGAAAATTTGTAGTCAATATTTAAGCATAGTCAAGAAGTGAATTTACAGTGAATTGAAATTTTTAATTTCACTGGCACATCTTTTAAAATCAATATTTTTCCTCCCTTCCAGGTGATTGTTGTTGTTAACCACTTAACTGTTTTATTTTCTTTACTATCTAATAAGATCATACCTTCTATTTTGGGAATATTTTCTTATTTTGATTCAAATAGAAATGCATTAAATACTTGACTTATCTATGTATTCGAAGTAATTTTAATATTGAATTATAATTGTTATGAATGGTTTATTTTCTGTGTACAATTATCAAACTTCGATAAATCTATGCACGTATGATATCGATCAAAACTGTTAGCGGTTAAATTTCAGACAATATGTTGATCTGATTACTCTTAAATTAAATCTTATTAATTTTATTATAACCTTTTATCCATTTACGTGAAATCTTTTTCTTGTAACAAAACTTTAATGCATCTACCATTTAGCATGTAACTAAATGCAGTCTTCTACTTTTCTTTCTCTACTCAAAGGGTACCCTAACTTAATTGGACTCATATGTGGTATCATAAGAGCATGAAACGACTCAATTATAAATGTAATTATAGAATAAATATACTAGAATGGAAATATATTTATAATGTTACTTATAGGAAATTAATATTTACCACATTAGCATAGAAGATAAAAAAAACTATGTTTTCTTAATGAAAGATAAAACCTTTCTTTCACATATTCTCCCCAGAATTTTAATTAAATAATTCTAAGAAATTAAATAAACGAGAGAAAAGGAGATAGCGAGATTTTTCTTCCCATCCTACGTTTAAACCTAAGATTAGATTCTTTCAAACACTGCAAGTCACTTTTTAGAAATTGAATATAGTATATATAGTAGCTTACTTCATCCCCAGCGCATTGATTTTTTTCAAAAACTAACAAAAGTATTAGAAACCCCAAAGGAATTTCTTTTCAGAAAAAAAAAATTAATATTAAATATAATAAACGTTTACATAAATGACTGAAACTAATACATACGAAAATTGAATTGAACATTCAGAGAGAAAAGATATTTGTGATTAGATGCAAGCTATCTGAGAAACTACAAAGATGACAACAAACTGTCTTCAACTACAAAGATGAAGACAATTTGGTCTTAATCACAATCAATCGTTACTTTTCCAGTGTTTCTAGTTCAACGCAGTTCGTTTCCGAAACTACAAGGATTCTTAATCAACAACACTTACTTGGATGTATTTTCTATTTCCAAAATCCCATCCGAGACTAATGAAAACAAAATGTATAACAGCAGTGAAGCTTTCATTTACAAGCTATAACTATCATATAAGCTTAAGCTGTAAACTAGGACTATCATTACTGGTAGCGAGGGTTCTGTCTTATTTATTTCTCCTCCTCAAAGAGTTTATACAAACAATTCCAGTTGAATGAAAATTCAAGGAAAACTAGCGTTTGAGTTACTCCCTTGAATGAATAAAATTTGGAATTCTAAACTCTAAATTTAGAAAATGTATCTCGCTTTTGATGCCAAGCGGTTTGTTGTTTGAGATATTAGGAATCTGCTAAGGGAAAGTCAGTATTGATAAATACAAAATGGTAAATATTTAATCAAATTTTGTTTTTTAATGCTTTTTTGCTAAATATCATATTTGTTTAATTCATCAATATGATACGTGTTTTGCTCTGTGAAATGTGCAATTAAAAAACAATAAAATCTTCCACATTTAAGCTCGAATGTCCGATTATTTGTTAGCCCATTGTACTTTGAATTTATTCTTTTACATAAAGTTAGCTAAGTGAATTCAAGTGATTTAAATATAACTAATGCAATACCACAATCAGTTTGCCAGGTGACTGAAAAGTAATCATTGTTTTAATCGTATGTTTTATCGAGTGAATTCAAAAGTAACAACTTAATTCAATTATGTTTAACTTTTAAGCTTTCAATTTATAATTTATTATTATAAATATTTCAAGAACTGTTCAAATTTGGAAAGCCAGTCGGTTTATTCCCAACATTAATGTAAATAAAAACAAACGAGGTCACGCCCTCGCCTGAAAGATAAAGATCGTAATTAAATGCATTCAAATGAAGTAATGCTTAAATTTATAAACCATGCAAAAGCTTCTGAAACTTTCTAAAATAAATACTTTTACGCAAAATTATCAACAAATTTTTAATAATTTAAAGAAAACTAATTAATAAAGAAGCAAAATCTTTTGCCCACGTGCATCTAATTTTGCACTTTCAAATAAAAGAAATAATTAAATAAATAATAATAAGATAATTCATAATAAGATAATAATTAAATTCAAAAATAAGAATAATTAATTTTAATTCTAAAAGGGATCACAAGTATAAATCACAAAATAAATTAATTGATTAATAAAAAATAAAATTGCGAAAATGTAAAGATAATGTATTGTCATCGTGAATGAGTAAGTGTACACAATAAAATACAGGTTTCCAGCAGGCCAGGAAGTGAGAAAAAAAATTATTATAAAATTCCTCCTTTGAAAATACGAAAAAAGTCAATTAATTAAAAGAATGTAATGATTTGTAGAAACACCACACATACAAAATGCTCAGGCATTTATCTATTTCCTAATTCTTAAACACTTTTAATGCCAGTAATGTTTCTCCTAATATGTAGATAGTAGATAATATAATATGCTGATAAGTAGAAAAATGTACTTACTCATTTTCCTATTCTTAAAACCTTCCATAGCTCCTTATATTTTCACAATCTTTTCATTGTAGATTCAGATCCTTTTTGCAGAAATTGGTCATTTTTACCATTATTTTTCAAAATATATCTCCTAAATCATGTAAATCCTTGGAAATATGGTCTAATAAATCCTCATTAAATGATATCTATGAATATTCGAACAATATCTCACTGCTAATCTTATGCCCTTCGCTACAAAGGGCATACCATTCGTTCATCTATGAATTCGCAAAACATTAGCAAAACATCATTTACTTTCGAGAAAAGACATTAGGGAAAAGACTTAATGCCTTCACAGAATTGGCTACAAATTCAAAACAAAGGAACGTAATTTAGAAGGAATGATTTTGGTTAATTAAGTCCAGTGTTAATTCCAGAGGCATTAATAAAGTGAGATCATTTATTAAATTGAGTAAAGAGCAATCATTGCCTTCTTTATATGAAAAGGCACAAATGGAATCATACCATTTACCACAAATTTGAATCAATCTTTAGTTTATTATTATTTATTTTTTCTTATATGAAGCATACAAAAACGAAAGTATTATTATCATCAAAAAAATCGAATTTGATGATTCTTCCCATTTACAATCTCCCCAATTCTAAAATAAAAAATTTGGAACTAAGTGTATCGATTTGTAAAACGATATTTCAGCAAGAGTATAACTTAGGCGAATGAAAGAAGTGCGATGAGTAGGTATATTTATACGAAGTTTGTGGACATATTTTGAATGAAATCGGTTTTCGGGAAATATTTAAATCAGACGAAAACATGTATTAATTTTGGATCAGACTTTTCCGCTGATTGAGTATTTGCTTTAATATGCTGTTGCCAGTCTGTAATATTGCTTCTCTGCACAGTAAGTCTGACTCAGATTAATAGATTTACAGATGTCAAGGATGCCTGATGGATGTTGGATCTAAGTATCCAAAATTGCATTAAAACTTAAACGATATAATTATATTTCCGAGTATCCGGTTTACGACTATCCGGCTTCTGTACTATCCGGCCTAATTTTCTTTTATTGTAATTAAATGAAAAAGGCAAGGCGTTGCATTGGCAACATTGCCAAGGCATTGCAAGTGATCAAATTGTGACAGGAAAAGAACAGCGTTCTGCTCCTTGTTCATTGTTTCGCCAGTGTGTGAGGGACCTTAGTTGCCGCCGCTGTTTCTGATTATAACTGCACAGTATGTACAGTATTCGTAAATTGTTGTTTTTTTTTTTTCATGTACCACAGTGAAGGTTACAGAATTTAGTTTAAAATGTGAATAGTTTATATCCTTTGACTTACTTTTAATCTAATGAGTTTTTGAAACGTACAGTGCAGTTTATAATTATATATAAACTACCAGTACGTAACCTTCTACTTTAATTCGAAACTTTACCAGCATCTGCTTTTATGATTCACCAGGCCACCTTAACATTCTACGTGACTTGAGATGAATGGAGGGCTTAGTACTCAATAAAACGCGAGGAAAGAACTCCAGCTTATCCGGCCTGCCTTTCCGCCATATTAGGCCGGATACCTGGGAGTGTACTATAATTAGAAACTCGTATATCGGCAGAAACATAATATATACATGGTACAAACAGTCTCGCCTCCTATCGTTTCCTTTTTATTTTGTAAAAATTATATTGTTTTCTTTATACCTAACATACACTTAAATTTCGTTCTTTGTTTTCAAAAATATCAAACGAAAATTTACTAAGTTTTTATGGAACTTTATACCTGAACATTTATTAATTTTTCTAAATATGTTTCTTTTAGTATTATTTTTGAATTCACTCAATTTTAAAGAGTTATCTTTGAAATTGCAAAATTTTATACCAATTTAAAATTAAAAGCTCAAAATATAACGAAACAGTAAACATTTTTAGTCCTTGTGGCTACTCACCCACAATTAGTATTGTAACTCAACCCTTTGCACTCGGAAAAGTAATTCGATACATAATTATTCACGTAATACAAGCATTTGTTTATTGCTCCCGAAAATAAAGATATATAATTGTTTTAAGTTTAATTTCCCCGAAAAATTAATCTACCTCTTCTTACTACTCAGTAAGTACTTTTAACAATCAAAATCAAAAGATAAATAAATAAAACATCAAAATGATGATCCGTCTTGAATGGGGCCTGAGAAGAGCCTTCCGACTACAAAGAGTTAAATTTTGTATTGTGATCAGATGTAAATATTTAAGAGCTTTATTAATTTAAAAATGAAAGATTTCATGTAAGTTTCCTCCAGTATTGTTGAAAACATTTTACTATTAGCAATATTAAAAATACCATCTGAAGATTCCTTTCAAGTATATTAAAGCCGTATACTCAAATATATTACTATAAAATACGAGTCTGATATTTCGATCTGTGAAATGTCTGTAATGACTGTAAGGTGAGACATTTCGCTTTAACCTTTTCCTAGAGAAAAGTTTTGAAATTTTCACGGCATCAAAGGAAAATTTTCTAAGGAATTTTTTGATGCATTCGTCTTCAAATTCTTTATAATCTGAGTTAATTCAAATGATTTTCTTTCCAAAAAAAAACAAATTTTTAGTGCATATGTTTCTCCAACAATTTCAAAACGAAATATTTTGTTGGCCAGATGAAGCTTAAAATTTTCTTTCACTTCACTTCTTCGTGCTCCAAAGTCACATGCACATATGAAATTTATTATTCAGCAGTGTTCCTTCGTCAGAAAGAATTCGGGACTTTTCTCATTTGAATCGAAAATTTGAAATTCTATATACTTATTTCGTTCTAAAGAAAATATTTCGTTCTCTCTATAACCCATATTTAGAAAATTTATTTTCTCTGTGTTCTCAGAAGGGCGAAAGGGAGTGTTAAAAAAATTACTGTATGCTGATGTCAGGGATCTTGGAGCAACAAATACATTAAATTGCACTCAAATTGTCATAGTTTGTAAGATTTTTGTTTAATTTCTAAAAAAAATTGTAGATTTTGTTCGATAAATTTAGGCATGTTATTAAAATGCGCATTTTAAATTGATCTTTCACTAATCCGGAGATTTCATAATCCTATAATCTTATGGTCTGAGATTGCTAAGATACTGTTGCCTTTATAAGAGCATTGCATTCAGTATGTTGTGAAATTTATTGACTAGGAAATTAATTATCATGGGAAAGGGGGAATTGCGCTAAGATATCCGCTTAAGTTTATAAAGTTCTAGGTTCGAAATCAGATTCCAACAAATGTCCACTGGCATTTTAACCCTAAATCTAAGGTCAAGGAACCAATTATTGTTCCTTTTTACTGTTTATGGTATGTAAATTAGGAAAAGCAAATTTTGATTCACGCGTCGTCGTCCTCTATCGCTCAAAATTTCAAAATAGTTCTAAAAATATTGAACAGTGCCTCGTGCGGCTTCAAAACGAGTCATTAATACAAATAAAAATAATTCATAAGAAAAAAATCTTAATGTATTTTTTAAATATAAAATAGAATTTAAATATCTCAAGAATAAGAATTTAAATAGAATTTTAAAAACGTAATAGAAATTTTTAAAAAATTAAATTAAATTAAAATATCTCAAGAACAAGAATTTAAATATTTGTCATCATTCAAATTTAAAGTGTCCTTTATTCATTCATATTTCAGTAACAGTTTTGTCTCATTACTCTGAAAAAGGTCTGAATTCATATAAAATGTTATTAATTTTAATTAAGAATCATCAAAAATGTTGCATGTTTAGTTGAAAACTAAAAGTATCATAAAGAAGAAAAAAAACTACTTTATTTTTTTTTAAATTAATAAACTCATATAAATCTTGGTAATTATTAAAAATAAGATTTTTAAAGTCTGACTTCTAAGCAAAACAAAAATAAATTAAATATTGTGAATATTCATTAAAAGTAATGTTATAGACGATAACACTCGATTTTTACATATCATTGGTCATTATACGAGAACTAGAAAATAGGAATCAAAATATTTTGCATGCTCTTTTTATATTATAACTATAAATTGAATGCGTATCGTTTCATTTTTAAATATTTTAAAGCTACATGTATTCACTTTGTCCATTGTATTAAACTGCATTATAAATTATTTTCTAACTTATTGCATCAAAACCATCCTTTTCTTTAAATGCCATCGGGGGGGGGGGGGAGTTAGCACAACGCCTTTCTATGAAATTCTTCATTATTGTAAAAACAATTGAAGACTAAGTGACAAAGAATGCGTGAAAAAAATTGACAAAGAATGCGTGAAATTCTAGCGTTAGCATGAACAATTTTGGTGATTTCCCACATATTTTCTTTTTAATCGCTAATAACATTCTAAAAATGTATTTTTCGAGAACTAAAACAATGATCAGCGACCTCCTCATTGATATATATCACTTCATACTAAGTTAACAACATGGATCCTAATTACGAACTGGAAGTCAGCAATGACTATTTGATTAGTTAGATGCTACACGAACCGTGGCAAGTTGGCTCGTAAGGCTAAATATACGTCAAACACCGTAACTCGCTAATAGCAACTCTCCTCGGGCGGGTGCCATGTGACCAGATCAAGTGATCGTTATACAAGATGCTATTATTAATAACCTGGCTGTGGTCTCCACCTTCGATGGTACCGATAGCGTGACTAGTGGTTCGAATATCTCAGCCGGGGCATTAATAACCTTGAAGGATTGAGCTAAAAGGGCTGGTGAGGTTTAACCCTTTATTTACCGAATTATTTTATCGTCTATTTTTCAATTTAATTTTTGCATCATTAGATTAGTTTTGGTACATAATAATCCCAAGAAAAAGGATGATAACATTTGAAATCAATTAAAATAGCTTAATTAATTTTATTACCCCCTTTTCATACAATGACGAATCTGACTAGCGCATCGAATCACTGGATTTTTAATTTTAAAAATCAATATATCAAATACCCTATATATTATTATAAGAATTGAAATATAACATATGAAATAATAACTAAATAGTTTGTGTCATATAATTGGGTTATTCAGTAAATTTTTAGATCAAGGTTTTTAATTTCTATCCTTGAGTAAAATCTACTGCTTGCTGTCATTTCTAAACTCTTTGTCTTTTTTTAATACCATCAGAAATAAATTAAATTATATTATTAAGATATCAGCATGATTTAAAAGATACTTTTAAGTATCGTCTAGATATAAAAGATTTATTGGAGAGGGTAGGAACATGCAAATACGAAAAAAATTGTTTAATTTTAGTCGTAGAGGGAGGGGCGGTCCATAAAATTCATAATGAAAAGTAAATATAACTTTGTTAATATGCGTGATGAATTGAAATCATTAAAAAATAATGAAATTTGATGTAACAAGTTTCCTTTTTTTTAAAAAAATTACTTTAAAAAATGCTAATTTTCTGATTGATTGTTGGCTTGTGGATTCAGTAGAAGAAAAATTATAGAAAATAGAAAGAAAAAAACAATTAATAAAAATATTTTTTTTCTCTTTAAAAATAGCCATTATCAAAGATAATTCTTGCAAAATGAACAGTATTTAAAATTTAAATTTAGAAACAAATTAAAATTTATAAAAATCCAATTTTTTTCTGTTTTTAATCCTTTTTCTAAGATAATTTTATAATCAGACGAGAGTGTTACCTCTGACTGACCAATGCAAAATTATACTGTGCTAAGTGCCATTTCCCATTTGGCTCAGAAACAGTATCCCTCTTTACTTCCTAGATTTTGTCTACAGCCTATAAATAATGGTATATAGATATCAATATACATATAACGGTACTTAGATAATACTCACTTGTAGCTCTAATTGCAATCATTTCATTCCTTTGCAGGACTCCACACGACCCTCAACATGCTCAGCGGCACGACTCTCTTCAACTTGTTTCTGGCTCTACTCGTGATTGTCCTGCGGGATTCCAGCTGCCAAGGCTATCAGATGGTGGCTGCCTACCCTCTGAGCTCGAGCTTTGACGAACGCCAGCTCCACCGACGAGACCTCGCGAACAAGCACGAAGAGAGCGCGGCAGGATACCCGAAGCTCACCTCGGATCTCTTCGGATCCAACTCGGAAGAATCTTCAGACAGGAACCGACTGCAGGAAGAAAACGACTCATCTCTATCATCTGACGAGGTAACATACAGATAAGATGAATTTTTCCTTAAGATTCAGGATTTTTGAACGATAGCAAATAGGGCTGTTACATTTTGATTCTCAAAGGATAATAATAACCAAATTCCATCCAAAATATGTAGACTCTTTTGATCTACATGCCTAATCTTTGGTATTTTGTTCTTTAGACAATACTTTTTTTTAATTACAGCCAGTCACCCCATTACCACAGAATGAAGCCATATAAACAAGGATTATTGTGAGGGGTTGTTATGTCTTTACATAATACTGTCGGCAATTGAATTCAGACAGCATTCTTCCACAAAATATCTCATGTACATGGTTCTGGTGCAAGTTCGTCTGTCGTGACCGACACTTAATGTTTATCATTTTGTACCAGAGATATGAACACGCAACCTTCTGACTCCAGATTAGAAACTTCTGTGTTCATATCACGTCCGGGTCACCAATGAGGCAATTACCTGAGCTAGGATCGAACCTGCGACATATGGGTTCACAGCCGCGTAACACTAGTCAAAAGTGATCACCTTCGTCCAAAGGCTGTTACTGGCTTGTGAAGCTAGCGTCACACAAGTTCATTTGTCGTGACAGACCCTTAATGTTTATCATTTTGCTCCAGAGATAATGCTATTGGTAACTTCATTCAGATCTAATTTTACCAAATATAGGTCTCGCAAAAGGATCTAGCGTAAATCCATTAAGCATTTCAGAGAATGCTATTATTAGCCTTATTGAAATCCATTTTCACCAAAACTGTGCCTGTATATAGAACTAATGCATGTAAAAATCAGCTATTGCAGATCAAACATTGTGACATTCTGCTTTTCCTTGTCTCATGACCATTCTTCGAAATGAAGACATCCAATCCCAAAATGACCTCGTGCAACATCAAAAAGATGCATTAATTCACCTAAATTCTATCAGACAACATCTGTTTTAATAGTTAATCCTTTTAATGCCAACAGAAAGTATTTTACCTTTGCGGTGAATGCCGGCCTAATTTGACGAATTTGCTAAGATTCGGGAAGAAGCCCTTAAAAAAACAAAATAAAAAAAGTTTGTAAAATTCGAAAAGAAACAAATTACGAAATAACGGAAGAATAAATTAATGCTAATCTTATTTCAGTATTTTTTTGAAAAGTAAAACTCCCTCGCGTAAGTAACGATATATCGTCGTTGGTATCGTTCGCAAGAGTTGCGAAGGAACGATATATCGTCGTTCGGCACTACAAGGGTTAAAACAAATATCAAGTGTTATATTGCATTCTACAGTGGAATAAAAAAAAAGAACAATCAGCATTTTGAAAGCTTTGATTGTTTTTCTTTAATAAATGTATTTACCTTTTTGTACAGATGAGCAGGATTATTGCTATTTATTCGCCAACATATCTTGATGCTCATATAATACGCCATTAAACGTTGTCATGCTCCATCGATTTCAGATTACTTAAAAATATATAATAGATGACAACACATGGTCTTATGGTGTGCCTTATTCAGTGAAATTTCTTCTTTTAATAACCAAAAAAGGCTTAATTGTCTTAGAAAATAAAATAAAAATATTATGGCAGCAGCCAAGGAACGAAAATCATGAAAAAGCGCTTAACGATGGCACTTAATGACCTACAGATTGGAAGGATCTTTAGTTTATGAATCAAGACAAATTCCAAATATTCTTCTTCAAATGCTGATTATATTCGAAGAACATGACATGATTTGCTCTTTAAAACATTTTTTATATTTTTGCATAGATATAATTTTATAATTAATTTTTCATTGGCGTCCTGATATATTCTTGAATTCCATACATTAGTGTCCTCTACAACGATACAATAATTTTTTTAAAAAATTCGAGAATTTTTGTTTAACGACTTGACACCATTTGATGGTGAATTTCAGACAATAATAATCACAATAATCCATAATTTTTTGTTATGATGAATTTAAAAATTATTAAGTACCGAAACGCAGAAGCTAATCTTTAAAAAGGTTACTTTAAAAATGCTTCATAGAAAACTAAAAATGCAGGGAATAACTGTTTAAATCAAAATTTTGAAGGCTAATTATATAAAAAAAACTGAAAATAATGCAATAAGGATATTCAACCACAAAGAATGTCATAATACAGAATTTTATATTGAGCAACGTGAAGTTTTATATCAAGTTCAACGTTTAATATTGCATTTAAGATTTTATTTCGACCTTTACATTCATAATGAAAGAAAAACTTTTTAGTATTCAGTTTTTACAATACATATTTTAATGAAAGCATGTATTGTAAAATTTTATTTTCATTATTTAAAGTGTTTATTCGCTTTAGACAGCTCAAGAATTTGTCTATTCTTTCTCTCTAAATGTTTCTTCTAAAGAACAAATTTAAACATCACACATCTGATAGTGATTTAAATCTTAATAGAATAAATGTATATACCAATTTGTTGTTAGATTAAAAAAATTGCTGATATTGTATCTGCGTCCATCCTACCTTATACATTAAGGGCCGCGGTAACCTGGTTATAAGGTCTCGGCTTCGGAACCGGAGGGTTTCAGGGTCGAAATCCGATTCCATCGAAGAACCATCGTGTAAGCGGGCCTGATGCATGTTAAATCCGTCGGGGCCAAACATCCTCCTTCTGGTGTGGTGCGAAAGTTTGGAGATGGATGTCGTTCTCGTTATCTGACCACGGTTCAAAATTACGAGGTCCGTCCCAAAATAGCCCTAGTGTTACTTTAAAACGAGACGAACTACCTTATGTCTTAATAATATAACTAAACTAAACTACCTTATATCTTAAATTTTTGGTAACGTTTTAATTTTATTTTCATATAAAACTATCAAAATGGATTTTTTTTCTTTAATATATCTTATAAAAAAACAATTTGAAACTAACTTTAATTGAAAAGAGTCTATAAAGAAACAACGAATTCTGTCGGGGAGTTTCAACTCCATTCGAAAAAGAATACGATACTAATCTATCGGAACAGGATCCAATTTTCAGGAAGAAATCTAGAACGCGTCCTCTCATTTAAAGTTTCTCACGTAAGCGAATGATACTTTGTTTAAATATTTCATTCATCTTCCTGGGATACTCTCGACATTTCACTTAATGGAAATCTTGGCAGCTCCGCCATCTTACGAACTGCGTCCTACTTTAAACCGAATTTCTAATGCAAACTTTGTGGAACAATGAAATTCTGAGGTGATCTTCAGTCTGCTCGATATCTTATGCATTGCTTTCGAACAATCTATATTTAAAAGAATAAATAGAAATTTTGTGCCTATTGAAATCCTACTTGCTAGTCATCATTAATCCTACATCTTTTGATAGTTTTTTTTTTATCCAGAGCCTATTCTTACGATTTCTCATAGTCTGTTTCTACGCCCCACTATCGAAGTGTGAATTTTTCTCTACAAATGAGAGGGCGAGTTTATTAAAATAATGAGATATGATCATCGCTTGAGGATTGTTTTGATAAATATTTCTTAGTGCATTTGCAGATACCTAGGAGAACACTCGTAGTTTGGCAAAATGTACTTTCTAATTAGCTGCCAGATAATTCGTTCAATTCCACTTCTATTGTTGAAACAAATGCATGTTGTTGATAGGTTGTGGACGTATGAGAAGCGACTGCATCTTTAACTGTTTTGCATTTTTAATTTTCTAATTAGATTACATCTTCAGTTTCAGAATTGGGATGTCTTACCAATTCAATTAAAAATTCTTGTGGTACTTGAGGTCTTCATGGATTATGTGCAATATTTGTATTCAATTATTTCACGTCAGCTTGTAAAGTTTGAGATGCGATAATTCGATTGGTTCTGCCACGACAATTAAAGGATTAAATAATACTATTTATTAAAATTATAATATTTTGGTATTGCTGGTACTTAAATTATGGTTGTCTACGCGTTATATCACAATTAAAATTCCTAAATATTTAATTAAAGGGGTTTTTTTACATGCAGTTACTCAACCAATTGAGGTACACCTTACTTTTACTTGATAAATCTAACTTTCAATATAAATAACGCATCACCAAGAAAGGCAAATATGTTTTTATTTTTACACATAACAAATGGTTCAATTTAAAGTAAAAATAAAGAACGATCAACGGAACACTTCTAAACTGAAATGTTTCAGAAGCATTTTAAATATGCAAATGTTTGTCTCAAAAAAATTGAGAACACACCGATGGAATTTTTGTAATATCTCGCACACAATGAAAGTGTCAATATTTAGTTGATCTAAAATGCTGCAATATAACAAAAGCAGGCATCAAAAACAATAGCATTTGATTGTTATATGGGCTGTGATCAATACTCAAACAGAAGAAATGTGTATATATTCTTATTCAAGGACAATTATACAACTAAAGGAAATGCAATTATCTCTTTATTAAATTCATTTCAAAATAATCTTTTAATTTTTTTATGATTAACAAAATAACAATTCCTTAATTTTTTTTAATTAAGGCATTGCTATTTCATTAACTTTTTATAATGCATTTGTAAATCTTAAAACTTAGTACCGTTTCACTATAAATATAATACACTAAAAAAATTCGAAATTTGATTAAAAAGCAAACCTATATCATTTTACTGGACAGTTTTAAGTGAATAATTTGTAGATATTCTATAGGCACATCGGTTAAAAATAGAAACTTTATGCTTATAAAGAAACTTTTTTTGGCATATCAATTTGAAACAACATTTAACAACTTCAACTTGCAACTTAACAGTTTACTTTTTTCGGAGAGTCCAGTGTATCAACAAACCAAATTAAAATTTCAAGATATATGATCTATTCTATTTTCAGCTCTTACAATCTATGATTAGGAATTCAAACAAGACAACGACAAAAATCATTTCACCAAATCAAACTCGAAATCAAACCAATTTAAACTAGCATCATGTTGACTGAATCTGACAATACTTCTCTAGTCTTGAGTTTCTTGAGATAAAAATGGCTCTGTTTGAGTTGATTTCTTGTCCTTTTATTGCTCGAAGAAAGTTTGTTAGGTTACACAACAATCAAATAGAAGGAAAGTTTCAGACAATGCCTTTGGCGATTGCTGATACTTGAAGCGTAAAAATGCTGCCCAAATAAGCACTAGTCCGACTATAATCAAATCAAGTTAAGATATTGAAAGAGCTGGAAAAAAAATTTTGTAAAAGGTGTAGAATCTAAGGTATCTGTTGATTGAGAAAATAAAGAATATATTTTTGAATTTTGAGAAAAGTGTATAGACTGAATTGGATCCTAAGAAATAAATGCATAAACTTTTAACGAAAAGGGAACTCGTCAGATGAAAGTTTTGGATTGGATCCTATTTTGTATTTATTTAGAAACAAGGCGAAATATTTATAGAAGTAATTTGCTTAGATAATGGAAATTGTTAACCTCTTCAATGTCTTCAATTAGTGCTTCTTAAATACTCAAGTAACCATTGATCAAACTACTAGACGAGAAATTAGTTTTTGAATCGATATTTACAATCAGGCTAAATTTACAAATCAATGCTTTGGTTCTTAAATTTTAGAAGAATCTATGAAATGAAACGTTTATAAGGTTTAACCATATTACAATATTTTTATAATATATTGCTGATTAAATTCGATGTATAAATGAACTATTCATATAAGAAGAAATTAC
>JAPMOR010094857.1:0-19588 GCA_026543865.1 Argiope aurantia | reverse complement strand
GATAGATAGATAGATAGATAGATAGATAGATAGATAGATAGATAGATTTTATACTAATAATGATAATATTATTTATTAGCTGAGCACATAAAAATAAAAAAGAAATTCTTTTTATATTTCTCTGTGCATGTAAATATTTAATAATATGAAAGATAAACAATAAAGACTGGGAAATTTATGAATCATTATAAACTTTACGTATACTCAAATCAAAATATATCTATAATAATAAATCAAAGCAAATAGTGAGCCACAAAGAAAATAAAGAGGCCATGTCAAATGTCTTTAAGGCGTGTGTAAGAACAGATTATGATGAATTAGAATTAAATATTAAGCAATAAAAATTGCTGATTTCATTTTTTTTTTACAATCCAGCATTAAATAACATATATATAAAGCGCCAATTTTATCCAATATTTAGTTCTATACACATAATAACAATAAGACAAACAATTTAAACTTTAAAAACGCTTTCTCAGTGGCTTTCCACCAGAATGTAGGAGGTTCTGATTTCTGTATCGGATACTGACACAGATAAACCAGAGGCGTATTTTTCAAAATTCTGACTTGCGTTACAGATATCGCTGTGCTATCATAGAATTTCAACAATATTTCCATAATAATCTTGCATATGATGAGGTATTCCATTTATTTAAAGTAGTATTTAAATAATATATGCTTCGTTATAATAATGCTAATATCAAAAGCCCCACTAATTAGCAATGACACAGCATTAAACTGAAAATTAAAAAATGATTTTTTTGTCGATAATAAATTAATAGGATACAATTTCATGATTTAAATGTATTGCAAATATATTTTCCATTTATTTGCTATGTAATTTTCCTAATAATTTATTTTCGTAATATGCAAATACTTTATTTTCCATGTAATTTTGCTACCCATCACGAATAGTGCCATCCTGGAAAAATCGTTAATCTTTGTAAGATCTGTCCTGTGCGTGCTTAGCTTGGTGACCATTTGCGACTTGGTGATGAAATTGGCGACTTTGGCGACAAAATGGATCATACTGGAAAGTTCAAGAAGTTTCACGTTCCATCCAGTAGGAGCCAAAATACACTCAGATACGTCCTGGTTGGTCTGGAAGATTCTAGCCCCGCCTCCCGGAACTATAAAAGACAGGCAGTCTGAAGTCGTGTGTATCGTCAGAAGTGGTGTGTGAGAGTAGTCGGAGTCGCCGACAAGTAAAAGATATTAGAGGATTAGACAGCAAGCAAGCTGCTGAACTAACAATTAAATGTGCTTCGGCATTATTACGATGGATTGGCGGTATTTGTAGAAATATTGTGTAACAATATATCTTGCATCGATACTTTACAGTCAATATGATTAATCGACTGCTATAATTAATAGCCAATAATTATTTGCACACATAAAAATTTTAAATCAGCTATTACGATTAGTATGAATAATAACATATAAATACTCACATCAACTGAATTTGTTACTTTAACTTCAACATATAAATTCGACAATGGCATATAAAGAATAAATCACATTGCTAAAAAAAAATTCGTAAGTTAAATACAAAAAAATCAAATTTCAATTTTTTCTGTAAACATTTCTAAAAATAATATTAGCTTATAGCATTTATAATTCATCGGCTTTTTTTTTGTGTGTGTGTGCTTACCTATATTTAGAATATACTGTTTGAAAGAAAAGTTATTTCCGATACTTATATTCAGATTTGAGTTATATTTTATTCAGTTAATTTCAGTTGATCCAGAAAAAAAAATTCTTTAACAAATTTCATAAAAATATGCTAAACGATGATAAAAATAATCCATATAGATGTATTATACACGAAAGAAATAATCCTGGTTACTACATCATTGATTCAAAGCTTATAAAACCTTCATCAATAGAATTTAAAACTTGCCGAAGTACAAGCCGGTTAATATTTATAAGAAATCATTCATCCTCAAATCCAAATAACTTCCCATTCTTTATTTGCAGAGGAGCAAGTTGAAGAAAAGAAAGAACATCCACGCGTAAGATTCCGATATCTGATTTGCCTTTATCCTTTATCTAACGAACCGTGTCAAATCTTACCCTTCTCCTGGAACAACGTCATATTCCCAGGGGATAAGCTCTCATTTCACAGCATTTTCATCCTTTGGAGGATATTTCGTAAAGATCTATACAGTACCGTCGCTGATGAAATAGTTGTCCTATATTTCTTTTATTTTGACAATGACTTCGATGACATATTAAATTCCTATAATAGTGCCCTATAAAATAATTTAAAGATTCAATAATAATATTATGTACAAAGATTTAGATTGATTGCATGTATTCCTATAATTTCTTTATTTTTGGTTTTGAATATTTTTAATAATTTTGAATATTTGAATATTTTATATTAAAAAATCAAATGGTGAACTATTTTAGTCATTACATTTTGAAATTAGTCTGAAGAAATAAAATAAATAAAAGTGGATTTCCTATCCTGTTCATTGAGTCTTCATCACACTAATTTCATCTTCAATTTTGGTACTTTATCTTTAACAATAAATATAATCAACTGTTCGTATTATTTCTTCATATCTTCGTATTATAACTAATTTCATCTTCAGTTTTGGCACTTTACCTTTAACAATAAAAATAATCAACTGTTCTTCTCAAGTTCGTATTATTTCTTTATATAATAATGAATCTTAAGTTCAAATTCTTAAAATTAAAAGAAAGTGAAAATAATCGGTTTCTTCTGATCTCGTTAAAATAAAAGAATGTGTATTTGGAATGATATAGATTTAGAAGTAAAATTCACATTGAGAAAATATTTTAGAGCCGCGATTATTTCTCATATTAAAAAAATAGATTTTGCTTAAATATAAGAAACGAAGACAATATTTATTTCTCAGTTAATAGTATTAATTTTATACAGTGAAGTGACTTCACAAGCAAATATCAGCTTCACTCACAGGCAAATATCTTTTCATTTCTTATATTTCGTATTATATATTTTTAATTTGCATGCGTTATAACTTGTTCTGACTCATTCAATTAAAATCATATTTTCCTTCTTTTCAAATAAAGAGGTGAAATTTAAAAAATATGCATCCCACATTTAAGAGTTCCAAAAGTCAATAATTTGGATGATTTGGTTTGGTTATATTAACGTCCCGTTTAAAGCAACACTTGGGCTATTTTGGGACGGATCTCGTAATTTTGAACCGCGGTCAGATGACGAGGACGACATCTGAGCTGGCACCCCCCTCTCCACACCTCACCACACCAGCGGGAGGACGTTTGGTCAGGACGGATCTAACGTGCAACAGACCCACGTACACGACGGTTCTTCGGTGGAATCGGGTCTCGAACCTGAAACCCTCCGGTTCCGAAGCCGAGACCTTACCACCAGGCCACCGCGGCCCCAAATAATTTGGGTGAAAAGTCTGGTCGTCAAAGACGATTAGCTTTAGGGGAATATTGTGGAAAAATATCAAAATTTTGCTTATGTTTCATTTAATTAGAATTTTAAAAAATTCAATCCGAAGTGCACATACCCATCCCCAAGTAAGTATGTGACAAATTCGGTACCACTAAATCAAACAGTGTGACCAATAGAATGCCATCACATACACTCATATGCAAACACAAACACAAATCTTACATCTTCTCTATTATAAGAGAGAAAGATTAAATTTTTTGTAAAGTGGAGGCTTGAATTTAAACATTAAAATTAATTTTTTTCTAATAAATTTGATTCACTTTTCGATAATTGAATTTAATACAGAAAGGAGAAGTTAGTTAAGCTTTTATTGGTTTATGATTATATCAGTTCAAACGATTTCTATTATTATTTCGATTCGCATAAAACTTAATAATTCTTAAAACTTCGAGATAATTTTTTAATCATTCAGGCTAAATTTAAATTGCATTTGAATCAATTTAAATTACATTTATATCATACGGTGGCCGCAATCACTGGCACTATTACCCAACCTTACATTTACATACATTACACTATACACTGAGCATACATTAAATTGTGGTTCCTTACATTAACATATATCACACTATACACTGAGCACACATTAAACTGTGGTTCAAATTCTTTTCTCCTTCATGTCCCATAAGGCTTTCCAAAATTCAATGCTAGTGGCTATCTTCAACGGTAATGTAGGACCTAGAATTAATACACTAATATGTATTCCATATAGAGTACGAGAATCATTTTCCATTTTATTTTATTACTTTATGCAAGTGGCGCACTTATTTGGTAATTTAGGTTTGGTTTGGTTTAGTTATATTAACATCCCGTTTGAAGCAACACTTGGGCTATTTTTGGGACTGACCTCGTAATTTTGAACCATGGTTAGATGACGAGGACGACACCTGAGCTGGCACCCCCCTCTCCACACCGCACCACACCATCGGGAGGACGTTTGGTCAGGACGGATTTAACGTGCAACAGACCCCCTTACACGACGGTTCTTCGGTGGAATCGGGTCTCGAACCTGAACCGGTTCCGAAGCCGAGACCTTACCACCAGGCCACCGCGGCCTTTGGTAATTTAGGAGCCTGAATCAATTCATTAGCGTGTATTCCATATACAGAACGAGAATTTTATTTTTCCAATTTTGTTTTACTACTTTATTTACCTATTTTCCAAAAAGTATGTTCCAGAAATGCGGCCAGTAAAAAAATAAAAATGCAACATTTTGTTCAAACATAATTAAATGCAAATATTTTTCGGAACCAAAATAATTCAATAATACCTAATATGTGCAGTCATAATACTCCGAACAGTAAATTTTAAAACATCTTTTCAGTGTTCTTATCCTCGGAAAAAAAGATGAATAAAGCAATAATGATCTACATTCTACAAAAATATAGAGCTTTATCCTTTTAGTAAATAATTTCTGAAATTACTTTCAGTAGCATCAAACACTCACAATACAAAGAGAACAATACCACGAAAAACAATTGAGTAAACCGAGATCTCATATTTCTCCTTGTATGAAATTGTCTATTTTTCCATTCTCAATGGAAAAAAGTAGAAATCAAACTTTATTCTGTGTGTACAAATCAATAGCTACTGAAAATAAGGAGGGCTCTTTGTTTACCTGAATTTCACAAACGAAACAGCGAAAGATCTCAACAACAGACCGACGATGTTTTTTATTGTTAAACAAACAAATAAGCAGCGATAAATTATTTCTAATACTTGCATACCTTTTTCTTTTGCATAGAGTAAGTAGCTTTGTACTTGTTGGTCTCATATTCTGAATCTTTTCTAAGATCTGAGTATAAAGAAGCTCTGTTTGTCATTTATTTTCAGCCTTTTTTAAAGAGAACATTGAATTCAGTTTCCACTCAGTAACTAAATAGTAAACAGAAATATGCTTCGTTGGCTCATGCGTCTTCTATTTGCTTAAATTTAGCATCCAGGTACAGGTATACAAGATCTTGAATATTTTTCTTCTGTATGAGATTTAGATCTTTTTGCAGGCACTTTACATTCAAATAACAACATTATACATTTCTTCCTGAAACATACCGTTTTATTCGAAAACGAGTTTGTATAATTTGTGGAATTTGGATTCAAGTTCTTATAGAATATGTGTGTGTAAAATACTGCATTTTAAACATAAAAATTTATTAAAAGGGAAGTTTTTTTTAAATTTTAATTACGCTGAAAAACAGACCATGGCGTTGAAATATGAATAATTGGAACCGATATTTTGACATTTATTTTCATTTATTATGGTCTTGGCAAAGACCTATTCATCCACATGAGACATGACATCACATATGACATTTTATGTGGTACACTAATTTCAAATGTACTGAACTTTTAATTCAAGATGAAGATTCTGTAAATAGAAAATGCTCATGATGATTCTTAATCCTTCAAGATGAGGATTTGTATTATCTTCCTTATCTTCTGAAAAAAGAAATTATTGAAAACTCCTCATCTTCTAAAGAAAAAAAACTATTTTGATATGCTCATCTTTCGAAAAAAACTAATGTAAAATCCTCATACTTTTGAATATAAAAAAACAACTACTATAATTGCGCAATCCCTATGAATTTTTGCTCTTAGGATTATTTTAGTAAACCCATTTTTCGTCGCCGGTCACAATGTAATACAGAAATATCCTTTTGATTCTGTCTTTGAAGCAACTATTAACAAGCTGAGAATCGCCATTCAACATATGCTTCAACTCATATGCATCCAATTTCCTTACTTCTGTATCATTCCCATGGCTTTGAGGCGTTTCGAAATGGCTTGTTTGATCAATCAAAAATAAATCTACCAATTATTCTTGTGTCTAATATGAGTCTTCATAAAGTAAGTCTTTCAGTTTATAATCATCGTAAATTTTCTCTCTTTCGCCGCCATGTCGATCCTCGACGTCTAATCATTGCTCTTGAGACATTGAAAGAACTCACGAAATATCGTTTTACTAAAAGCAAACTCACTGTAAGTAAGTGGGAATATTGAATGCGTTTCAGCTTCTATTTTCTTCATATGGAGGCAGAAAATCAAAACTTACTTTTCCTCAAATGACGGGAATTTGATTCGAAAACTAACAGCTTCGACAGAGAATAAATTTATGATGCAAGCACAAATTCATTAACGCGGTCTTGTCATTATTATGAGAGATGTCCAAGTTTATTGTGTGACACTTTTGATCTGTTTGTTTTGATCCACACTTAACGTCCACCGAAAAATCAGTGGAGCTTAAGTTGTACATCTAATTATATTTTGTCTATGGTTATCACATTAGGCTACTTATCACCAACAAAAATTTACAACTTGGCTCAAATTTCCACCATGTACCCGATACTAAAAATTACCACTACCAAAAAAGGTAGTGTCGCAAGAAGTTATCGCCCGTTTGATCATTCATGCCTGTTTAAACCGAATTTTCACACACACACACAAATCGGGCCCAGAGAAAAAATTTTTAGACTCGAAGGGTTTTGAGATATTAAAAAAACCATTGTTTTCTAAATATCGACGCATGTGCAATATGATATTCACGTGATTGTTTAAAACCGTTTTAAACTGGTTTTCAGGAAAAAAAAATTCTGGTTTCGATATATATATAAAAGAAAATCGATTGATTTTGAGATGGTAAAAAACCATCGTTTTTCTAAATGTCCGTGATTGCTAAATATGAGCCATGGGAGAACATGATGTTTCTTTGTGGGATTGATGCCACGTGACTTAAAAAAAATAATGTCTTCACATGATAGGTTGAAATTTAAAATAGAGGTTTACAATTTTGTTTCCCATTTGTTTTGTCCATTTATATCTGTATTTATTTCTTTGTCTATTTATATCTATAAAGATTACACAGAGAGGCTATTTTTGCTTTTATAAACATCAAATAATGATTCAGAATAAACATAAATCAGTCCTTACATACAGAATTGAAAGCAGAAGCTCAAATAATTTCCCTTTGCTTTCATCACCGCCGGCATAGCACTTATAAAATAAATTCTTCAAAAGCAAAACATTCCTCCCTAAAGAACATTTCTTTTCAAACCTTGGTACCGAAAACTTTGAATAAATCATTAATAATTCACTCTCAATGAAGCATTGTGGGGGCTTTTTATGAATCAAATTTCAAATCATTTTTAAGAAAATAAAGAGCCGATGAATGAGATTAATAATTCAAGGTATGGAATAATAAAGAATAAAACCAGGGGCAAATGAATAGCTCGAAATCTCGCATTTGCTTTTGTATGTCCAATATTTCGGAAGTTTTTCATTTTTCTCCTGCTCAACGAACATAAAGAACCATCGATTCTTCTTTTAGCCTTCTCGGGTTGCACCATGCAATAGTAGTTGAGGATAAATGAGTTTTCCTCCTTTGCTTGGCGATCCCAAAACAACTTGAGAGTGAAGGAACTGCACAAATGAGAATTCTATTTTGCGCATTCCTCTTTACCGACACATCGACAAAAAGATCGATTATTTTTGGTACTTCAGGCATTCTTCTTCAGCACATAGTAAGGTGGATTGTATACATCAATCTCATATCTCTAATATTGTTAAGATATGCGTAATAACGCAGTACGATTCCATCATCCTTAGCTTTTCAAATCACATTTGCAATACATATATTGAATTTCTTCTGAATATCTGAAAGAACATAGATTTGATTCCTTATTTTACCTTTCTTATTTATCTTTATTTTAAGTGCTATGAGACAAATAGATAAATGAAAGTAAGTAAAAAAGTAATAAGTAATTTGATATCCTGGATTTCTGAAGCCAAGTTTTAACTTTTTAAATAAGGGGAAAAAATATCCTACATTCTAGACCACACTTTGTGAAATACTTTGTTAATTTTTGGATAAATTTCAGTTTATTTGCAACTATTTATTCTCATATATGAAATATGAAATTTCATATTACATTCTATGGAAAAAAAACTAAATAATTGAAATTACAAATATATTATAGTCTTTTGCAATACATATAATTCATTAACAGACAAACATAGACATAATTTTGGTTTTGGGGAATAATAATGCATTTTTACATTTTCAGCCGATTTATGTTATAGATATTTAATCGTAAAATTCCTTTTAAGCATAATTTCTAATAGTAAGGAAAAAATAATTACTTTTTTTTTACATTTAAGACCAAGTAGATTATATTGGTAGAAATTAAATAAAAAAATTAGGTTTCTTAATATGGCTATATAAAAAGTCCGGCAATCGCATAGTTAAATGTACATAAAACATTTACCTGGAGCATATAAAAATACGCTTTATTCTTTTAACTGTTTTCAGGCCCTTTACATTTATTTTTAAAAAAATATCTGATGCGCATTGTTCTTTATCACAAATGAAGAAGTGATATAAAATTTGATTTTAGAGTATATGGCACAAATTTAAATTTTTGCTGTTTAATATTTATTTTAAGTATTTTTTATTGATCATAAATGAATATTTCTGAATGAAATGAATAAATCTGAATTAAAGAGCACAGCAATAGATGTAGAGAAGCATTGGTTTATGATTATTCATGGTTTTTCAATAACAATTTTAAAAATATTTAGAAAATGTAACTTAAGATACTGCAAGCAAAATAAAACCGAAATCATTTTTCTAACAATTATTTTTACTAGTAAAAAATTAACAAAATTCCTTGATAAAATATATTTAAAAAAAACGTATTTTTCCCATTTATAGTTCAATTTAATGATAATATAAGCAAACGGTATTCCATGTAGTGGAATACTGCGCCGCAAAGGGTTAAGTCATGAGGGTCATCCCCGGCCACGATACAGTCCCTCTCGCAAGAGGTACGTTGCATCATTGATATTGTACAGCCAACCCATCATCATTTCTGTGCATACCAGGATGCCGAGAATCAACAAACTTGCTGGTTTCATCTCCATATCTGAGATATTCCCCGAGGGGGACAAATTTATTTGCGCTTGTCTTATATGAAGATAGCATTATTATTTTTCCTTTTTAATGCAATAAGAGAATTATTCACATACAAACCTTCATCTGTGTTTCAGGTTTAAAATTACTGCAAAAATATCTGCATGAAAGCGAAATAATTGTTTGTTTTGTCATTAGGATATTAGGATTCAGAAATTTTTCAAGCACAATTATTCTTTTATAAAAGTGATTAGTAATTCAAAATATGATAAAATGTGCAACAAGAAACGACTGAATAATACAAGTTTTCCATGATTGAATCTATATTGGAATTAGTAACTCGGAATACTATTAATAGTAATTGCACAATTGAGAAAACTGCACAGAATTTGAATGTTTCTCGATACCCGATCCAGACTAAGATGGATTATTTTAGCATACTTCACAAAATTCCACTCCATATTAATGCTTTGTTTTTCCCCTCCTCATACTCTGAATTCAACTAGGATATTAATGTGCAGCGTTTCTGAATATTCTTACTTCTTCCATCAAATTCCATTTGTCAGTATTCTGTTAATAAGGCAATATATATTCAACTTCGTCTCAGCAACTGAGACGAACTAAAATAAAAATAAAATCCTTCTGTACAACCTCTTGCTTACTCATAAGAGGATGTTGGTAAGAAGAAAGATGAAGAGTAATTTTTCTGTATTGGATGTAATCACATTTTACAGATGCTTGAAATTTGAATAACAAAGAGAATAATTGTGCTTTATCTGATGCATGCAGAGACTGTTCTAACAAACTTTCATGAATAGAATTCTATTATGAATAGAATTCTATTTTCTTGTATCACTTCCATTCTAAATAAAGCAAACTTAAAATTTGAAATGTTATAAAATGTTAGGTAACACATTTCATAAAATTCTACCAAATAAATTTATCCTTTAAATATGACTTTTTTTTTTTACGCACACAGAATTTTGTAAAATATTCGGCATTTGATGATAACCATTCTTGTAAATGATAATAAATATCATGAAAAGTATGTCGTTGATTTTTTCATGATGAGTAAATGATAATAAATATCATGAAAAGCAGGTCGTTGATGGTTTCATGATGAGTAAATGATTATAAATATGATGAAAAGCATGTCGTTCAGGTTTTTATATAAGGTTTTAAAAAGTGTTCAATTACATAAGTCAAAAATATATTGTACAATTATCAAAAATCAAAAATTACTATAGATGATGAACATTTTATACGAATATATTTTTACGGGTCCTTTCATTTTACTACAATTTGTTTGTCTGAATAATCAGATTTAGAGCTTTCATTATTAAAGATCAAATAAACATTATTAAAGAAAATGTTTTACTAAAAAAAATATTGCAAAGCTTCATGAATTGTCTTGGCAATATCCACAAAAGAAATTCGAATAAAATTAAAAGTTTCCTCATTGAAATGTTCTTGTTTTAATTCTCATAAAAATGAAAATTTTTACAAAGTAATAATCCACATGAAAAAAAAGTAGAAATAAATTCATATTTTTTGCAGACTTCACCTCTAAATAATAAAAATACGATTTGGGAAAAAAGTTCTAAAGGCGGAAAAAAGTTCTAAAAGTCTAAACAAAAATTCCATTATTTATGCGCTAGAAAATGGCAACAGTATTTCACCTTTCAACCTAATCACATTTCATTAAGATGCTCATCATGGCATTTTAGAATGTCTGAAATTTATTTCTCAAAACAATTTCACGCAAGAATTAATTCATCCGTCAAAAGCATCTGTGAACGAATTGTTATCAAAGAAGTGGTGCGATTCAATCAATGTTTGAACAGGTGATAGTCATTTCATGCCAAGTCTGAACTGTTGGTGAAATTAATAAAAATTAACGATCTCCTTTAAACTGCTACAATGTTTCTAGAAATATTCGAGATTATTATCACAAAACGAAATTTATTTTTAAAATTGGCAAAATTGAATCTTTATCTGGATAGTCTGCATGAGTTCATTATTTCAGAATCGTTGTAGCCAAAGGATAGTTCAAATGCAGAACCAAATTATTAAATTAAATTCCCATTTAGCGAGATATTCTACTTGTTCGTTCATTTTCAGTTAGTCAAGATTAATTGTAATGCAGTGGCTTGATCCTATCCGATCAAATAAAGGGTAGTGTTTATATCCAATTTTCTTTATTTACAGCCTTATTTATATAAAAACAACTCTCCCTCATCTAGGTTAAATGAATGATGCTATTTACAGCACGAAAATTAAACAAAATAGTTCCTCGAACAATTTCGGAGAAAACAACTTCCCGAAAACAGCTAACAGACTGTTGGCGTCTCAGGCTACTACAGGGGTAGCTCTCGGATTCCAACGAATTTCCTTCGGGTGGAATTTGATTCAGAAGTCCGATTCACACTAAACTTTTCTGACCTTTCCTCCTCTTTGCTCTCTTTTTTCCAAAAAATCTCGCATTTTATCTTTCTCTCAGACTCCACCTCTCATGTCCACATTGGTACACTTGGGCTCCCTGATACCCAATCACCGTTCAGAACAAACCTGAATGGACTTCGGTCGACCATGGGAATGTCCGTTGATGATCCACCCTCCACAATGGGAAAAATGAAGATTGACATCTGGAGGATTTGAAACTCTTCCTTTTCGAAGAAACGATTTATTTCCCTGGGAAAAGCACGTGTGGTTCCTTTTCTAGACTCACACTAACCAGATGACTGTATTTAAAAGGAGGTCCCCCACCTGGCAATCTAGAAACACTTAACACTGTGGGAGTTTTACAGCTTGATGATATATCTGGCCAGAAATGATAATTATCGAGTATGAGGAAAAGGGATGTCACAGTGGTCACCAGGATTTCAGGGTGATTGAGTTGAGTCTTTACAGCAGCCTTCTTACACCACTCATTAGAGCCAAACAGTATCAGAGATATGGTATTTTTTCAATATTTGCTTCTCATAAATGAGTCAAAGTAATTAGTTTCCTAATTACCTTTATGATTCACGATAAGAAAGAAATAATTTTAAAAATATCAATATTAGCAATTGAACTGAAAATTATTTCATGTGTTATCTTCATGAGTTCAATTTTTTGAAGAAATTATCCTTCCTCGCAAATAGAAGAAATTGATTTATTCTTTTATATATTTATAAAACTCTGATTATGATTTTATTTTATGAGATAAAGAATCGTACATTAATGGAAGAGTGGAAATGCTTCAAGATCATAAAGAACCAAAGAACTAAAACTTAGCTGAAAACTGAAATTGAATTGAACGAGCTGCATAACTGAGAAAGCTGAAACATACTTGATTCCTTTTTTTTTGATAATAAAAAATAATATGAATAATAACATGTCATATTTTTAATATGATTAGATCTTATTCTTTTGCATATAGTTACTTAATATTTATCAACTTTCTATTATAAACTTTATGAGATTCTGCGTAACAATACTCGGTATTCCAGCATATTCTACTTCCTTTCCTTTAACCTCATCTTTCAGTACAATTAATAAGGCAATATATATTCAATTTATTATCAGTAACCAGAAGCATGGATTCACAACTCTTTCTGTGTCATATTTTTTAAAGCTTCCTTATTAAATAACAGGATATCGAACTAAGAATGACGATGAATAAATTTGCTTGATTGTTCTTTATCATGATTCTTCTTTGGTTGGAATCAAAATTTCAATGAAAATAATCCGTCCCTTTCTGAAATGTAAAGGAACTAATTTAATATCTTTTCAGTCATAAAAGCTGGACGTTACACATTATTTTGCATTTTACAATAAGACTCCCAAGATTGTCTAGTTTAAACTTATTTCATTAGTTGTTCATATAACGATCGAAATCGTAACAATCGAAATATTCACAAAATATATAAAATACCAGAGAGCAATAATTTAATTTCATTTTTCTAAATGGTGGTATGACAATTTTGTTAGGAATTTCGATAATTAAGTTATCAAAAAAATTTCAGATCTATATTTTCCCTTGTTCTTTATTTTATGATGCGATCTCGAAGCATTGGAACGTTATTTAAATCAATTACTTAATCTGCATCTAAGCATACTGTTATTTAATCGAAATTGGATTTGATGCTATCTATTTTATAACCGTAGCTCTAAATGTAATTTTTGAGCAGAGTATATATATACTTGTTTTTACTACGTGTAATTGTCTTCGTAGGAGCTAGTACTTGTACTCACATTAATCTTCATCGCAGCTGTTTGTACTGTGTGTCCGCCACGAGAACACTTCCAGACAAATGTCCATGTTTACGGTGGGCGTTATAGAAACAGGCTTCTGTAGGGATAAAACATTTCGATTAAAAGGAATCGGATGGAAGTCTGGGGGTCATTTCTTTTCTTGGTGCCAATTTGAAGCGATATTGGGCCTGAAGAATTTTCAACTCCAAATGATAAAATGAATGCAGTAATTTATGATCCTTAATTGCTATGATGCTCATGATAACTTATATACATTGTAAATAAAAGCTTATTTATCGCCCTGTTATTTGAAATGACAGTTCGTGAGAAAAACTTTTGAAGATTTTTTGAAAATTATGAAATAATTACGATTATTTGCACAATTGTTTTTATGTTAAATTAGATAGCATACCTTGCGTTTGCTCCGGAGAATTTGATATTAAATACTTATATAAATTTAAAATAAATGAAGACGATTAATTTTTTGTCATGCATGATTCTACTTTAAATTTCTTAATTATATTTTTTATTCTTGTGCAATCGTTAGACTAGTGAATAATTATTTAGTTTTTCTATTTGATTGATTTGTTCTTTGTATATATATATAAAAAGAATATAAGATATTTCCAGTATTCCAAGTATTCAAATGATTTTCAGCTTAGTAGTCCCGGTTTGGGCATGCTTGTTCTGTCTGTGAGATGTGTGAATGTGCCCTCCTGTAAAAAGGGGTTGTGTACGCGAATGAGTGATGGCGTGATCTTGGTCCTACTGAAAAAGAGACGTTCACGCACCGTCTTAAAACCGCTGTCTTCGTAACAGCGGGCTAGTCCATGGCATTTGCCATAAGAAGCAACAACAACGAATCTCTATCTAGGGGATATGAACTCTTCCTACTATAACCTGTTTCTATAGCTACCGCCTTAAACATAGACATTTGTCCGGAAGTGTTCTCGTAGTGGACACACAGTACTCGCAGCTATCTGTACTGGTGATATTATAGTTTAATAAAGTCTGCCTAGTATAATAAATATAAACATGTTTATATTATAATAAAAGATTTTTAGTAACCCTATCTCATTAGTAATTTTATTGATTATTTCTATTTACTTCATAACCCATTAAAATTGAAAAACATATATTAGAATTTGATGGCAATGCAGTATTAGCTATTTTGTCTATATGTTGGTTGCAAATTTGTATTTTCTTTAACAATAATCAAAACTTTAACTTCTAAAGAACGAAGTCGTAGTATTATTTACGCACGCACGCACACACACACACACATACACATACATATACATATATATATACATACACATATATTGGTTTAATTTTGTTTCTATTTATCCTTTTACTTTATTAACTTGATATTTATTACTAATTACACACACACACACACACACACACAAACATATATATGTGTGTGTGTGTGTGTGTGTGCGTGAGTGTGTGTGTATCAGTAATAAATATCAAGTTAATAAAGTAAAAGGAGAATTAGAAACAAAATTTAACCAAAATAAAAGTAGAAAAATCCGGCCTGAAGACTTTCTCAAGGATCACCCTCAGGCAAGGATTCAAAATAAAGGATTTTTTTTGTAAGGTCACGAGGGATTAATATTGTTGGACTGACCCCTTACAGAAAAAATCCTTTGTTTTGAATCCTTGCCTGAGGGTAATCCTTAAAAAGGCTTCAGGCCGGATTTTTTTTAATTATTTGGTTTTAATTTTGTTTTTATTTCGCCTTTGAGTTTATTACTAATTAGGTTAGGTTCATATGTTTTTAGTATATATATATTTGATCATCGGAAAATTAAAAATTCTTTTTTTGGTACATTCGGTACGATGTCAGGAGTCCACAGGCCGGTTTAATAAATCTAAAGGGTTTTAGAAGAAATCATTTTATGCTTTTTATACCGTTTTTAAAAAGTAGTGTTTAAAAAATAGTGTAGCAAATATATTTAAGGAAATATAGTACGTTTTAAAAAGCCGCATTTTTATTCTCAAATTTAACAAAATTATTTTTATTTGTTATGTTTATTATTAAATATTAAATGTTTAAATTCGCCCGTATGAGAAAAAATATTAAGGAAATATTTCTATGTCACAATTTTCATTGAAGATATGGGCATAAGGGAATTAAAGGGATCGACAAAGATTGATAAATGAATAAATGATTTGGGGTTATCCGTTTCACAAAAAAATCGAATGATTTGCATTCTTTTTTTATTTCTTTATTTGCTGTGAATGTTATATGTCTTTTTTTCTCAAAAATACTGCATGTATTCAAAAATTTAAAAATGTTTCCCCTTTTTTGAAAAAAAAATCCCAAGTTTTCCCACGTTCTTTTCGCTTATTCGACTCAGTGATCACAAGACTACTAATTTAAAATAAATCTTTCTTTAACAACAAATAAATTAATATAAAGGTAGCACATTTTTTCTTTTCATATAGTCACTTCCTTAAAAAGATTAATTTTATCATTCAAGAGACGGACATTTTTAATGAATAAAGTATTTTTTATTCTCTTAAAATATACCCTTTTTATAAAACTATCAATTATATTCCTAAATTATTCTTGAGATATAAATATTCTTAAAATAAATAAATTTAATAAAATTTAGATTAATTTTTGAACGTATCAAAAGGGATATTCCGAAAGTGCCAACATAAGGGATGCCCACTAAGTAAATTTATCCGTTTCTACTTTTGAAATGCGTAATTACATATGTTTTAATGTTAATTTTTAAATACGTAAATTTCCATTAAAAAGCATATACAATGTTGGAAACAATTATTTCTTTATGTGTGAGTAAAACATACATACATAAAGGGAGAGATATAGATTTTCATTTCAAATAATTTCAATTCAAATAATAATTTATTTTTATAATTTTTTGATATTTTAAATTTTTGTTAATGTTTTAAGTATCCTAAACATTTATTTTTCAAATTAAATTGTTAATTTAAATTTTGAATTAATATTCGTATCAAAATAAATTTTTAGTTTTTATAATTTACATATTAGATTTATTTTAAAATAATTTAGGGAGAAAGAAATATGAAAGTAAAAAAATTTAATATTTTAAAAGCTTTAAATTTCTAAGAATATGAATAAGAATATTTATGAACGTAAAACATCCACAATTATTGCTACTCCCATAAGAAATTTGCGTAATCATTTCTCAAGTAATGTTTTAAAGATTTTTTTTTTTTTTTTTTTTTTTTTTTTTTTTGCATACGGAATCTGCAAATTTGTTTGCCATCTCTCCTGGATAAGAGAGTGGACATGAAAATAGAATAAAACCTATGTTTAGATAACAAACTATTTCCATTCATTTCGCTGTTCCATTATGTTTGAAAAATTATAATCAGAAAAGGAGTTTAAACATGCAATTTACAATAAAGTTAAATATAGATAAAGTGTAGTAATGTACCATCAAAATATTATTAGAAAATTCAGATTTTCATATTCAGAGTCAATTTCAGTATTATAGGAAGTTATAATATTTTTCTAATTCTATAATATAATTCTATGAATATTATAACATACAAGAAAATAAACTAAAAAAAAATTACTCTTTGAGAACTAAAGTCCCAAACAAAATGAAGCATCATTAAAGCACGTTTAATTTTTGAAAGCATCATTTAAATTTTACATTTATTGTATCATTATCATTTCAAATTTATTTTCTTTACATTTATTTCACATTTTTTTATTATTCCATTCCTGCTTTATTTTATTTAAAGCTAACATAATCAATAAATCTTCACTTTGATTTCAAAATTCAATAATATTGTTTTAATTATGCACGTACCTTGCAAAGATTGGGAGAATGCTTGTCAAAACACGAATCCTACTTTAAAAGTCAAATTATTTAAAGAAAAACTTTTATACTGCCAGTAAAATGTAGAATAAAGATATGAAGGGAAAAATATTAAGTGTCAAAATAAATTCTCAATACAAAAGTGTTTCTATATTTTGGAAATATGCAAATGCAACCTGTTGTTTTAGTTGTGAAAGAAATTTATTAATACTAATATATTTTTATTTTTGCTTATAATACATTTTGGTATTTATTAAATATATGGTCGAGAAAATGCAGAATTATTCCTACGTATTCAAATAATTTCGTGCACATCTTAATTTATTCCAATGATGTATTAAATAAGGCAATGTTTTACAAATTCTTATTAGTATTCAGTTGAGACATCACTTATTTTTACTAGTTGTGTTTTGGTCGGATTCAACAAAATTTTAATCGAATAAAAATAACTTACTAAATATTTTTCAGCAAAGCTTTTGATTTTCCCATAGTATCAACATTTACTTATTAATGTGCAGATGCATTTTTTGAAATACGTAAGTAAATTGAAGCCATGAACAAAAGATACAAATATTTCATTCTAAGATTGACAGAAATCGAATGAATGGCATAGTGTAATGAATTAAGAGTTTTTGGTGCTGCCACCTACATTTGAAATTTTTACACAATTGTGCATGAAAAAATCTGAAGAATTGAAAATTAGAAATCAGTTATACTCCATTTTTATTATAAAATTGAAAATTATTATTTTAAATATCTTTAATATTGGAAAGGCTTTTCTATTAATAAAATTATTGCTATTGTTATTATTATTTATTTTGCCTAGAAATAATTTGAAAATTGTATGACTTTAAATACTTTCACTTTTCTCAATGAGATGGCAGCACTAAATATAGGTTTAAAAAATGATCCGCGGGTTAAGTCCTCTTCAAAAACGGTTGTTAACCTTATTTTATAATATTGCACCTTTTAAAGCAAAAAGAGTAAGGCGGAATATTTTTGAAGAAAAAATACTAAAAAGAAGATTTTAGAAATATTTTTTATTCACCTAACCTCGAACTTAGAAATCTGTCTTAATATTTAGCACAATTCATGGAACTGTTCCCTTGTATACAGAATAACTTTGCCATTTATTACTTTTTTAAAGTAACATTATTTATTTCGAAAATTTGTATACAATTGAAATAATTTTAAAAACAATAAATCATTTTATTGTGATAAATTGACAATCCAATAAATTTGAAGTTATACCAAATCACGTTTAATGATACGTTTTAAATAAGACACAATAAAGCCTCACAAATCAAGTATTCATTTCACAAAAATAGGAAATAATAGAGTTGGTTTTGTTGAACACTTTCTCCATTTGATTCCTAAAAACAACAATAATCGGGGCCGTATAGCAGAAACCAGCATTTTAAAAATATTGAAATATTCTACATTGAAAAATCATTTCGTAATTTTTGATAAGATTAATACTTCTTTTATAAATAGATAGAAAGTTTATAATATAGATAAAAATTGATAATTAATTACTATATATTAGCGATAAAAGGAACATTAGTTTAATACCTTAATGTAATTAAATTTTTTCTACAAGTAAAGTAAATACTTCAAAACCATACGCTTTGGTATTATTATGCTATAATTCGCAGTAATAGTTATCCAAATATTTGCTAATAAATTCAATTCTTCCTTAGATAGAGCTGTCTCATTTGTGAATTAAAAGAGCATAGATGATAATGATATTCAATTGATTTTGATTTGATTTGCTTGGGGTTTACTAGCTCAAGAGCCATGACATTGACCATGCTGCGCCAAACACCAAAAAAATTATACCATTTTTAAATAATCATCGAAGAGGAAATGAGGAGAAACTCTAAAATGTAATCAAAATTTACATAAATGGAAAAAATTTTATGGACTTTAAAAATTTAAGGAGTTGGACATGATGTATCTTATCAAGCAAGAAAGATAATGGAGTGCAAGATTTTTGAAAAAACTGTAAACGCTGGGCATTGAAATTTGAGCAATCTGACAATATATGCTGGGCAGACATTTGACAATGACATCTCGAACAATAGAGGCGCTTGTACACCTGGAAATAAGTGAATATGAAGGAATCTAGTCTGGCCAATGTGTAAGCGT
>JAPMOR010094830.1:6585-18427 GCA_026543865.1 Argiope aurantia | reverse complement strand
ATTCATTGTAATTATCATTTAATATTTTTTAAATATCTCAATAATTAATTGTGGATTCTTACTCATTAATGCATATTTGTGCCATAAATGCTGTGCGGAATATTTCTACAAAATTTTATATCAATTCATTCTATTTATTCATGGATTTCTTCTTTGGAAGTCAAATTTGAAACTATGTCACAAAACGTAAAATATTTCCATTTTTTTTCTTCAAATTTTAATGTTTCAGAAAATCAATGCTATCCTGTAAATACTGATATGTATTAAATGGGTTGGGGAAATAGTGAATATTTTGTTATATTTTTATGCATTCAATCATTTTTGGCACATGTCAGCAGGCACAAATAAGTTCTAGGAAGAACTGAAATCAAAATCCAGAGCAGACCAAACCCGAGAGGAGAATGGAATAATTTTGTTAACGCAACAATTAAGATTGTTATTGCACTAACTTATTGATTTAATCCTATAATTTATATATATTTATTATTGGTATTTTTTAGTTTTCTCATTAAAAATGTACTAATGGCTCATAAAAGTAGGCAGGTTATGGATAAAAATAAAATTCACTTTTTATAATGATTTTATACAATATCATAGAAATCATTTATAAAATAAATGTGGAATAATATTTATTTAGGTATGTTGTAAATAATATCTACATTTTATTTTTACATTTTTAAGTCACTATAATAAATTATTTTCCTTTAATTCATGATGAATTGTGCATTTTTTCAATAAAAAAATATTGCACATTTCAGAGTCCTTTTCACCATATTATCTATACTTTGATTATCTCATTATCTTAAGATCTATAAGAAAACTTCCAAAATCAATTTTTCAGGGAGAATATTTTTTTTTTAAAATCAGGCATGCGTTTTGCATGAAATGAAATATTGTCGAAGAAAGAAGAAACTTTAAAACATCAAATAAATTTGTTCAGTAAAAAATCCATTATTTTTTCTTTTCTCACCATTTCCAAAGGGCTCTGAAATGATATTTATGGGGCTAACACCTTCTGCATCAGCATGCAGCTCACATGTCAAGCCATCGTCTTTTATGAGTCAGATTGTTGGCTAAAACCTTCTTCTATTTGCTATCAGTAGATTGCACTTGCAAAGTAAAGAAGGATGGTCAAGAGATGATAGGTTGCCTCTAGGGCGCAATTCATTTTTCTGAGTGAAAATATTTTTATTTACAAAAGACAGTAAATTTCATCGCAGATTGCATATAGATATTTTTCAGTGTCTTAAAATCTATTAAATCTCTGACAAGAAAAAAAAAGAAAAAAGAATGGATTATTTAGAATTTTCTACACTTCAAGCATATTTCTACATTGTAATGCTTCAGCGCAAATTAAAATTTTGTCTATCGCATGAAATGGAATTTTCTCAGCATATATTTATAAATGCATTCTCTTTTTTAAATCTTTTCTTTACTTTGGCTCATATAATATCATTGCCTGCATCTTTCCGCATTATTGATGCACAGGGTGGTTATAATTGATATTACCCTGTTTAGACCTACATAGTGACCGCTCTAGTGGAAAGATGTCGAAGAAATTTGATATTTAGGTTGTATGGATCATGGGGAACATAAATCTGCAATAAAATAAAATTAGTTCCAATTTCAACCGCCAGACATAAGAAAGTTAGTCAATGTAATACATCAGTTATTCTCTTTGAAATATCAAATTTCATTCTTAAACTTGAGAACTGAATGAAATAACTAGAATGGTCTGGGACTTATTTTTTAATATCATTTCTATTTTTATTTATTTCCAATAATTATTTTTGAACATTTTTTAAGATAGGTGTTTGCAGGTTTTGAACAACTTGTGCAAACTTTTATTTTTATAAACATTTCTTAGATATAAAAATTAAAAACATAAACAACGAAATCAGCAGAAAAAAAATATGCATTTGATTTCATCTGTTATTTTAAAATCTTAAGACTTTTATTGAATTAAGACTCCTTAATGCATTAAAAATAACATTTGTCTATCTATCTGTCCGTTTGTTTGTTTGAGACAAAAGTGACGCAAAATCACTTTGAGCTAGACTCATGAAAATTTGTATGTGGTCTTTACTTCAATTTTGCAAACCCAGTTGCCCAGGGGGGCACATCGAAATGAGGATGAGATGCTTCCGATATGGTTTTTAAATCTCACCACCCTAGAGAGTACACAAAAATTTGGGAGATTTGGCTCTCACATCAATGACGGGACGTACTTCCTTCGGGAAGGTTTGTACCGTGACTGGTGGTGGCCCTTAGGACTCAACCACAATTCCTGCCAGCGTAGTTGTTGTGGTGGTCTGGTCATTCAGTATTTTTATCCGTGTGCCTTCGGGCTGGTCGGAGAGTCAGTGATATAACTTACTTCAATTTTGATGATTTCTGTTGAATTTTGAGCGAAATCCCTTTTGAGGAAGTCACTGATATAGGCTCTCTGAATACAAGAAACGCAATAATTACTAAACAAAACAAGTTAGATGGCTAAACCTGGGTATACAGATTTAATACCTAAAGCGTAGATACTTACCAAATCTCGACAGATTCGTCAAGGCTATATGTCCATCTTACAAACATGAAGATGCGATCTCAAAAAGTAATAAATATTTGAAATAGCGTATGAAGTTTTCAAATTACAAATGTAGTTATTTCTAAAGTTTTGGTTTCATTCATTTGGAAATAACGCGTCTGAAAATAAGAATTCGATATTAGGGTACCTAATTCTAAATGCAAAGGAGTATCGCCTTCACCCAATAAAGCCAAGGATCACACAATATATTGACTAAAAATACTAAATCCATGCATAAGTACAAATTTTAAACTATTTCTAGCCATTGTCACACAAGGCATTCGCGGGATTACCTAATGTCCACTTTTTTATGCGCAGAGAAGGAGTTAACACCTATATTATTAGAGAGTATGCAAGAAAGCTTTCGAAAGTCTTCTCTCGTTGATTTCAATAGGACTTAAAAACGAGATAATCCTGTTGAGTCCACATTGTAACTTTAGAGAAGTATTTCTAACAGTTTCTTAATAGCAATTACCAGTAATAAATTCTCATTGTAGTGATATCATTAGTAATTCGTAATTTAGTTTACCAACAATAATAAAAACTTTAAACCATTATAGGCATTTACCGTGTCTAAAACATACATTTTAAAGACGTCATGTAATTCTAACAATTCTGCATTTCTCGGATGTGGAAGTAGAATGGTACTCAAAGTAATTCATGAAAACATGTAAGCGAAGAACTCCAACGGCACTTTGAAAATTACTTAATTGGTGAAGGATATAAATTTGTGTAAGTAGTGAAGAAATTCTGAGTAAACTGATTTATAAGGTAAGCATTATATTTTATTTCATACCTGTTTCCTAAATTTAAATCTTAACAAGACACTTCTGTCTTAGTAAAAGAGTAGGTAGTTTACAGTAGGGTTTGTGTGTAGTGCAGATCCCATGACTCCGCACACTTTCTCAACAAGGCACTGTGCAATTTGGTGGTTGCTTCATAATGGTGTGGGTTGTTTTTATGAGGAATAGAGTAGGTCCTTTAGTTCAATTGAACCAATCGTTGACAGGAAATTGTTAACTTCAGCTACTTAAAGATCATTTACATCCAATTATGGACTTCATGTATCCAAACAATGGATTGTGTATGGATGACAATGTGCTTTGTTACTTGGCTACAACCATGATCTACTGAAAATGTTCCCCAGAACCCCAAAATTCTCAGTCATTCAAATTAATCAGTCAGATACTTTAGTCTAATAAATGAATCATCCACTATTTCATTCATTTGATTGAAGGACAATAACTCAATGCTATAATACATAGTTCTCATAGATATATTTTTCATGTTCGTTCATCACTGTAGGATTATTCTATTAAACAGTGTATCTCAATGTGCTGAACAAAAAATAGATGCAAGTATTAAAATCTTGTGAGATCGGAAGCCAATCCATGCCTCTCCCTGTAAATATAGAATAATTCAGAATTTATCTTGAAATATTTGTCAAGAAAAGAAATAAAAAAAACCCTGTGATCCATTGTTTTTATTCTGATTGTACATAAACTAGTAGATTCTTGATGAGTTCTTTAATATCTGTGGTGTGATGAAAAATTGATAAAAAGCTGCAATGTTACTTTCTAAGTTTGCTTCAAGAGCTACTTCAAAATATTATTTCAATGAATCATCTTAAATATAACATATTCGTACATCTTTATCGGTTATCTTTAGTTATAATAAATTTGAAATTTCTCTACGAGATATCTAGGACTTTAAAAATAAATTGCTACTGATTTCATCTTTATGAGATTCACCAAATATTATGAGATTCACCAAATATATATTAATTTTAAATGAATTTTGAAATAATAACTGCAGCAACTGACCTGTAAAAAAATATTTATATCGAATGTCAATTAAAAGTTTTTTGGAGAGTTCAAAATTTTTTCTTGGCGATCTATAATACAAAAATTATTAGAAATATTCATTCTTTCACTGGTCTATTGTTAGCTTCATATTTCTTTCCAATCTAATCTAGAAAATGTTTCAAATGAGAATTCAAGATTCAAACACTTAGCGAAGCTTCCTCCATATTATCTGCGTCATGACGAAATTTAATATATTTTCAATATGCAAAATCTTAATCTTCTATCTGCTCTTGCATTCTTCGATATTTTCAAATTTTGTAAAATGTTATGTTTCTTTTTCTCAATATTCTATCTCTTTTTAATTTGGGGAATAGAAATTATCCGAAAAGAAAAAGGAAATTTCCAGTCAAGTAGGAAATTTAAATGTTGGCTTATTTAATTTTATTAGAATAAGTTGTTTCAAACTATAAAATTTTCAAAATGCTTAAGAATGAATGAGGTACTCTATTTAATCACATTTACAGAAATTTTATCGATATCTATACTTATAATAAAGTTCAATGTGTGTGTGTGTGTTGGCGCTCTACAGGCCAGACCATTCAACCTACAGCTACCACATTTTGCACGTGTATACCTTGGAGGCCGGAAATGTGCCCCTAGCGGTTATTTTTTCGAATTTTTAATTATAATTTTATTTATTTAAAAATTAAGCGAAATTTTGGCGTGTTTCTGCTATAACTTCCGAAAATATTAACGCACAAAAAAGATTTTTACATGAAGTTAAATATCAAAAACTTATCTTTTAAATGATATCAATGTTATAACTTTAAAATTAAATTTCTATTTTTAATGAATTTTTAAATAAATATTTTAACTATATATTTCAACATTATTTTCGTACAAAATAAAAATAAAATTTTAGCTGCACGAACAAGTTTTGCATTCATGGGAAAAAATTAGCTTTTTCCAAAGTTTTGCATCACATTGATTAAAGCTCCAATTAAAAATAAATTAAATATTTTTGGAAATCAAATCTGCAAAAATATAATTTTCGGCACGTGTCTGTAGGAAATGAAACAAATACGAAATATTATTTTTTCTAAAAAATAAATTCAAGAAAAATTATTTTATGATCTTTTACACTCTCTATATTATTAATCCAATCAATCAGTTTTATTTTAAGGCGTGTTTTTTTTTTCATATGAACAAGATATCCATTCAAATCAGGACCACACAGCTAATTTGTAAACCTTTAGTAAGACACAGATCTGCTAAAATGGTCTAAATGGAAAATGATTATATTTTATGTAACTTGATTCAATAAATGCTCCAATAAATAACGAATTTTTGATTTTACATAAAGTTTCTGCTGTGGAAATCATGAATAACATGTAATTCATAATCATGAATAACATTTTCTTGAAGCACTTATATTTTAAATAAAAAGAGTTAATTTTCAATCAACTAAATCAATCACTTAAAACTGACTGATTTATGAAAATTTGAATATCACTATTCAATAAAAAAAAGATACTTTTAGTTTTTCCATCGATCGTTTCAAAGAAAATACGTCAATCAGCGCGCAGGTTTCTCGAGATTAATTGGCCTAAGATTATGAAAATGTTGAGTTTTTCTAAATTTTTAACATTCAAAACTTCATAAATAAGTCTTAGTTGATTGTGGAAAATAGAAACAATCATTCATTTATTTAAAATTTGGTGTGTTCAGAATATTTCTCAGAATATAATACCTTACTGCATTAAATTTAGACTTCATAATTTTTGAATTATATGTATAGGTAGGAACAAAATATTATTATTGATTTCATTTCAACCCTTTTGAAAGCAAAATTAAAACTGAATTTTATGCTGAATCTGAGAAATTTTTGTTGAATTATTGTTTGAGATATTACATAAATTATGAAAAATATTTTGTAGTTCACATAAGACTTAAATGCCGAGCGATTCTGTTTGCAATACTCATATTCAATAATAATAATAATAAATAAATAACAATAAAGATGATAAATAAAATAAAACGCTTGGTTTTTATTAAAAAAATATCTTTATGTTAGTTTCAATTTTAGTATTTGCACTTTAAATTAAAGTTGAAGTTTTACCGGAAATGACAACAAATTAGGAAAAATATATATTGTAAACTGGACGAAGAGATCTAAACAACAGTATAAGTTTGGTATGACTATGAAAATTTGAAGATTAAAAATGTTTTGTTTGAGAATCTATTAAGAGACCAGTTACTTAAAATATTTAATTGAAAATTGTAGCGAGCTGTAATACTGGTGAAACGGCTGGTCGCCAAAGGCGGCTAGTTCATAATAAAATCAAACATGTTTTTAAATCAGATTAATAAAAGTGTGGGGAAAATATTTTTAAAAGAAATTCTATATTTCTAGTAAAAACAATAAATAGTGATTAATTTAAAATATTTCTCTTTCAGTAATATATGAAACATTTTTACAGAATTTTGTTGAAAACATTTCATTTTTCATGTTGACTATGACTTGGTGAAAAATGTTAGAGTTTATTTTTACGAAAGTAAATATGTTTTTAAAAGGAAAAGAAAAAAAGAGCTTATAGATTGAAAAGAAATATGATTTTTAGAAATTGAAGTAAGTCTTGAGAAATTGATACATCGTCTTTTGAAAATTATAAATATGTATTGTTGAAAGAAAATGTGAATTTCATTTCGAGTAATTTGCCTTTGAATAAATAAAAAAAAATATATAAAAACATCTAGAAATTACAAAATGGTGAATAACAAATATATCAAATCATTTAAATGGCTCCTTCATTTCATTCTTTTGCTGATTACATAGGAAGCAACATGCACGTCTCTCTATCCTTATTTGTCAAAAGCGTTATCAGAGCAAAAGAATAGTTAATCGATGAAAAAATATTGAATATTTCAAATAGAATTTAAAACAGGTCAAACATTTTAATACCTTTGATTCTTATGCTAATGCAATTATATACAAATTAATATTAATTTAATTTAAATTCAAGCATGGGGTGACCTTAAAGTGTTTATTTGATTAAATATTGTTTATATGAGGGGTGATCCAAAAAAAAAGTTTACAATCAGCATTATTTGGATAGTAGAAATTGTGGATTGGAATATTGTAACACAGAGGGGAGACAGATGGCGCTAATTGTCTTAGACCGGTCGTTCGAGCAGATAGTGTTAGTACATGACGTCTAGAAAAGTGGTCTCGCACAGAGGTTCGAGCCGCAATACGATTTCTATGTACCAAGAATGTGTCCCTATCGGACATTCACAGATAAATCGATGAAGTGTCCAAGGTCGAAGCAATGAGTAGACAACAGGAGGCGAAATGATGTCGTTCTTTTGAAGCGGCCAGAGAGATTACTGGAAACGTTTAGGTGGGAGTTCTGGAGCCCACCTCCCATACAGTCTCGATTTGGCTCCCAGTGACTATTTCCTTTTCTCGGCATTGAAGAAAACCTTATCCGAAACAAGATTCATATCAGAAGGTAATGTTCAAAAAGGTGGCGAGAACTGGCTCAATAGCCAGAGACCTTTTGTTACCAAGACGGGTTGAGCAAATTCGTCCAAGAATGTGATAAATGCCTCAACTATTTTGGTGATTATGTAGAGAAGTGACTGCTACATATGTATCTTAATTACCATTTGTATCATGTGTCTATTGTTAATAAAGCATTTTTCCTTTGCCTTGTAAACTTTTCTGCGAATCACCCCTCGTAGAATAAAAAGTAGGAGAAAACGACAAACTGAAATTAGTTTTGCAATTTAAATTAATTATGTTAATACATTTTAAAAGGAGAACTATTATGAACTCAAAGAATATCAAGCATATTATCGATTTTACTGCACACGTTTACGGAATCATAATAGATGATTCCTTAGTGAATCGACTTCTTAATTATTCGATGTTAAAAATTTCTGAAAAAAAATTTTTATTCCTAATGTATCTTTCAGAAAAAAAAATCAAATGGTATAATATCGGGAGAGATATGAAAGCTAATATTCGCAATTATCGATTCGGGAAAGTTTCAACCACATAATCACGTAAACACCCAATTCTTAATTTATGGTTAATTTCGAAGAGGGCGTTTTTTCTGAAAAAAAAAACCCCATTAAATTTAAAATACTAAAACGACAAAAACGGACAATAGAAACAATATTAACAATCTAGAACAAGAATTATGAGTAATAAAATAAAAAACCGGGAAAATCTGGAAACTCCATAACGCTTCATGCGCGAAGCATCACAATTGATCAGTTACGATTTGCTGTTGAACACACTGTCCATCGACTTGAAATTTTACAAGAGAATGAGGGGGGTTACATGGAGCACCTTGCCCTACATCGTCCTGGGCATGATTAGCAATTGTTCCTTTTGTGCAATTTTGTGCTAAAATGTTCTTGTTTCTGCAAACTGAACTGATTTCCTTCTCTCAAACAGCGTACTTTTATTTAACCTTTACTCAATGTGGTTCGATGGCAGGGTGATCAGAAACTTGTCAATAAATGTTAATACTGTTTCTGTATTCAGTTCTGATCGTTTACTGTATAAAATTTGCTTTCTGGAAAATTCGCCCTCTGCTGGAAATTTAGGAGCTTTTCTTGAAATTCCGTTATTGCATATCATGTACAGTTTATATACAAAATTTCTTTGCAATCTGTTCACCTGTTTGCGTTAAAGGATGTTGTTTATAGGGAAAGTTTAATTATAACCAACCTGTATATGAAATCCATATTCTGAATGTATTCAAACTACTTTCATAACTGACAGAAAGCATTTATATAAAAATAAAACCAGTGTTACGTAGTAATTGTAATTTTAATCAAGATTTAAGGCATACATTCTTAGATATTATACCTTATATTATAAAGGGGTATAGGAATGTTTTCTAAAAAAATATAGTTCTATCAAATCATAGTAAGTAATAAAATATCTTAGTGATAAAAACATTTATTGAAATAAGAAACGAAAGTTTTCTCTCTAGAACACCCATATTCATTTCATAAGACATAAATATTTCCTGTCTCTGGAGTGTAACATAATACGTTAAATGATTCTCAAGAGACAAATGTTTTTTCCAATAAAAAACAAAGTATTATTCTTTTACGTTCTATTTTATTAAAAAGTAAATGTGCATTAAGAATTTTCTTACATATAAGTGACTGCTATCTTTTGATAAATACAAAGATTTTAACTTTATTCCCACACTGCCAAAGAAAATAAATGGTCAATAAAGGCTTTTTTGGCTCAGGCATTTAGTGGAAATCATTAGCGGCATGTGAACACAGAGAAAAAAGAAGAAACACATTTCAATTTTAATTTCAACATTAAGTGGTGTTTTTCAGCTTTAACTTGAATCTTATTACATTTTGCAAGACAGGAAGTTAAAATTGTCGTTGTTGGATTTAGTTTCTTCTTCTTATTTTTTATTTATCCACAAGCGCATACATTTTTGGTGTACCGTTTCAATAACTGTAGATTTTACTTGTAATGTTTTAATTACTTATGTTAGAAAAATCTCTGGATGGTAATTAATATATTGCAACTAATAATCATAGCCTTAAGGAGAGGATTTTAGATATTTCACAAATCACATTAATTTTCTAAAATATATGATTGGTTACAATATTAAGGGAAATAACTATATGGGATATATCTATATCTATCTATCTATCTATACACTTTTTATTCGTATTAAATAGTTGGTAGAGTCTCCACCTGAGGCACTTAAAGCATTAGCCTTCCGAGCTATGCTTTCCACAAGTGTTTGGATGATAGATAGTGATATTTTTTCCACTCGGTGTGAGGAAGCCATGAAAGTTCTTTCACTGATTTTGAAAGACTTCTGCATCCCTTAATTCGGTTATCAAACTCGTGTCGAATATTTACTCTAGAATTCAAGTTTGGACTCTCGGTAGGCCAGTCCAATCGGTTCACCCCATTGGCATCATACCAACCCATAGCGGACCCCTCAAAATGATAAGTTTCGTCTCCAAACCCAGAAATAACATTGATTAAGTACGTAAAATTACCACAGCGTAGGAAGCGTATAGTTATCTAGAATTGAGGAGAAAGAATCATCATTGAGTTTATTATGAATTGGGATCAAGGGTTTCAGTGTATACCATGTGAAACATCCCCAAAACATAATTCCAAATCCGCCAAATTTTTCTGTAGGCACAATGCATTCTGGCAAATGTCATTATCCATGCATACACCACACCCAGACTCTGCTATCCAACTCGTATAGATTGAAATTTGATTCGCCATTCCAGAGAACCTGTTTCCACTCATCTACGCTCCAATTTCGATGTGCTTTGCACCACCTTAACCGAGAAGTGAGGTCGGATTTTGTAATCATAAGTTTACAGGCGGTAACACGATCATGGAAACCAAACAAATTTGCTTCCTTGAGAATGTTATTCGTTGGAACGGCAATTCTGGATTTGTGATGGAACTCCTGTCATTTGTAGGGCATCATTTTGGTGATGTGTTTCCGAATTTCTTTGGGCAGCATTCCGTGATCTCACTCTTAGTTTCGTCCACTCATGTTCCATTTCTTAATCACAAAAGCCATTGTCGATTTTGGAATGTTTAACTCATATGATATGTCCCTTAAGGATAGGCCATTTCTATAATATCCGACAATTACGCATTTCTTGAAGTCGGACAGCTCTGAATTTCAAGGCATTTTGAATGCGACTATTGCCAATGCTGTTTCCTACAAGATGATTAAATATAGAAGCCGTGATGTAGATCAGGATCATCGTGTCTTGCATCGGTGTCCAAATAATTATTGGCATGTATATATTGATGCACTCCAATAATAAAATAAACATATTTTTTTCCTTGCCTGCTTTAGTTAGTTATACTATTCTTCTTTGATGCACACTTATTTAAGCTTGACATTTTATAGCAATCAAGAAAAAAAATTACTTGTTACCAACTTTTAAATCAGTGAAAATATCAACATTCTGCTGTCTTTTATCAGCAGATATTATAAAAGAAAACGTTAAAAAAATGTTTTCTTCTTTCACATTCATCATAAGTAAATTAAGAAGCTTCGTTTCCAAAATCATAGAATCCAAATGTTCGTCCGAATAAATATATGTTTTTTATTTCACAAATCGCCTCAAACGAATATAATAACATATTTTTAAAAAAATTTCCTTGCAAAGGCAAACAAAGAATAACGCTGAATTTTCCTTTATGAATTTAATTTTTCGTGCAAAAATATTGATTAATTCTACCAATCACGTAGATTATCATTAACATGTATAGTCTGTTGAACATGCCGCTTTTGTTCAAATAAGTAGGTTTTGAAATGAAGTAGGTTTTGAAACTTTAAAGAACAAACACACGAAATTCCTTCTTTATTTTTAAATTCGAATCTCAATTAATGAGAATTATTAATCCATGACAATCTAGCAAAAA
>JAPMOR010094822.1:116425-138122 GCA_026543865.1 Argiope aurantia | reverse complement strand
TTTATTTTCTGTGAGAATAAAATAATTTTGATTGGATTTGAACATGATACATAATGGTGAAAAAATATCTGCAAAGTTCATAGATGGCCCATACAGCTCCATGGGATGATGGATGGAATTTGAAATTCCCCCCCCCCTCCCCAACTCGCTCTTTTCTATTGAAAAAGGTTGATTCAAATGAGGTAAAATGTCCTCTTATTATAGTAAACAACTTATAACAACCTAGCTGAAAGTCTTTCAATAGCAGTGATTACTAGAAGCTATGGATTGAAAAGTGGTTACTCCGTCTTTAATTTCGTCTGCTTTTTAAATCCGAAGATAGTGTGTTGAAAGGCCCCATCAGTTACATTTTATTCCACCCTCTTTCATCACTCTAACTCTTATTAGAGGACTAACGATGGATAGTTATAATTTTCTTTTTATAATTTCAAATAAATGAGATTTGCTTTCGCCTTCCAGAAAATATTAAAAAATTTAGCTTAAACAGATTTTTTTTAAATTCATATAATTCTGAATTATTTTCATTAAATTGCACAAGTATATTTAGGAACTCAATTTCAAGTCTTTTAATGAATTGATAATAATGCTCTGAAATTTGTCAACTCATTTAACATTGAAGATAACAGTCTCAACCCTTTGGTTTAGAGTGTATCCTGAAGGAGAATATCCATTATGTTGATTCGATGATGATATCCACACAGCTTCCTTAACCATATTACCAAACACACAACAAATAAACAAGTTCAGTCCATGACAGCAGACAAAGTGAATCCGATATACATACCCGGCTGATCTTCAGTTGAGCTTTAACGTAAATTATATGTTTGATTCATCAGCAGACGGTGTATCCCCAAAACATTCTGACATATTCTAATGAAAGTGTTGTCCTCTAGTCCATACCAAGCATTAATAGAGAATGAGCAAGGTTATAAACATCAGGAATGCTTACGCTTTCTGTGTCCCTCTCATAAGAATTTTGTGCTTCACAGCATAACAAATAAAACATTTTGAATGATTTTTCTTTTTTACCTATTAAAATCAAAATTCGAATCAAAACTAGAACTATCATTTCATTACGAAGAATCGTATACCAATTTTCATTTTTTCAAATACGAAATGTATGTGATAATATAAATCGCCAGACAACCAGTCGTTTGATGGATTTGCTTCAAAATTTGATAAAAACCATTTTAAAGACTAAAACTGTGTTTCATTTTTTTAACACTGCCTTTTTAAATTATCGCAAAAGAACATACCTAGATTAAGGTTTGAAATTTGATTCAGATCCGGTTCAATTTTATCCACCTAGTTTTATAAGTCTTGTAGCTATCATGTTCACTTGCTATCGGACAGCCAGACCTCTTGTCAATGGATTTTGTTCAATATTTAATATATGTTCTTTTAAACCATATTTGTAGAACTTCATCATTCTTCTAATCAAATCGCTTATGTATTATCGTCTCACAGACACATCATTTCAAGATATGGCTTTTCAGCTTAGGAAAAGTCTGAAACGTGAAAATTCGTCCGAATCTTGAGTTCGATTTTTTTTTGATAATTATAATATTTTCTCTTTGTATACTTCATAAATCAAAGTTTAAAAATCTGCACAAGGCTATAAAAAATGCTATACAAGGTAAGTCAGCGGAGTCGTGGAGCTATGAAATTTGAGCTGTGATTTAATTCTAAAATAGAAGGTGCACACAAGGAAATATTAAATTTTTTAAAAATCTTTTTAATAAAAAGTATTTTAACGACTATTCTTTATTTCGGAGCATCTTATTACACAAAAGTCCTTTCAGAAGTCATCAAAAGCGCGCGCACACACACACACACCATATTATTTCCTTACAATTTTTCTAGCTAACTATTATAAATTTTTAAGAATACCTTAATGTTTATTGTACAGTGCTGTTATTCTTGATATATATACAACACCAAATTGTAACGATATTCAATTTTTTTATATGGGCGTAATTGCTGATTCATAATTAAAAGTTTTTTTTAAAAAAATAAACAAAGAATAAATTATACGCTATTATTTTATTTCAATATTTCGGGTTCGAGAATCAAACCCCTTAAAAATTTAAAAAAAAAATTATTACTACAAGCAAAGAAAACTTGTAAGAAATCTATTTCCTCTACATTTTAAAATATCGGCTAAAATGCTTCCACTATAGTAGCAAAAGGAACGTTTGGCCTTTGATGAATGTGGTAAATCTTTCGAGAAGCCAGACTCGAACATGTGATCCTCCGGTTCTTAAATCAAGGCTCTGCTCCGAAGTCACCCGGCATTGTCCATTTACAGGATATTAGTACATCATATTATGTATAGATATACTTGTCTATTCAATTATTTATCATAGGCGAATTGTAGGAAATGGGTCATTCAGATTTGTTGTAAAATGGAATAAATTCAAATACCTGAATTTTACAAGTATTTGCAAGTCATGTTTTAAAACATTGGAATACTTTCAATTATAAAATAAAATTCACAATTAAGTGTATTTACAATTATATCTGAAATTAATCATTTAATATCATTTAATTTATAGTCATCGTTCATTTGCTGGTTTTCACAATGGGTTCTTGTCGGTTGTGTGGATACTTAAGTGGTTTCTGCTTATTCCTAAAATTAACTTCTTTTACGATAGATTTGATGTTAAGTACTTTTCAGCTTAATGCATCCAATAACATGTAGTTAAGATTATTATATGTTATGATGCTGATGAAGGCATTAAAAGGCAAAAGAACGATTCCTATAACTTTCAAGTCTTAAAATTAATTTTTTGAAAGAATACTTTGATTTTACTAGATGAAAAGCTACAGTTGGGTTATTTAGGTATTAAATTTATCATTTTGCACCCTAGTCAGTTAATTTGCCCAGTCTCGATTCTACCAACTTTTCTCGCCAAATTTCTCCATATCAACAATATTAGAATATTTATCCCATGACTGACAGAAGCGGATTTAAGATTAGTCAATTTAGGCAGCAAGCTAAGGCTGCAGGCAGGTCAATTAAAATCCACCAATTAAATCTATAAAAAAAGAATTTTCTATAAGTTATAAAACATTACGGCTGCAACGTATGTTTATATTGATTTATTTAAATTATTATAAAATGAATTAAAATATTGATCATTTATTTAAACGATTGTGTTATATTTCGCTTAACAGATTTTGTAAAGCAATAATTCTGAATGCCATTTTGTTTGATATTTATTCTTTTTTTATAATTTTTCATAACATTTAAATTTTATTTGTAAGAAAATGCTGATAATTATGGCTAACTTCCCAAGAATTTTATTATTTACATTTTACACGATACATGTATTTAAAAAATAAATGAATAAAACTATGCATCTTTTTACAAAACTACCAAAATGAGAAATAAATTAATATGTTAACGATTTGTCTCAGTTTAATTAAAAACTTCGGAATTAAATTGATCTTTTATTAAAAAGAGGGGCCTTTTAATATTCGCTATCAATACAAAAAAAATCCCCCATTGATAAAAGCAGACAAAACATAAAGAAGATATATATTCTATGCGAATCCTCTGTGGTACGAGGTTTCAAACCTGCGATCTTAACAAAAATAAAATTTTGCCACATGATTGCGATATCACTTAATAGTAGCAAGGGAACACTAAAAGAGCTACATTTCATTCTTTATACTAAATAAAATACTAAAGCTATTTGGGATATACAGTTAAAATCAGTAACAAAATTTCACCCATCACTATATTGTTTTTTCGATTAGATATAAAGATAGATCAATTCAATACAATCATCAATAAAATTTCATTCAATTAGTGAAAATCGGTTATAAGCTTTAATATTGACCCCAGACAAAAGGGATCAATATTAAAGCTTATAAATTCTAACATAATCCTACTTTATGATGTGATCAATAGAAACTCTTCTCGTACTTCTCTATAGAGGTTTCAGGGCTATCACTCGCATTCAAACATTGAGTCGTTTCATTTGCACAGTAATCGAACTTTAAAATTCCCCGTGTTCTATTGTCTACATAAACAATAACATATCATAAAGGCTCTCAAAGAATTACACAATTTTAGTCTCTGAATTTAGTTCAAATATAAACTTGAAAAAATTATAGTTTGTGTATCGTTATGATACAATTCAAAACTTCAACTAGTTTCCAGAACCTCTAAACACAAATAATTTATCTCCCGTAATTATTATTTTATTCTAAAACAAAATATTAATTAACAGTGGAAGAAATAAGAACTTAAAATTGCCTTTATATAAATGAAGCTTTGAAATCCGATCAGTATTAAGGCAATAATTGATGGCAAAATAATTAAGTACTCTGTTTTGAATTTGAATCCCTTCGAACTTACCAATGTTTCATTAGCCGCTGTGACAGAGAGGCGTTATTCCAAAGAAAAATTAACTCTACTACTCCTTTGAATAAAAATCCAAATTGATCAATATTAGCCGAATTAAATGGATTTGAATTGTTTTACAAAAATAAGAATTGTTTTATATATACATAATATTTTCACAAATCCTAATATTCGAATAAAAAATATCGGAATTTTGCAATTATATTAATTATTTAAGATTAATGTGATATTTAACAACGTGTTAAAATAATAATAAGAAATAAAAATAAGATTTTCCAAAAAAAAAAAATCTTAATTCTAAATTTCTCTTAAAAAGATCAGGAATTACGAAATCAATATTATATATATATATATATCCTGCATTACAGTAAAAGTTTTAACAGACAGCATTATTAATAAATATATTTAAGCAAGAAATTTATACATTATTTACTTTTTGGAAAACGTTAAATATTTAAGAGCAGCGAAATTGAATTAGAAACTGTATTTCAAATGAATGAATAAATAAACAAAACTATAAAGATCATATTTGTACAACAATACAGCTGGAATAACATTGAATAAATAAAACTGAAAGAAAAAAAATTACCATAATTACCATGTTTTAATTTACATTTCGCCTTTAGTTAACAAAAACAAGTGAAAGATTTGAAATCGTTTGGATATTTTTCTCTAGTAAAAATTTTTGTCGTCATATTAATACATAAACGATAAGAATAATAAAAGTTGTATAATTCAATAGCACTTGATATTTTAATATGAAATATTCTCACTTAACTATACAGAATTTTAGATTAAATCAAAATAAAATAAAAATAATTGAAAAGAAATATTAAATGATGCAATTGTTTATCATTTCACCTGCTATTTTTATAACAACATTCAGAACATTTTAATCAAACGTAAAAATGAAGCTATTTTCAATTTCAATACGATAGTAATTCTTACCTCTTATCTGGTGTAGAAAGCTAAATTCGTTGTTCGATTAAATCAAGTCATTCATAAAATACTTTCCTTGTATTGTTCTTACTGTTACTGCCATAAAGCCACAGCAATCTAAAGCACGCTGAACTCACATTAGGATATGTTATTTTCGTTCTTGTTGCCACTTCTTAATTGAAACAAGAGCAAAACTCGTGTTTCAGAACATTTCTGAAGATAGCGAAACAGAATAAACGAATTCGATCGTTGCATATATTTTTTCTTCTTTGTTTGAAAAGACAGTTCTTGCTTTGAAATCGTAATATGAAGAATAAATGGCTAAATAAAGAAATAAGAACGAATGTTGTCTACAATTTAAATAAACTAAATAATTTCATTACAAACAAATAAAATATCGAAGATAAATTAGAGGAAATATAAAAACTTTCTTTACATAAAACACTTTTTAAAAAAATTATTATTATTCTAATTTTATGGAATATAGTGATTACTGTTGAATACAATATAAAAAAAAAAATCTGAGTTAGAAAATTTCCGTATGTTATTTTAATTTTAATTTTTAAATAAAATACAAAACGATTAATATTTTTAAAGTTAAATGGATTGCAAATAATTAATAGTTATTGAAATGGTATAAAGAAATTGTACCAAATATATTTCTGATTTTGTTAATTCAATAACGATATGAGTATATTGTGAATCAATAAAAAATTACATTGAACTAATATGTATAGCTTTTATAAAGGATTAATGATAGGATAAACGAGAATAACGATATTTCGAATTATTTAGTTTCTGAAAGCATTATATTCAAAATAACATTATTTAGTAATCGGAAATAATTATTTCAACATTGCTAGAAAGTGACATTTCTTAGATGATTTCAATTTTTACAGAGAATTTTTTTGAAATACAGAGAATAATAGAGTCAAAAATACTAAAGTTTTTGAGCAAAATATCGCTTTTCAAATTATTAATAAGAATATGATCGCTATATTATGGGAATATGGTAATGGAATAATTTAAATTGGAAAAAGTATTTTTCTGTATTATAAATTATAACTTTTCTTCTTAAATAAAAGTGACAACGTAATTGAAGGGGAAAAAATAAAAAAGATATTTTTAAAAATTGTAAACATTTTAAAGAAGTTTGTAAATTTATTTTATCTGAATTAATATTGCTAAACGACAAAAGTATTATATTTTTGTTAAAGTAAATAAGAATTGCATCGTATATTTAATTTTAAAATAGAATTAGGACTTGCTTTTCAATACTATAATATAAAAGGCTATCAAATTAGAATAATAATTAGCTAACATGACATACAGTGACTCAAAAAACTGAGAGTACACCATACTTTTACTTGATAAATCCGACTTTCAATATAAATAGCACATTACCGGGAAGTGCAAACATGTTTTTGTTTTTACACATAACAAATGGTTTAATTTAGAGTAAAAATAAAGAAAAATCAACGAAAAACTTCAGAAGCATTTTAATTAAACACACTCAAAATTTTGTCGCAAAAAATTGAGAATACACCAATGATATTTTTGCAATATCACGCATAGAAACAAAGTGTCAGTATTAAGTTGCAAGTCTTTTGGCCCTTATAATGGCCTCTAAGCGTCGTGGTACCGATTCCACCAAAAATTGGTAGAATCGGTATTATATATTTTACCCCATTCTTCTTGCACCACTTGTTTTAAATGGGTTTTGTTTCTAATTTTGTGTTTCTGAACCACTTTTTCGAGTATGGCCCACGAATATTCAATGGCATTGATGTCGGGGTACTGTGGTGGTGTATGTAACTGCTGTTTACAATGAAAAATACACCATATTTTGACGCCACGGGCATTCTGTTTGGGGTCGTTGTCCTGCTGGAAAATGGAATTTCCATCTAAATCCGAATTTTTAACACTTTCCTTTAGATTGCTGCGACCATATGGTTTACCCAACTTGTTCAAAAACTTTTCAAATCATAGGCAGAAGTGTAAGTACTGAAATTGTGTGAAATGCCATTTTACAAGCTGGATATAAAAGTTGCATTGTTAGAGAGAAACCGTTCATCATCTTGCAAATTCAGAAAAAGCCTTTGAAGTTTGCAAATGCTTATCAATTGAGGACCAATAACCTTTAGAAGAAAGCTGTATTTAGTAATGAAAGAAAACTCAAGATTTTTTGGCAGTGACAGCCATCGTACTGCAAGGAGAAAGCCTAATACTGTTTTGGATCCAAAAAATTCATGTCCTACAGTTAAACATGATAGTGACTCCGTCATTATTTGAGGTTGCATGGCTTCCCCCGGGGTAGGAAATTTAATTTTTATAGATGACGTTTATGGTTTACTTGGATATACTTCGCAGCAATCTAAAGAAAAGTGCTTAAAGTTTGGGTTTAGATGGTAATTACATTTTCCAGTAGGATAACGACCCCAAACAGAATGCACGTAACGACAAAATATGGTGTCTTTTTCATTGTAAACAGCAGTTACACACACCACCACAGTACTCCGACATCAATACCATTGAATACCTGTGGGCCACACTCGAAGTAGTGATCCAAAAACACACAATTAGAAACAAAACCCATTTAAAACAAGTGGTGCAAGAAGACTGGGGTAAAATATTTTCAGATACCACCAAAAATTGGTCGAATCGGTAGTACGACGTTTAGAGGCCATAATAAAATCCAAAAGACATGCAACTTAATAGTGACACTTTGTTTCTATGCGAAATATTACAAGAATTTCATTGGTGTATTCTCAATTTCTTCAGGCAAAATTCTGCGTGTGTTTAATTAAAATGATTCTGGAACTTTTCAATGTAGAAGTTTTTTGTTGATTTTTCTTTATTTTTGCTTTAAATTAAGCTATTTGTTATGTGTAAAAATAAAAACAAGTTTGCACTTCCCGGTAATGTGTTATTTATATTGAAAGTCGGATTTATCAAGTAAAAGTAAGGTGTACTCTCAGTTTTTTGAGCCACTGTATGGGCCGTTTTATTTTGAAAATGGGACAAGTCCATTTTTTGTTATTGCGAGATATTTAAAGGTTTGCATTTCAATAAATTTAAAAATATTGGTAAGTTTTAATAGATATATTTTGTTGTATTTTGTGGTACCAGATAATGTAAGTTTGTAATCCAATAGTGTTTACAGTGCTGACTAAAAAAATAAGAGTTTTATTGAAACTAAATGGACTTGCCTCATTTTCAAAATTAATGAATTATTGTAAACGTTCATTTAATTGGAAAATATTTCAGTTGCATCAGACTTTCTTTTTTTCAATAATAAAAACAAAATACTATTCAAAAATTTATAATTATTTATTTATTTGATAAAAAGTGAAACGAAACAAAGAATATTCATGTAGAAAATATAACATAACAAAAAAACCAACTCCGTTTTATCATGAATTTCAATGAAATTATACATTTTCAGTTTATGCGTAGGTGTAATTAAATTGAATTTTATTCAGGATTTAGCATTTTTAAATGTTCATGATGAACAGGATGTATATATGGTAATAAATCCATTATGTCCTTGCATTTTTCAGAGGTAATAGATCTCCTTTTTTTTTCATACATAAAAGATAATTTTATATTTCTGAAATTACTTGGTCTTCCTCATTCCGGTGGCAAATCTATAATTTTAAATTCAGCATCTCGTTCTATCGAAGTTTTGTAGAACATTTTGCATGGTGCATCCCTTGTAAATCTGATCCATCATATAGTTAAACTATTCACGGTTTTTCCATGAGTACTTTTATTTCTTTTTAAAACCGCTTTCTCCAGTCGTTGGGTTAAAAAAAAATATCCTCGTTTCATTTCATGCATTAAACATTTATTATGTTTTCGACAATTTCGTATTCTTTTGTAGTAATCCTGGAAAATATACAAGGAACTGGTTTTCCGGATTGCCAGTTCTACCACTCCAAAATCACGATCGTTCCGTAAAATTGAATGTCCCGACAACAAAAATTTGTGATCAATGATATTTATTTGTTAATGGACTGAACAATCAATGTTGAAAGTAAACGTATTATTATCGAAACACAAAAGTAAGATATACTTTTTATTATTTAGGAAATACTGTACAACCACCGATTTTTCTTATCAAAGATAGAAACACCTTAGATTTCAGACGGCCACATTTGCTTCACCATACAGCAACTGGAGCTAAATTTTTCCGTTATATATTCGGTCAAAAATATTTTCAATCTAAGATGGACTCGCACCACTTTCAAAATAAACAGATTTTCAATACTGTTAAGAGCTAAAACCTCCATCTCCAAACTACTAGAATCTGATTTTTATTTTTTATTTTTTACTTTAAATTGTTTAAGCATAAAAAGATCATAAAAAGTTTTATCTATACTAGTTATCTCCATTTTTTCCAAAAATGGACTAGTCCCACTTCCAAAATAAACGGCTTATAATATATTATACTATTTGGTTTTAAAATTATAGCCTTATGAAAGACTTTCCATTTTATTTTTAATATAAAATCGCATTTTTATTTTTATTAAAAAAGAAAGATAGTGTGATCTATTGTCGATTTTCCTCCGTACTCATTTATAGTAAAATTTTCTCCGTCGTTTGCAAAAAGCAAAGAAAAGGAAAAAAAAAAAAAAAAAAAAAGAAAAGAAAAGAAGAAGAGGCGGAGAGGGCACCCTCCTCATCCACAGTAGATACTAAAGAAGCTCTTTATTTACTCTTTTGTATATTTGGACGGGATAGGGCGATGACTAGTGCCGAGTTTCCTGTGTTAACATCAAGGCTTCCATCTGGTGAACGTAGTAGCCGCATACCTTGGAAAATGAAGTTACTTTTTGGCGAATTTTAATGGCTTTGTAACCTCCATCGCCTATTTTTCGCGCCAAGACGGCACGCAGTCTGCATTTTGTGTTTCGCCCAATGAAAACACTTTCATGATCTTTGTATGAATGGATTCTAATCACGTTAACCAAATGTTGTTCTATTTTTATTTTTTATTTTTTAAGTATTTACAATGACAGTCGCTTCTTTTAACCCATGGTGCAATTTTTATATTTTCTTAAATTTCTTTGAATTAAACTTCATTGGAATTTTCCAAAAGAAAAATAGATGAAGAGAGACACATTTTTGTGTTTTCCTTAAATTTATCTGTTAACACTTTTAATTAATATAAATATATAATTAAGGATTTGCAAATAGATCATTGGTTGCAAATTGATATCTCTATTTCTTTTTAATCTACTGAATATGAACAAAAATTTGAAAGCATAATGACAGTAAAACCTGGCTTAAACAAAACATGTCAAGCAATGCCGTTTACAAGGGTAGAAGCTATTTGCTTATAAGATATTATGCCTAAAACACTTTAAAGATTTGTTTCAAAAAGAAAAAATCAAATAAATTTTTCTGTTTTTTTAGAAGTAAATTCTTTTTTAATTGAATTAAAAATTGAAAGAATTTGTCTTTACTTATGATAAAGACGAAAGTCTGTTTGTGTGTTAGCGCTTGTCCATGATAGCATTCGAAAATATTACAATACAAAAATGATTTTTATATCATCTTAAAATTCAAAAAGCTATCTCTCAGTAATAAGAAATTCTTAATTAATATATGTATAAATTAATTAAAATTACTAATAATAACATATAAATTAAGTTTCTAATTTTAAAGGATATTAAAAATTAAAAAAAAATATTATTTTTCAACTATTTATTCCACACAAAATAAAAATAAATTTTAACCTGCATGAGCACGTTACGTTTGCATAGGAAGAATGAGCTTTCGATAACATGTCGCCATCAAGTTGGCAAAAGCTTAAATTAAAAGTTTAAGATAAATCATGCTACAAGCTAAATCTAGAAAAAAAGTAATTTTCAACACAAATCTGCATGAAATTATGAAACATGATATTTTCTGGAAAGATAAGCACAAGAAAAAGATTTCTATGAGTTTTCAAAATATCTATATTATAAATTCAATAATTCTGTACTATTTAAAGTAAATATGATTTACATATATACAAGATGTCCTAATAGGATCCCAACACCTTATTTCTGAACAGTTGGTATTAGATACATACATACAACAGAAGAAATGATTTAAATAAAGCAGAAAAATACCATTTTATGAAGTTTGAGTCAATTAAAGCTCTGATGAATAACTAATTTTATATTTTTTATACTGATCCTCGATCCTATGAGCTATTAAAATAATCTTGAGTCACTAATATTTTTTAAAAAGAAAAATCCATTCTATTGCTACTAAAAATTTAAAAAAAAATGTGAAAATTTGAATATCAGAATCTTATATAAACGTGCAGTATTAGTGCAATATTAGAGCATTTTATTGATTATCTCAAAAAAGATAAGCAACTAGCTTATGGTATTTTACAAAGGCTAATTATTCTAAAGCTATGAAATTATTGATTATCCTAAACCTGTCATATTTAACACTTCATAGCTCAGTCACTTTTGATAACAAAAAATAAAAACGTCTTTTTTATTTAAAAGCTGATGTATCAAGAATATTTCACTGAAAATGATTCCTTAAAACCAAAAGACTATATATTTCAAAACTTTTTGGAGGTAAGTTTGGAATGAAATAAAGTATTAGTATTTACATTATTTAAATCTTTTTGAAAGTAAAAAAAAATAATAATAAATTTTTTGATGAATCACAGAAATTTTTATTGATTAATTTTTTCAGATATTGCATTAATTATAAAAAAATATTCCGTAGTTTACATAAGATTTTAATGCTGAATGATTTGGGTTTTTTTGGTACTAATATTTTTTAAAAATGCTTGGTTTCAGCAAAAGATTTTTAATATTAATTGAAGTTTCTATTCCTATTTAATTTAAAGTTCAAGTTTTATGAGAGCTGCAGAAAATTAGTGATAGATATACATAGTACAATGGGTAGAACGGCTTAAGGCCTCCATAATAATACAAGTGAATTATATGACTATCAAAATATGAAGCTCAAAAGCATTTTGCTGAAGAATCTATTAAGAGACAAGTTACATAAAATATTTAATTGAAAATTTTAGCTAGTATTAATAGTGGAGAACAGGTAGTCACCAAAGGCAGCCGGTTTTAAATAAATAAATAGCGTTTTTTTAAATTGTCTATTTATTTAGTAACAAAGCTCGCCATAGTTATACACGAGCAGACTTGCTGCTATGTGGCAACTTTTTCATTGCTGTTATGTTTGCAGTTCTCATAAATAAAGTTTTTTTTTTTCAATTTTTACCATACATAGAAAGGACATTTTACGGAAATATCACAGTCCTATCTTCTCAGAATACTTTTAATTATTTTATTGCACAAGGTAAGAATTTTAGATTCTCTTAGAAAGTCTTCAGAAATTAAAAAATATATAATAAAATAATATTTAATTTTTATAAATGATTTTTCATTCGTTATAGAATATTTCAAATTATATAAATGTCGATAATGAATCATGAAGAAATAATTCATTTTCAACTAATGAACGACTTGTAAATACTACTAAAATTTTACTCTCAGTAAATTTGCTAATACATTATTTTTCTTGTTCTTCTTTTGAAGAATATTTTTAAATCGTATCTGTTAAGAAATATTTCCTAGACCACGTATTTAACCTCTTAAATGCCACCCGTCATATCTGTATTTGACAGTAGCATGTTATTTATCAAAAAAGAAATTTTTTAAAAAATATATATATATATTTTTTTTTTTTTTTTACTGATACAAAAATTTTCTTTACTGATACGCACTTCTATCTTCACAAGCTGTGCAAATATAATCTTATCTAACTTATGTCTTTTCCCACGCATAAAGAAAATTTTGATCAGTCCGAAACACCTTGAGTATCTTATCTCAGTTAAAAAAGAATTCATCTAATGGAAAAAGAACATAGAAACGTAGGCTGTAAAGTAAGCTAAAATAAAAATCGTTTGGCAATAAAAAATGCTGATAAAATTTTGCCATGCGATTCACTTTTGCTCAATATAAAATTTTTGAATTGTTTTTTTTTTCTCTTTTTTCTTCTTTTATTATTTTTTCTTCGCTATTCTTCTTTCTCTACAATATTTCTGTGATTTCTAGTAAGTATAAAATTGATAAATATTTATAAGTATAGAATTGATAAGTATTTATAAGTATAGAATTTAATTGATATGTTTTTATTTGCTTTTGTTTAAATCAATATTTAGTGTTATTAAATTAGTTGAATATTTATATATTTATAAATGTTCCTTAAAATGTTTCTGTCTGCATAAAATAGTCAATTTCTTAAAAAGAATACTCAATAAAGAATACTTGACGCCTCCAAATCAGAATTAAAAAGAAGAAAAAAACTAAGCCTTATTCTGTTTAAAATTATTTAGCAAACAGTGCTTCAATTTTAAAATGCTACTCATATATTTGAAATAAATAGGAAAACCAAAGTATTAGTACCCCAGCCATAACCATTACTCCAGTTTTACCAATTTTCATTTAATTTGTAAGTCTATGGCACCTAGATAAGTCATCAATAGTTGCCAAATCTTTCTCCCCTTTTTTTGAAGAGAAATCTTGAAATTACAATTTCTGTGTACATACTGTATGTAACAAAATCTCGACGCGCTACCCAGACATTTTTCCAATTTCACCGAGTTTTATTTCATTTTAAAGCTCATAAAGTCTAGATACATCATCAACGTCCACCAATCCTTTACCCACCCCACTTTCGAGAGATATCACAAGAAATACTAATTCTTCAAGGAAAAAAAAAGGAGACAGAATCTCTTTGTTTTATTTTCTAATTCAATTTAGCCTACTTTTTTTTTTAAAAAAATCTTGTAAGCTCTAGATACTACTAGTCCATTCCCCTTTTCGCGATCCATTTTATATAGATATCGTAAAATATTGATTTCAGTTTCAATAATTATATCGAATCCTCCACTTTTAATGGCCGCATTGCATGCATAGCTAACTAGTCAGACTGCTGCATGTTTATTGAGCAAATATAACTCTTAAAATAGTACTAACGTAGTACAAATGCGATATAAAATTGGTGTGATACGACTAACTTAGCAAAGTTTATTGCGATTACTAAATTAATGCTATCAATGGGCTAACAGCTAGTAAATATTTTATAAATTAGAGACATTTCTATTTTTAAACTATTCTCCACCATTCAAATAAATAAATAAATTAGAATATGTGAAAATAACAATGAATTCTAATTCACTGTAATTGTCACTCTAATAAATAATGAAAGCTAATTCTAAGAGTTAAAAAAAATTAGTAATTAAATAAATCATAAACATGTGCAACAAAATAATTAAAGCTGGGAGAAGAAGCGCCAAATATGAAAACAAGAATCTTTTCTCATATTTTTTCCTGCAACATAATTGTTTACAATATTACTTCCCCGGAAATTGGCAACACACACACGGCCACAGACGTCCAAAACTTCTAAGTTCGGGGACCGCATTCCAAAAGTAAAAATCATTTTTTATTCCATCGAGGCCTCTGCAGATCATCTTCAGCACCTAACTTCTGCTTTATGGTTGGAAGAAAATTCCTCTGTGCTTTGTTTCAGTTAATTATGTTTTCAATTTGGCGGGAAAAAATACAGTGTTTACCTCGTCTACCAGAATAGCTCTTGAGTTCCAAGAATGGCTGGCAGTTGCCATTTTGGGATGTAAAGCTTTTGTATATTAACAGCTCATTTCTTGTAGAGAATTGCATGGAAGTCAGGACATAGAATTTTCCAAGAAGACTGCGTCAAAAGCCATAAATCGATCGACGTTAATGAATAAGAATTTTAAAATAGAATAGTTCAGTTGTTTCTCTCTAACAAAAAATTACATAATTTCTGGAGTAATCTTGGTGATTGATTATTTATTTGAAAAAGAGCTAAGTGAGGTGAAAAAAGGTGAAACTTCCCTAATTTCTTTTTTAAATTTATTACTTTCAATAGTTACATCTAAGAATCTTTTTAAACAGAAAGAGAAAGGTGAATAACACTTCTTTTTTTTTGTCTTCTTGAAAATGCATTTTTCACTTAAAAGAAGAAAAATCATAACTATTTATGAGAAACTACCATTACTGGAACCTATTCTGCTATTTTATCGGAACGAAATATTTTTTTCTACTATCATTCTTTTTCCCAACTATTTTGTAGCCTTGACATTCGTTAAGCTGAATGTTTATGAGCATAAGAATTTCCCCGCTCTAATTCAGGTGATAATATTTTAGGATTTAACACATTCTGTTTGAATTAAGTATTTTTAAAATCTAAAGTGGAATGCAAAAAGAACTTGCTTTGATTTTTAAGGAATCTCTTCTTTCTAACATTTGTAGATTTTGAATCAAACAAAATTAAAAATGAGAATTGGTACCTATTCTGCTATTTTATGGGAACTAAATATTTTTTCTTCTATCAGTCTTTTTCCTGATTATTTTGTAGCTTTGATATTTATTAAGTTGAATGTTTATGGGTGCAAGAACTTCGTCGCTTTAATTCAGGTGATAATATTTTAAGATTTAACAAATTTCGCATGAACTAAAAATTTAAAATATAAAGTGGAATACAAAAAGGACGTGCTTCATTTTTAAGGGACACCTTCTTTCTAGTATTTGCAAATTTTGAATTAATCAAAATCAAGAACGAGAAATACAAAACTTCAAATATAAACAAGCATCGATTAAAAATACTATCGATTTATCATTACAGTTCCATTGAAAACGATATCTGAGGTCATGCATGAAAATAATATTTGCATTTTCTCTTTTACAAAAAGTAATGAAAAGCCACTTTATAGGATGAATTAAGTTAATATTGATCTGAATAGAATTAGACTTTTAATGAATTCAGACCCGCCCTTTCAGGATTGACTCAAGCTACTAGCAATCCTTATTTGAGAAATGGCTACTAATTAATGATTTAAAACTTAAACTCGACATTATTTGAAAACAAATTTATATATAAAAAATGAAATTTAATCTTCTATTCGACTGCAATATCATTTAATTTACTCAGAGAGTCTTGCTAATAATAATAATATTGATAGTAAATAATAATAATAATAATAAATTTTTTAGCTGTTTATATCTAATTACCTACTTACCTAATTTAAAACTTGTTTTAACTCTTATCGTGTATATTTGCTGTTTTTCTGTGCAATATTGAATAGTAAGTTAAATATGTATTTTGCATTTTAAGAAACGTATCTACTGCTTAAACTTGGGAGTTAATGTTTTTTATATCAGGGAAATAAAGATTGTGTCTTGAAGAAACCTGCTTTTATGCAGGTTTTGAACATTTAAGAATAAAATAGAATATTCTAAAGCGAATGTCTATTTGACGTGAGGGAATCTTTGATGATATGCCCTTTGACATTCAAAAGATGAATGATATTCGTAAATCATAAATACGAAACTGACATTAAACAATGTGTAGGTGTATTTCTGCCATTTGATGAACAACTGGAAGAAGTAGATGAAAGAGTGAATTGAAGTTTTCATTATATATTTGTATTAAGATTTTTATTTTGTGCAGGATAAATAATCTTTTACAGCTTTGATTTTAATAATAATAAACATGGAAACTAATAAAAACAATTTTTATTGCTTAGTGTCACTTAATATTTCAAAAAGAATTGAAAAATGTCAGGATTCAAAAATGGTGATTCAATAAACCGTAGTTATTCTGAATTCGTATCTATCGAAGTTCAAACTGCTAACTTCAGGTTCAACTGATGATTCTAAACAGTGGCAAATTTTTGACTAGGAAGATTAGGTACTACCCAGGGCCGACGAATTGAGAAAGGTCATGTCCATGAAAAGATGTTATTGGCTTAGTTGCCAAATAAATCAGTTTGTAAAAAAATACAAATTCAAGGAACTATAAAATATTAGCATAATATTAACACTTTATCAAATGTAATTATTCCTCCCATCTGTTTCATTACGTCCATTTAATTTTTTAAATTATAATAAACAACAAGCATGTGTTCATTTATAATTCTGCATAAACATAGATGGAATGCAAACATGAATTATAAAAGTAAGTGAATAAAATTATTAAAAAAATATCTAATATATTACGATTTTAAAACAAGCTAAAAAGTATAAAATCCTTTTTCCTAGCCAAATATAAAATTTTAAAAATTTAATTCACAATTACAAATCTTCAGAACCATCTGTATCAGCTCCTAAATTTGAATGGAAGAAAGAAATCCTTTTTAATTTTTCTGCGCTCTTTAAAATCGTGGTATATTAAATATTTTTATTTAAATAAATATTTTCTACTTTATTTGGAGTGCGTATTTGCAATCGATTTCAAACCAACTTCCTTAATCAATTTTAGCAATTAGGCAAGGCACAATCTTTTCACAATCAAAGTTTTTATTTGATTGCAAAATTTGTATTGAACAGACAGGTAAGAAAGCGAGTTAATATTATGTTAGCATCCTGTTTTGAACTATAATTCAAGTTTCAAGTCACTTTCTCATCAAGAAGTTAGTTTAAAATTAATTGCAAAATTTGCACCTAATAGACAAATAGTCAGAACAGAAAAGGGGTTCATAAAAACGTGTCAAGAAACAAACATACATTTTAACAAAGTTTCTAAAATAAAAAAAAATGATCTAAATCTTTAAGAAGTTGATTAAGTTAGAAAAAAATTGTATTGAAATGTAAAACTAATTATTAAAAGATAGACCTCATAATTTGCATTACCTAACAGGTGCAAAATGATTGCATCAGATATTAATTCTAAACAAAAGAGAAATTATTTTCAATAATATATCGTAAAAAAAACGGCATATTCTTTCCATGCAGAAAATTTATACTAAAAATGTACACACATAATAACTGCATTTTCAAAATTGTAAAGCATTAGAAGCAATAGAAATATTCAAAAATAATTCAAACCGAAGATCCTTACCATGTGGCTTATAATCTCCTTTAAATAACTGCAACCACCAGAAACAAATTTACAGTTCAGGAATTCCATTTCCGTTTCGCTTACATCGCATTGCTGGAATGCTTTCCGATTTTATGGCTCTACCTATCAGACTCACAAAAATGAAATCTCCCATCACTTTTTTCCCCAGGTTTATTGTCCGATACCACGTGACGATTTGGCAGACGACACTGCATTTAAAACATTCTGCAAAACACACACCACCCTTTTCCAGCCACCTGCCAAAAGATAGGGTGTGGTACTCCCCTTCGCACATGTCTGTCCGTCAAGTACCGCTGCATTGACTGACTACTTTTCAAGTTGCAAATAAGATTTCTTAGAAGACAAAAGCGACCGTGAAATATTCACACCTCTAATCAATAAGATTTGCTAACGGCGACCGATGATGGTGTTGATCAAATCGATATTTATCGTTCAAGTGTTCAGATCTTGTGGCTCCGTAAGCTGATCTAGAGTTTTAATCTTTCAAATTCCATAATTCATTTAATTTCATCAAAAAAGTAAGTAAATTGATGCTCTGTTCTTACTTTCTCATATTCGAATAACTCAAAGAGAAAACGTTGTGATCACCAAAAATTTTAAATTCGAGATTTCGACGAATCTTCTCGTTGCAGACCGAATAGCATATTTTTGGAATTATGTCTGTTCGTCTCTCTGTCTGTGAACAGGATAACTCAAAGAAGTTTTAATATAGATTAACCCTATGAGCCCTGCCCGCCCGAAAACCCGTCCGACAGGGGCCTGACACGTGTGCTTCGGGTCGGTTAAATGAATCAAAATGAGTTTAAATGAGCGCTCGTTGAGAAATAACTTTCACCTCTTAAATTCATTTAACCACTCCAAAGAGCCTGATTCAGGCTCCGTTCAGGGTTCATAGGGTTGAAGAAATTTCTATTTCATTTCAATTAGTGGTCTTACAATCATATATCTATCGAATGAAATTCATTCATAGAAATTTGCCTGTCTGTGTGTAAGTGAATTTTATAAATAAAGTAAAGAGTTAGAACCAAATTGTTCAAATGTATGGTCCTCTATGGGTCTATACATTTCTAGGCATGTATTCTCGATAACTCAAAACTGCAGAAACATAGGACTTCACGCCAATTTCGTAATTTTCTAGTAAATGTTGTATGAAATCCATTCAGAGGGAATCAATCTGTCAGTCTGTGTGAGTATAAATTAAAATGATTGCAAAAAGAGCTATGCATAAAGAGATAGATCAATAAAATTTGGTTCGTAGGTATCGGGATGTAGATCCATGCCAAATTTAAACCAAATCTGTAAAAGGGTTGATTGTCTATTGGTCTGTAAATATACATACTTGAAAACGCGATAATTCGAAATTGAAAGTACATAGATAAACAACATTTGTTTGTGATCTTTTAATTAAAATCGTAGTTTAACGTCAAATTTTTGTTTCGGTCGGTTGAGATAAAAAGAGCCCGAAAAGCATATACGGGTGTCTTTACAATACTACAAACCACAAAACCGTCATGCTCGGGATTCTAAAAATAAAAACCTGGGTTTTCGTGGCGCTTGATCCAAGGTTTCCAATTTTTATATAAAAGTGATAGGAAAGTAGTACCTTTATTGAGATATATGCGAAGAGTTTCCTGAAGACCACTACTGTGGGTTACCGTTGGTCTCAGAACACCGCAACGAAAAAATTTTATGAACTTCAGGCATGAATTTTGGCATCTAGCCTTGTCGTCAAATTGATTGATTTATATCAAATTTTGGGCAAAATACATTTGTGGCGAATCTATCCTTATATAACTTAAAAATGAAAATAGCTAGAAGAAAGATAACAATTGCATGTATTTATTATTAGAATTGTCGACATGTATTGAATTTTTGACCCAGTTCTTTCAAGATCCCTCGCTCTGCATATTTGAGAGTATATGAAAGCGATTTTACGAAAATTCTGCGACTAAATGAAATTCTGTATGCGATCTGGTCCGCCATATTATATTTGTGCATCAAAATTAAATTTTAGATTCCCTCCTATCAGAAAAAAAACACAAAAAAACAAGCCCCATATTTTTTTTTTAGCAGATGAGAAAGTCGAGGGGAGAATGTTCTCTCGCATTTGGTTTAGTTATTTAAGTTAGATCAGGGCTTCCTAAACTTTAGGCTGTCTTAAACAATAATGGGATTTTTAAAATTATGAAATCTGTATTTTGCAAAAATTCTTTGAACTTGGTGGATTGGGGTAAATTATCTATTTCAGGACTGAAGTATGTGAATCTTATTCTTTCCTAGCCAACGTCACGTTGACGCCAATGCAAGATGTTGCTTCGTGACATCTTGCATTGGCGTCCGCGTGACTTTGGTTAGGACAGAATAAGATTCACATACTTGCATACTTCATTTTATGGCTATCAGTATCTTCACATAGTAGGAAAAACCTTTACAAAGGTGTAAGGGTTTTATCTATCATTTTACCAACAGGTTCTGATCCCCAATGGCAATATCATAAAAACAAAAATTCTGCAAAATATTTAAGGCAATTTTTTTTCTTCTTTAGATTGAGTTGATAAAAAATCCCTAATCAAGTTCCCAATGGATAACTGCAGAATGGATTTCTTTAACCCAAGAAACGACAATTCCAGGCTTCAGTAAATTTTTAATTGATCGACTTTTCCAGTTAATTGGCTATTTAGTTCTATTTTGACAAAGCTCACATTTTTTTTTAATGAGGTGACTATAATTGATTCTCTTTTCACACTAATATCCATCGCTCCCATATCCTGTAAAGATGTGTTTAAGAAAAAAAAAGTTATCTTTTACTTAATTAAATTCTACTTTTTCAAATTTTTTTAAAAATCTTTTTGTGCCTCATTCTAATGGCATTGCTATTCCCTAGTTCTATTTCAGCCTTCATTTCTAATCTGTACAATAGATTTACTGTAGGTAATATCTATTTCGTATTATAAAGGAGGTGAATTCGTCAATTTATTTAGTCCTTTAAATTATTGTGTTTCTTACTTACAGAATGTGAGGTCATAAATGCTAACCGTAAGTCCGAAATAATTTAGCTTAAAAAAATGTTAAATTTAGTTTAATAAAATGCTTTTTTAAGTATCCAGACTTCCGACACAAGAAATGTATTATCGTTTCGAAGCCTAAATTGTTTTTTTTTAATTTCAATTCCACTCTTAAAGACATCAGCAGGCAGTCTATATTAGTGTCCATCTATGAGTCGCCAGTGTAAATATAGCTAGCTACCTTCATTATTGTCTTGAAAATATTGTTCATCTTAAAAAAAAAAAACAACGGATTTTTATGTTTCTTGAAAAAAATGTTTTTAAGTAAATAATTTCTTTCTTAGCATTTATTTATAATAAAGGTAAAGCAGCATTCTCCAGCAATAATATTACCTGCATGAATTCTGTAGTCCATCCATCGTAAATAGTTACTCCACTCTTG
>JAPMOR010094822.1:100181-116415 GCA_026543865.1 Argiope aurantia | reverse complement strand
ATCCCATGCATACAAGAGTTACAAGTTCACATACAAGATCCCTCTTGTATGTTAGTCGGGTGTATATTAAATCCGATATCGAGGCTTCAAAGCTCTCTTACTGATTGGAAATATCAGTCTGAAAAATTATGAGAGCTCAGCTGATGCTTTCATCATTGGACCACCACATCATATTTTTAAGGACACCCCCCCCCTCCCCATTTTAACGTTACTATAATAAAACACAGTTTTTCAAACAGAACATTACTATAATAAAACTTAAAACCTTCAGTGTTGTAAGTAAAAATTATTGATGATGCCACATAACATCAAATTATATGTTTCCTTACGTTTCTTCCTCCTACTTAATATGAAATGGATTTTAAAATAAAATAATCTCATCCTATTTGGTTTATATTCAGTTAGAATGAATTGAAAACTGTCCTTTGATTGCAATGAATGAAGGCATCTAATTGCATGTTATCTCATGTTTTCCAACTAAGAGCACAATGGATTAAACATTAGATGAATTCACATTTTAATTATGTTAAGATGAAACGAATTGGCTTAATCGTCTGAAATTAAAATTCGGAGATTTGTAACAAATGATTAATTTTAATTGCAATAAATAAATGCATCTAATTACAGTCTATCTCATGTTTCTTTCATTTTATTGACGTTCATTGAATTTCAATATCAAATTAAAGCAGCGCATTTGAAGCGCATTGAGCTGGAATGGAGTGACTTCATTTTTTAAAATCGAAATCTTTTTAATGGTAAAAAATTAATTTTTCAAGGAAGATAAGGAATATTTTTTCAAACGGAAAAAAAGCTGAAAGAGGTAAAGTTTCTTTTTTTTTCTTGTTCATAATTAATTAAATGCTTAGATTTATTACGAATTTCTCATATTTTGCGCAGAAAAAATACTTCAAGCAAAAAAAAAAAAAAAAAAAAATGCTGTTATTGGGAATATATTGTACTCACATTTTATTCAAATTAACAGCTATAAAGGCACTATCGTTCATATGAGATTTATTTTCAACAGTTGTGAATAAAATTTCTTAACATTAAAACCATAATACTGGAGCAATAGTTAATTCCTTTGCACATAAGAGACGGAGGAAGGGGAGGGAAATAAAATATAAAAAAAAATGTGTTTGAAAAAAAAAGTTATAAAAAACGTAATTGCTGTGTCAAGAGAAAGAAAGAAAATTTCGATTAATGCAAAAAATAAAATGCTCATTTTATGCAGAATGCCGTCAAAAAATCGTCTGTAAATTTTAAGGTAAGGTTAAATGCATAGAATGAAGGATTTTATACGTCGGATTAGAACTATAAAGCGGAAGGGGGATTAGAACTATAAAGAGAGAGAGATACTATATTTGTACGCATTTAATTATATTATAAACTCAGTAGTATTTACAAATTTTACAAAAATGTACAAAAGTTTTCTTTAGAGCATGTTTTAAAAGGAAATCTTGCTTGATAAAATAAATCGAATCTTCATATATTGGTTATTCACAATGGAAGAAAAGTTCAAGGTGAAAATATTTATAGCAAAAACAATGATTATATGAATTTCATTAAAACAATGAAAAGGATTGATATAAAAAAATCTAAATGTATTTGAAAATTTATTAAAATTAGAGACAAAATGTCTATGTACTAAACTGAAACAGTGAGAAAATATTTTTTTTTTTTGAATTTTAAAATGACGTAGAAATTATTATGTGCTGAAAATAATCGAGAAAAAAATTTAAAAAATTAGTTAATTTTTTGAGTAATTAAAATTCTGATTAACGTTAAAAAATTGCACCTAAGCGAACCTTCCTATCATCCAAAATATTTTTGTGTCAAATTTGTTGTCTTTATGTGGAACGATTTGTAGAACACTAACACGATTGGAACGATTTGTGGAACATGTAGAACACTAACATTCACATAGACACACCACTACTTTTATCTTTATTAATAATGGAATCGGCTGCTTGTAATCTTATGTGTGAAATACTCTCTCTACAGAACAGACTGCAAAGTAAAGAAATGTTTTGTTTTCCAAGACTTGTTGTACTTGTTGCAAGGAAAATTTTATACATTGTTTGTTTAAAAATAAGTTTGTTTTATTAAAATCATTATTATAAGAGATAAATTTCTCAATTCTAATTATTGTTGTTTGATTTATTAAAATTACTATTTATTTATTATTTATGTACATTATTCCTTGCAAAACTGTTAAATTAAAAAATAAATAAATAAACCCTTGCTGCAACTTTTAGCTTTGGATTTTGTTTTCCTGGAAGACTTTAAGAATAGGAGAGGGATAATGGAACAGTAAATTATTTCTCCAACAGAACATGGAGATTCAAAGACCAACCACTTCAAGCAGTATCGAATTTAGGCATTTTGCCACCCCAAACAGTGCTATGACACTCCTTTTTAAATAATTGGTCAATTTAGTTTCATAATACAGCACATTTTTAACTTAATAAATATCCGGTAGTTTATATTTCTTTTAAATATTTAGTGAGGATAAATATTTTTATTTATTATTTGAAATCATAGGAAAGATATTTAAAATAATGAAATTTTTGAAAATTTAATTATGGTTTTTAATCAATGATTTCCTTACAAATAAAAATATTTAATTACTATAATATATTATAATTCAAGCCAGTACAACGTTGAAAATTATTATTTTAAGTATTTCGAATACAATATAAAAATATAAATAATTAGGAATAAAATATAATATTTAGGAATATAACATAAGCACCTAAAATAATAATTAATATTTAATACATAATAAGTAAGAAATCAAATATACTTTAATTTATTTAATGATGATTTTACTTATTCAGTTTATACACACTTTGTATTCCTAATACTTAATAATTCTAATGATAAATGTGTGTTTTTGTCTGTGTCTCTGCGTGTTAGAGCTCCATTTGAACTAAAGGAGCACTAACAAACCAAGCCAAAGTTAATACGAACCAAAGTTTTGACCAAAAGTTAACACGTATTTATTTTGAAGAATGAAAATATTCATCTGGGAGAAATATTTTTTAAAGTTTAATTACAATTTTAATTAAAAAGTTGAGCAACATTTTGGCGTTTGCATGATAACTTAAAAAAATTACTGTATAAGAAAGGATTTTAACATCATCTGAAAATTCAAAAAATTATCTCTTTAATGATGCCAATTTTTGGCATATAAACTGCCACATTTAATCAAATTAGAAAAATATTTTAAGAATATTTTCCAACAAGAATACAGTTATACATAAGAATTCTGAAAGAATATAAATTGAATTCCGACTGATAATACAAGGCTATAAGAATTTTTTAAGAACAAATTTATTCATCTCTATTAGAGCTTCAATTTCTTTTCCAAACCGAATTACTATGGATACCAATAAAAAATAATGAAAAATGCAAGGCATTGAAATTAGCATTTTGCCCTTAACAAATCAGGATTGGCAAAGCAGATTTCAAGGAAACCAACGATATATTTCCTTAAGAACTGAGAAGAATCTATAAAAGATACAATTTTATGCCTTACTAGAACAAATAGGCTATTAGCAGAATATAGATAATAAATTTTAGGGGAGTAACAGAAAATAAGACAAATGCAAAAATATATAAATAAATAAAAAGGACATATGGATTCTAAAATAGTATGAATTATATGTATCTATCAAAAATTGAGGCTTACAAATCTTTTTCTGAAAAAAGTATTAAGGCTATGTTACATAAAATATTTAATTGAAAATTTTAGCGACTATTCAGAAAAGGTGGCTAGCGTTTTAGAATTCATAGAATTTGTCGTTATTATGGATTTATTTAGGAAAATATGAATAATATTTTAAAAACCTACCATTCTGCCGCTCCCCTCAGCCCAGAGTATCCTGCTTAGTCTGCCTTATATAAAATTCGTCCTAGATTGCTATTACTAAATTGCGGCATGATTATAAAAACGATCTTAGTCAACATATGAGGCTAGCTTTCCTGCCCGACGGCAATTGAAGCATACATGAATTTGTGAGACGTAATATAATATTTTGCTTTACTGCTGCTTTTCAGTCCTAATTTATTTCCTAATTTTTATCTTAATTTAGCCCATATTAACTTCAAGCTAAAATGCTCTCTTATTTCCTAATCCAATACCTACTTTTGTATTTAGTTAATTCCACATGCGCTCTGTAAAATTGCTGAATTCAGCATTTTCACACGCTACGAGTGAAGGGATAAAAATCCTAGATGTTTACCATATTCTTTTAAAGATACCTAAATTCCCCTATCCTAAATTCACATGTGTCAAATAAATCCCTCTCGAAATCTCACAGTAAAATCCATTGAAGGGGAAAATTTTGGTATCTTCTGCTCTTATATCGCGATGTAGACTCACGTGATGAAATAAGTCGAGTTTAAAATTTCAAAAGTTCCTTGTATTATATATATATATATATATATCACACAAAGGAAAGTAACGTCCCAAATGCGTAGAGACATGAAGCAAGGACACAATACAGAAAGCGATGTTATTAGACAGAAAAAGAAAAATGGTACAATAGTTAGAATCACCAGAGACGGTGTTTGAAATTCCGCCCAACTGCATTCATGCACGACAGATATTTAAGCTGCATTGCCGAACATGCTCAAAAAGTAAATGTCGGCTAACTCGGCATTAATAAAATGATTCATAATTACCTCATTCAATAGCCGGCTGTAATGAGAAATCTGCACGTACTGACTTCAAGAGCTCGCATACGGTGTCACCTGCTTTCATATGATTTTGATTGATTCTTTGTGATGTTTTCTATTTCCCTTATATATATATGTGTGTGTGTCTACATCATGGCGCAAGATCAAAGTGACAGAATTAATGATTACCCTTAGAGATTTTACTAAGACATTATTTTAAAGATTTCTACGACACATGCAGGCGTAGGAAAGAGAATTTTAGGTTTCTTTGAAAGTGTACGCATTAGGAATTTTTATCCCTACGCCCTGAGTGTGGGAAATCGAGTATCATCAATTTCTAGAGAATAGTTAGAAATAATTAAATAAAATAAGTGGGATTTGGATCAGAAAGCAAAAGAAAATTTTAGAATAAAATAGTATGAGTTAATTTAGAATGAAAAATAAGAAAGTAATTAGGATTTAAATTAAATTTTAAAAATATCATTACATATATATATGTATACATGTTTTAGCAGACGCTTGTCGGAGAAGAGACTTTTGAAATTTTAACTTCAATCCCGGGTGTCATAATTTGTATTAGAAACAAACGATCACAAAAGATGTGCCAGTCTGCATCGCGACAAGAGAGTAAAAGACATTGAAATTTTTTCCTTCAGTGATTTTACTTTGAAATTTTGATAGAGATTTCTCTGCCACTTATCGATTTAGGAAAAGAAATCTTTGGTATCTTTAAAATTGTAAACCTTAAGGATGTTTATTCCTTCACTCGGAGCTTGAGAAAATGCTGAATTAAATTAATTAATAGAATTAATTAAATAAAAAAAGGATTTGGATCAGGAAATAACAGAACATTTTAGAATGAAGGTTAATGTGAGCTAGTTTCAAATAAAAATGAGGAAATTAAATAAAATTTAATTTAGATTAAAAATTATCATCATCATCACACACACACACACACACACATAATAAAACATTATTATCATAAAAAATATAGGCATTTGAAATTTTTGAAACTTTTTCACTGTAATCGTAATTTTGATAGTTTTTTTCACATCATTCTTTAAAATACACTTTAAAATACTTGCATTTAAATTTTCACTTAATTTCCTAGAATAGTATGATAACTGGGAACTTATTTATCGGCAAAGTTCTTTTATAATCACTTTCCAATTCACTGGCAGAGAGCTCTCAGTAGCAGTCCCCCTTTATGTTTAATTTTCAAGAAAAGGTTCTGTTTTCTTGGTCTCTTTTTATAGTTTGCCATATGATTGATTTTTGAAAAAGTTTTCATAACAAGCATCCTAACCGAAAACCCCTTTTTTTGTTATTTTGGTTAGAAAGCACTCATAAAGTAAGGGAATTCAGGATATATCTTTAGGTGAAAATAAATTATTCATTCAGTTTTATTCAAAAACAAAAAAATTATATTTTTCTCACCATTCATAGATATCCTTCCTTTAGAGTGTGAAAATTCAAATATCTTGCATGTAAGAATTACCAGATGTAAATTCCTATTTTAGATTTGGGTCGAATCTCCACTGAAACAAATTTCTCGGGCTCATGTAGATCTAATAAGGGAGAGAGAGAGAGAGAAAACAAATTTAAAAGCATGCAAAATTCTTATTTAACAAAATCAAAAATTACTACGTTCTAAAAAAATTTTTCTCTTCCCAAGTGTCATTCACTTTACCGCGTTTTAAAAAAATAATTCAAATGCTAATAAAGGCATTGACTAGCACTAGGATCACGGCAGAGGTTATTCTTGGGGATAATATGATTCAATACTCAAATTCACTTTTATTTTTATTTTTGGATTAGCTTCCTGTTACCAAAAGGGACCGAAAGCTTTTCATTCTTTTTTAACTAATATCACGCTTTTCATTCTCCGACACCCGGAAAAAAAGTCCCCTGTCCAGAACGAACACAGGAATCGTGAGCGCGTGAGGCAGGATATAAATCAAGTTGCAAATATGTTGGTTGTACATCACAACAAACGCGACGTGTCTTTATTATTTTTTTCTCACTCCCGGCTCCACAATAGATACTTAATATGCTGATGGCGCCGCGCAAATCTGCACAGACCGCTTAATATTCGCAGAATGATACTCTTTGTCATTGTGGCTACCCACAGATATTGTTCTGTGTTTATTCAAATTCCCTTCCCTTGGCGTTCGGATTTGCACAAAATGCGTCGGAGCCGTCGTTTTTAGTCACTTTTTTTTTCTCTTCTTGAAACCGAATTGCAGGTTTTTGTGATTAATCTCGCATCTAATGTGTTTCGCAAAACCTTGATGTACGCACACGTATATTATTTGTTTGGGACGATGGGATATAAAACCTGCGCAAGCGTAATATTTTATTTGGAATGAGACACAAATTTGCGCACAATTGCAAGGTGATTTGAAATTTTTCCTGTCAATTTTTTAAATTAATAATTTGAAGCGAATATCGAAGTTTATATGGCAAAGCGAATGCAATTTAGAATTCATTTACTTTTCTTCACCATGAAATATAAATTTTCTGAAACAGATATAAATTTGTTGATTATTTTTATTATTAACCATCTGGTACCCGGCTCAAAAGAAACAATTTTGGAAATATAGTTTGAAATTTGAAATTGCTGCCTTGTTTAATTAGTAATGATAGAAAGAATGCTGTTTATTTTCTTATCGAAAATGAAAACATTCATTGAAATTGAATGACAAATAAAGGAGAAGTATAAAAAATATTTATTCTATTTTTTTTAACTTTATTATTCAAGTATATTTTAGGGTAGACAATATATATATATATATATATACGAACAAAAATTCATTTTTATATATTAGATTAGAAGTAAACTTTGGAGCTGATATATCTAGGCAAAAGTAATTAAGATTTTTTTTTTAATTTAGCACGAGATACAAATATTCCATACTTGCAAAATAACTGTCAATTTTTTTTAAAAAAATTACATTTTCTTTTTTTATTATTTGGGATTAACCTGATCAAAATGTCTCAATAAAAAATTTGGAATTGACTCATATATATATATATAGCATGATCTACAAATCAAATGAGCTTCAATAATTTAATACTGACATATTGCTCAGCTTTCAGGGGGGGAAAAATAAAGTTACATTATATTACAGAATACGACACAGTTCAATTAGATGGTATGCGCAGTTATGTTTGTAAATTATTTTGTCGTCACATGAAAGGAATTTAATAATTTCTGAGATTTAACATTCTGCCCCTTTGTCTTGGCATAAGCTTTATTAATACAAATCTAGTATTAACCTGTTTGATAAATTTTGAATGGAGCTTTTACTGTCTTGAAACAAAATTTTAGTTATATTTTAGAAAGTCAGAATTTTTAATACTGAAGTAGTATATATTTCAAAGTTGTGCGGTATTTGCGCTCAATAAATTCCCCCCTTTCTGCTCAAGTGTCAAGAAAGGTACCACATTATAAACTTTATCTTTGCATGTAAGATTTGGCGATTTTACAATGTACGCCAAATGGTAATCAACTCACTATGAGTGAGAATGATACTCCTTGTCTCTGATAACGAAACGAAACTTGCTTGAGAAAAATGCTGATGACCCTTACCACGTTTCAGACGAGTGTTGAAAATAATAAATATAAAGCGTAATAAATTTGCTTTAAAAATGTATTTATTAAAAGGAATACGTTTATAATTTTCCCACATGGAAGACATTTATAAAAATTATAATTATGATGTGCATAATACAAATTTAATTTAATAAAATGAATTATAATTTTTAGTTTTATGATAATTTAAATCTTTATATCTCTTACGGTTTAACTTTATTTAACAAAATGAAAAAATATATATATAGAAAGGGCTTTAAATTCAAATTTAAATGGATATCAATAATGTTTAGTTCTTTCTATATGTATGTATGCTTTTATGTATATATATTTCACAAGCTGATACTTGAAATGAGCTAATGTATTTTTTACGTTAAAGCAGTTCAAATAAGGGTTTTTTTTTTCAAAATAATAAGCTTTTTGGTTGGCTAAAATAAATGATAGGAATCATATTAATAATTTTAAAAACAGCTGCTGGTTAATTCTCAGGAGAGAAAAAAAAACATATTTTCAATAAGAAAATGTTAATAACTACTGAAATCCTTCAAATCTGAAATATATTACTTCCTTTTCTAGCTTATTTACTGTCTGATGTAACTATACATAATCCAATGTTCCCTGAAACGACATTTAAATGTAACATCTAAATAGCTACATAAAAAAAATAATATGAAAATAATAAAAAGGCGATAGAAATTTTAAAAAAATGAATATTATTTCTAAATAATTATTTTTCAATATTTCACAATATGCATTATATGGTCACTTACATTTAACAATAAATAAATAAATGAAAACTACTGCAAACATTTCTGTCTCTGGCATTCACCATAGTCAAAACTGTTCCGCATTTCTGAAAGCTTATCCGCAATTTTCGTTCATTTGTATGTAACTAAAATTTTAAAAAGAGTTTGAGAAATTCAATTAAATAACTTGGTAGGAACGTTACTTTTTTCAAAATAGAAATTATAATTACTCCTATATAACCATGAATTGAAGAAAAATAGTTGTAAATTATATTGTTTTACAAATGATAATACACATTAAGAAGCATTTTTTAACAGTTTTTATGAAAGTAGTAACCAACTTAATTTTATAATTCAGATTTATTGTTGCTAAATTTAATTAGCTTGTACTTGATCGCTTACTCACAAGAGCATATGTAACTTCAAATTCTATTGGACATGTAGAATTCCCTACTGTTCTAAAAACATTATACTATTCCGCTTTTTATGCAATGCATCTCTTTTAATTTTCTGTAATGTCAACAAAAACGGGAACTTGAAAAACGAAAGTGTTTAAATTTCAACTAATACAAAAACTTTCTCATTCAGCATTGTTTATGCGCATTACAGATAACATTCTTATCTAATATTAATTAATTTACCTAACATTGATCCTTATACATACAATTATTTATTACATTAAGGAGTAACAGGATTTAAAAATGGATACACTTTCTAAAAATTACAGCGCTGTAACTTCCGAAAAATTACAGCACAAAATTGATTTTTGCATTAATATAAAACTCAAAAGATTTTCTTTTTGATGATATCAATGCTTTATTCTACAAATTAAGTTTCGATGTTTAACAAGCTTTTAAAGAAATATTTTAACTATATTTCGCACAAAATAAAAATAAAATTTAATCTGCAAGAGCATGTCAATGGGAAAAAAATTAGCTTTTATTAACCTGTTGCCATCACATTGACCGAAGTTCAAATTAAAAAATAAATCAACTATTATTGTAAATTAAATATATAAAAGTGTAAATTTCAGCAAGTGTCTGTGAGAAGTGAAAAAATTTGAAATATATTTTCTAAAAAGTAAATAGAGGAAAAGATTTCTATGACCTTTTACAATATCTATAGTATTAATTAAATCAAACAATTAAACTTAACACAAACATGGTTTAATATATCTATTGGATAATCACTATAATCAACGCCCATCAGTTAATTTTAATAAGGGACACGCATCTATTAACAAAATGGTCTAAATGAACTAAACAATTACATTTTATGTTACTTGAGTCAACAAATGCCCCGATGAATTAAGAATTTTAAATTTTTACATAGGTCCTTTACATTACCCTTTGTAATCCTTTGACGTTTACCCTTTTACATTAACCTTTGAATCTTATTTAAAAATTTTTTTTGAGGCGTCAATATTTTAACACTTAGCAGTTCGATCTCTCCTCTCAGGAACCATTCAAGGCAGTGCATCATTTTGGCGCTTTATTTAATTATTTTATGAAATTTTGACTGGTAAAAATACTTAAGAGTGGTAAAAATATGTAGATTAATTTTCTGGGAAATTTCATACATATTAATTTTTTGGAGCAATGAACAAGTTCTCTTATTCGGCAAATATTTATGCATCTAATTACTTTTCGGGGCTCTAAGGGTTAAATAAAAATCTTTGAACTTCAATCAACTAAATCTTTCATTAAAACTAAATAATTTATGAAATTTGAATATCACTCTTCTATAAAAATTGGCGATTATAGAACACTTCATACTCCGTTTCAAAAAGATACGCCAATCTTTTACCAGGATTTCTCAACAGTGATTGCCTTATGATTATGAAAATATTGATTGTTCTAATATTGATATGTAAAAACTGACAGATTTGATCGCAGAAGATAGAAAGTTTATTTATTGAACTTGAGTTAAGAGTTGAAGCGCCAAGAGTATTTCGCAGAATATGACTCCTTAGGACAAAAGGACTGTGTAAAATTTAAACTTCATAATTTTTCATAAGAACATTTATTGACTGAAGTCAAATAAAATATTTTCACTTGCATCATTTAAATGTTTTGAAAGTAAAAATAAAAATTGAATTTTACGATGAATTAGAGAAATTTTTGTTGAGTAATTCTTTAAGATTTTGTATAAATTACAAAAATTATTCTGCATTGCATATATAACTTCAATGCTGAGCGACTCTACATTCAATTTTCATATTCAAAAAAAGATGTGCTTGGTTTCAGTAAAAAATGTTTTTATATTAATTGCAGTTTAATATTTCAACTCTGATTTAATGTGCAAATTTATGACAGAAATTAGTAAGTAATACAATGAACAGAACTGTTTCAGGCCTACATAATAGTATGACTGAATTATATAACTATCAAAATATGAAACTCTGATAGCTAAATATTTTGCAGAAAAAGCTATTAAGACATCAGGTTACATAAAATAAATTTGGAAATTTTAGAGATCTTTTATACTGGCGAACTGCTGGTCACCAAAGGCGGCTAGTTTCTTAATAAAGATATTGCTAAGTGAACTATTGTAATATATATACATATACATACATTTTTTCCCTTTTATGAGTATAGATAATAGCTTTTTTCAAGAAAATTCATTCAGAAATATGAGATTGTTTAAATATTAGTAAATAAAACAGCTATAAATTATCTTATATCTTACTTCTTTTTCAATGCATTACTTCTTTTAAATGCATTAATTCATTAAAAACTGTCTTACTTTTCTATTAATAATAGAATTAATTATCATGTACAAGATCTCATAAATTCAAGATCAAATAAAATTTTTACAAAAATTATCACCATTCCATTATCACCAATTAGCCCGACCGGAAATGCAGCTATGCAAAACTAAACCCTCAAAACTAAACGTCACCCCTCTAGATGCGCGCCAAGTTTTCTTGCCAAAGGTCCGAATCCCAGTAAACCTACAATGCAACAGGGGTAGGGAATAATTTATTGAGCGCAAATGTCCCATTCCTATATTTAAATGACAACATAGATATATAAAACGATAATGTACGCAGCACATAAAGTGCTCTTATTACTTATTGTTAAATGGCAATAAGTAATGTTAAATGTAAACAAGACGCTATAAAAAATGTCAGACTGTTCATTGCACATTTTAGAACAGCTAATAATTCAAAACTTCGCTTAGTTAAAATGAAGCTACAAAATATTATTATAAATGCTTGGGAGAGAACTTGTCAAGGCAACAAAAATTCCATTCAGTCGCATTAAAGAAGATATAAAAGAAATTGAAATAATAAAAACAGGTATCAAAGTTCGATTGAACGAGAAAACAGGCGTCAAATGGACAATCAGTTTGACAAGATGTTCCAAATTATCAACTGAATTTTTTTTTGTATTATTTTAAAGCACAAAAAATTATCTTTTTAATAATATCAATTCCATTTCCATAAAATGTTTTCCTTATCGTTTAGAAGTTTTAAAAATTTAATTTAATATGCAATCGGTAATAATGTTTTAATGAAATTCAACTCATGCATCAAAACATTCAATTTTTTGGTTAATGTTAAAATTGCATTTAAAATATGCATTCTTGCGATTTTAAGTAGTTTCATTTCCGTTTTTATTTTTAGCATATATATTTTTTAATTTGGAAGACTTTCAATAGTTTCAACGGATACAATAATTTGTCGAAGACTCGATTCATTTAATCTTTTCCCGTTTTATCAAATAATAGGATGACATTTTATAAAAATAAATTCCATATTAATAGTTTAAGAAGTTAATAATCTATGTGAACAAGCTGGTCTCCTTAGGCACATATTATGCAGAAATATATTTATTAAAAAGATTTCTTAGATAAAGGATAATAAAATATGAATAGCTTTACATGGATTTACTAATAATCCATATTTATATTTCTTTTTAAAACGGTTGAAAATTTTCAATATAATCGGACTCCACTTTTTCGGATTGTTTTTTATCGTTATTTTTTCTCCTACATTTAATTTTCTAGAATTGATCTTACCTATACCATTATTTTCGAATGACTGCATTTTTTCATTCCTAAATGCTATAAATTTTATATCAAAAACATATAAAATTTAAGTTACCCAAGAATTAAATTAAATCCATCATATTTGACCTCGATGAGGCGTGAAGTTTTATGACTTTCAATTTCCATTTTTTCTGTGTTTCACTTTTCATTTATTTTGCATTGACGTCTGAGGGTCTTTACAGTTCTCTCAGATTAAACAGAGCGTGCAAGGATTCACAAGGTTAGAACGACATTATCCATGCGTATATGATTTATTAAATGGAAGTGATAGTGCTAGCAATAAAAGTGAAAGATAAAAAAAGATCGCAGCTCTTACAGCCGAAATCTTACATAATTAATCAGCTAAGAAACGATTACGATATTTCTCACCCTTGAATCGATAATGAAACCGAAATTTCTAAGTTCATCAAAAGAAGGCAATCTGTTCGCCGTGTCTGGTTCAAGTCTGGTGTAAAAGAAAAATCGTTTGTCATCTTTATGAGCCGTTAAAGAGCTCTCCGGAGACCAAACGAATACGAAAATCATTCCATTTTCATTAATACATCTGTCGCTTTTATAGCGAGGCAGCTGTATGCATTGTTTTATAGGTATTCTAGTTTGTTCTTTTGCTAAGCCTAATCGAATGATGTGATTATAATTATGCAATGGAAAAGGTTGTAGTTTAGAAATTGACTGTCTTGCTTTGTGCACATTATTAAGCAAATGGATTTGGGGAAATGGTGGAAACTGACTATTATTGAAATGTTAAAGCCATTTTGCAATATTTTTGCATTAAATTAATTAAAAATTCTATTGTACTGTGATAGAACAACAAAGAATAAAAGAAATACACATAAGATTTAAGTAAAACTAAAACCATTTTCAATTACGTTTAATAGAAAAATTGCATTGTTATTCTGTTTGGAATCTTGAACAAATAAGATATTGAACTGTAATTCCGATTAGTTCAGAGTTTTCCGTTAAAAATAATATAATTTTTATGTCTTTTTTTAAAAAAAAATATCAGCTAGAAGTCTTCAAATATATAAAGAAATTAAAATCCGAAAATTTATTTCTTTTAAAGAAAATGTGTTTAATAAGAAACTGAAAAATGAAGTGTTTTAGTTTTCAATAATAGAATCTCCCGATTTGAATAGATTTACTCACATTTAAATATCCGATTGAAGTAGCTGCGCATGACTAAAATATAATAAAGCAGAAAGACGAATTTTTTAAAATATTGTATTGAAAAATATCATGCATAATAAATAAATAATTACTATTTTTTTTTAATCCTAAATAATAAATAAAGCTTATTACAGGTAGTCATAAATTGAAATTACAGTGCTTTCTTTATGTTTTGTTATTCTGTTATGTTTTCATTTTATTGAAATTATTTGAAAGGAAAGAGAACAAGGGACAGAAAAATAAAGAATAAGTGAAATATTCATAAGATTTAAGCGCAAAGAAAGATTGTTTTCCTTTTCCCTTTTTAGTCCAAAAATTTATGATTCATAAAAATTTTATTATATTGTTTGAAATCCTGAACAAACCAAATGTTAATCATTTGATTTCAGTTTGTCAATTTTTACATTAAAATAATATGGAGCAAAACTTTCAATCACAGCAAGAGACTTAAATTCGGAATAAATCTTTTGTAAGATAATAGTTAAAAAAAATAATAAATAAATACTTTAATTTTTAAGAATTATAATTTCTTTTTTTGAAAAGATTGTTAAATTATATGAGATAGGATTTCGGATTATAAAAACCATTTTTTTGCTGAAAAATTAATTTATTTTCCCATTACTTCATTTATATTTGAGCATTAACTTCATTGACGTAAATTTTTCTTCTTTCTTTTTGAAATTATTGAAATTATTTTGAAATTCAAATTAAACATATTTAAAGAGATTACAACGTTGTATAGCGATCTATCTTGTTTGATTCTGAATTAGATTAGTAAATTACAAGCATACACATAATTTTTAACCGAATTAGCTTTCTTTGCAACCAATTGGATAATCTGAATTACATCGCATTTTTTTTTAAAAATCTAATCTTCACATATCCTGTAAGGATAATAATTATGCAACAGAACCTTTTGACGAGATAAATAAAATACATTGTTTCTATCAACGTTTTATTTAGAATACCTCAACAATTTCTTTGTTACCGCGTTAAAATTAAAATTCCAAAAATGAAGCAGACGACTGTTTTCTCAAAGCCGAAAGATAAATTAGATGATGTTGAACTCTGTGAAACAAAGAAATAACTCGTCTTTGTTATTTTTCAAACAAAGGCCCACCTAGACAACAACAGGAAAAATGTGCCAAACCACACATGTGATTTTTTTTATTCCACAGCTTGTTTTATCCGTTGAAAAAAAAAAATTCCTGGGGTGGAGGTGGGCAACGAAAATAAAAGGGTTCATCTCACCGTGTAATTGAATGATTGTTATCTGCCGCTCAAGGAAGGATAAGGGAGAAATATATATATATAAAAATAATATTTTGAGATTGATAAAAAAGTGTGTCGGACTACTTGGGAAATGAACCGCTTCCGTTTCTTTGGCGAATCCATATTTTCTGTTTTTGATAATGCTTCAAGAAATTTGGTTTCAAAACAGATAGATTATGTTTTTGTGTAAGTGTTAATCTTAAAACTTCCTGATAATGTTTAGAGTCCGTTATAGGTGAGTATTGGCAGTGATTTGTCAAGAACTAGGATAGAATGACTTCAAAATCGCCATTTATGTGCGCGAAAATGTAGCAAATTTTAAGATTCGGTCTTCAAATCCAGAAGAAGGTTGTTTGCTTTTTTGCATAAATTTGCGGTGTATTTTTATCGAATAATCAAATTTATCAAGTCCAAATACTTTTGCAATAGTGATAATTTATAGTTTTATTCAATTATATAATAGCTTCGTTAGTCATGTTGACTCGTTAGATTTAAAATTTCTTTGAATTAAAAATTTTTTTCAAGATGTTGTATTCATAAATAAATATATATAACTCCAGATTTTCTTTTACTCAGAAGTTCTGGAAGCATGGAAATTTAACAGAATCTCATTTTGAATCTTTTTTTTTTTGATAATGTTAATTTTTTTTGTTTGCGTGAAAATGGAAACAAATGAATAAATTAGAATATCTTGACTAAATTAGTAGATTTGTTGGTCAAG
>JAPMOR010094822.1:54362-99781 GCA_026543865.1 Argiope aurantia | reverse complement strand
ACAGGGAGGAGACAAAGAAGAGAACAACCATGCCCTAACCAGGACTTAAACCCAGAACGCTCGGGTCACGGGGAAGATGCGCTACCCCTATGCCAAAACGCCGGCAGCAAAATCTATATTTCATGATTATTGTTCGCCAATGCGTGTAAGGCATTCGCAACCTTACCAAAGGTCTCTCATTTTATGTTGGGGAGGGGGAGGGGATAGGTCTTTTTTGAGAGAGTATGCAATGAAGTTTCAGGGTGATCTTTTCGCTGGTTTATTTTCCTTAATTTTATTTACTTCATTCACCGAACGCACTCCGAGCTCTTAATGAGCCCCCCAGAGTTCCCAATAGCGATCTTCTCCTCCTTTTCATTTTTTACTCGATGTGATCTATTCCTGTATGCCAGATCTATCTTTAAAGTTTGCATATAAGCATACGCTATGTATTTTTAAAGTTTGTATATAAACATACACAAATATCCTTAACGTTTGTAAATAAGCAAATGCAAATATTACAAAACGGCGCAAGTTAAAGAGCGGAAATGATGCTAATATTTTTGAATCAAGCAGAAATCAAGTATTTTTGTGTAGAGTGAGAATTTAGTAAATATTTTCTATTTTAGAAAATATTTATTCTTTTAATACCACGTCTGATCCGTCCTCATTCAGACCACCACGATAATCCTTTCAATCATTTAGGCTGCTCAAAATGTCGTCATATAAGGCAGGAGCTACACAGAAATATTGGATATTCTTACTCTGAGCAGCTTCCGTTCTAACCTGATATCTAATATCTAACAGATTCTAACCTATACCTTGCTTTTTTTTAATAATCTTAATAAAATTTTTAAATCATTTTTTTAACGATTCATTTGCCGGCGTCCTGGCATAGGGGTAGTGCGTCTTCCCCGTGATATGGGCGTCCCGGTTCGGGCATGGTTGTCCTTCATTTGTTCTATCTGTGAGATGTGTGAATGTGCCCCCCTTTAAAAAGGGGCTGTGCAAGCGAATGTGATGCGTGAGTAGCAAAATCGTACTCTTGGCCCTAGTAGGCGCTACTAAAATAAGAGACGATCCCTTTCGGCTTAAAATCGTTGATTTCAAATCAGCGGGCTTGCCTATGGCAAGTGCCATTAGAAACAACAACAATGATTCATTTCTCGTATACATAATATTGAGAAAGTGTAGTAATCATCAAAAACTTTGAAATCATTTTAATGAATACAGATCTCCCTCAGTTCGAAAAACACATGTTTGGGAAATTTCCATCGGTCTGTCTGTGACGAAGATTGCTCAAAAAACGGACATTTCACACGTGGCTTTTACACCAAATGCGCCGATTTCTAACAACTTTTGGGTAAAATCTATTCACAGGAAGTCTGTTTGTCCGGCTGTTAGAATAGAAACGATCACTATCAGTGCAAAACGAAGAGAGCTAGATGGATACAATTCGGTACACAAATTTAACATCTATAGAGTAGGCACCTGTTCAAATTTTAAGCCAAAACCAAAAAAAGGTTGACAGTCTGTCTGTCTGTACTTTCATAAACATGTAAATGCGATCACTCAGAAACGCAATGACTTAAATATTTCAAATTAGGTACGGATTTTGTGACAACAAGTGCAGTTTTGTATCAAATCTTTATGCCAATGGATTGAGAAAAACGTGTCTAAACCACAAATTCGATTTTCGGATATTATTAATCACATGCCAGAGATAAATCGCCAAGGATGGCACGATTGGTTGAGAAAAAACGATAAATTCATGCCAAAAATTGATATTTCCTCATTTTTGTACGCCAATGCCATGGATGGCGTTTTCTGGCATGACGAGTTTATTAGAGAATACGCGAAAAGATTTTGGGGAGACCACTCTTCCAGGCTTTATTATCATTTTTATTTTTAATCAGATTCATCCAAACCTTTCCATCAAATAACTGTTGACGTTCAAATCACTTCACATAAAATGAACAGTTTCAAAACAACTACAACTCAACAAAACTCAAAAGTAATTTTTTGGTTGCTTTTAGTTTTTCTTATCTTAAAGACTTTCAAATTTTTCACTCCACTAGAGATAAAGTAAACTTATTACTTGTGCTGCAGCAAATCTCGATACACAGTAGCATTGGCATCATTTGGTTTGATTTCATTCAAAGAAGTATTTAACGGAAATTAAAGTGCTCCTTATTTACATAAAGAAAACTTGGGAGATTGAATGCTCGATGATTTTGCAACTAAGACAGTTGGTAATTTAGTAATACGATCACTGTTTGGAATTCGGTGATATGATGATATTAGAAGTGCAGTGTGGAAAGTCAATGTTATGGTTTGTAGGATTCCGAAATGATCTTTCCATTTTTCCTCCTACTATAGAATTAAACTTTATTCTTGAATTTCTAAAACACTTCAAGCAATAACTTCATTCATGATAATGCACAATATCATTAAAAATGAATGTTTTATTTTTTATGTTACATGGGGGGGGGGAATGCAGTTAGGAAGATTTTGTTTTACTAAAACTTTTCCCAAAACATGGACTCATAAAAGTACCTGTTACACATTGAATTCTCATAACCAATTAAAATACAGTGTATAATTGGGTTCCACTTATTTCTTTAATATTTGCAAAATATAATTATAAGTGAATGAATCAAATTAATTAAATTTTAACTCCATACCTAGTAGTGAATTTGAGAAAATCTGATTTCAAAATTTCCTAACACGTATAGTATGAATTGTGAATTAAAGATAGAAAATAAATTAAATTATTGCTTTTTAATACGCTTATAAAAATATGCTTTTAAAAATGGTTTTTATTGAATTTTTTATTGTCTCTATTCTATTCACTTTCAATGAATTAAATTAATTCTGTAATACATGAATTTATGCAAGTAAATGAAACCTTGTCATTTAAGCTTCTAATGCTATGATGCCCCACGAGGGGAGGGACCTCGTAATTGAGATGAGAAGCTTCTGGCATGGTGATTGGTTTTCTCCACAAATGTATATACATAATATTGAGAACCTAATTCATATTCCTTTACACGGAAAGGTGGGAGTCTGGCTCCTCCCATCGATGACGGGAGGTATTTCCTTAGGGAAGGGTTGTCCCGTGGCCGGTGATGGTCCTTAGGATTCAACTAAAGTTGCGGTCCGATCATTCAGTTTCTTCTGTGTGCCTTCTGGCGGGTCGGAGTAGTCAGTTTGTGATTTTGATGCTGTGATTACCTAATTCATATTCCTTTATATTTGTTACAAAGTAACATTCCACAAAAGAAAATTATGAAACTGCATTGCTGGTGAAAAAACTATGAAATGTGCAAATCCCAGTTAATCAATAACTTTTAAAAATGTATTGAAGATATTATATCCTATTTCGAATAATTAAGTCTTCGTATAATATTTATAAACCAGTAAATGTGGTTTCCTTGAAATTTTCCCTATATTCATCAATAATGCTTTTATCTTTCCTCCCGCATACTTATAATGTTTATAAACTAGCGGTAGTGGTCTCCTTAAAAATGTCTCGCATACTCATGAATAAAGATTTTATCTTTTTCCTCCCGCATAAAATTATGGACGTTGTGCAAAACCGTGAAAAGTCATTATTCTAAAAATTTATTTTCCGGTCACAGAAATGTCTGAAAGTGGAGATTTGTCAAAATTCCGAGTTCTTAATTCTGATTAATTTTTCTGACGATCAAAATACTTTCTCTTTGTGTATTACGTATGCAAGAAAATATTAAAAAATGGCGATACTATCATACAAATAAATGAACAATACATCTCATAACAATATCGCTTAATTATCCCATTATCTGGTTGTTAGTCCATCTCGTTCATGCATATTTCATTGTTTGTTATTAATAATTTAGGAACAGTTCGGTATTTTCTCATGCAAATCAGCATTCAGCATTGTCAAAGGTTATTGCCATTGCTGTATGCGGAATGCGATATCCTCGTATGGCAACCGGAATGCATTAAAGCCGCGTTCATGCATAAGTATTTAGTGCACTCCAAATGCAATGCATTTGCTTTGGTCTTTGTTTTCCCACGATGGTGAGGTAGTTTCGGCAGTTGACAATGCAGTCGTAAATGGTTTGATGTACTTTCATCAAATGCAATGACGTAGTTAGAAAGCTTTGCTCGTCTCGTCGGTTGAATAAACAGATTGTGTTCATCTATTTATAAGAGATAAATTATATCGTTATCGTAATAATTTATCTTTATGAATTACTAGTAAATATATTCGGCTTTCCATGGGACTCAAGTAACTCTACTTTTGTCTAAAATTATATAATTATCAACAGTAAAAATGAAATATTTTGTTTGCGAAAGTTTTACTTTCTTTGCTTTTATTTGAAATTGAGCTCTGAACTTACAGATATTGTCTTTAAAGCATTTCTAAGTCGTTACTCCTCCAAACACTACACATAGGTAAACAAATAACTTTTTATATTTGTTTGCTGTTGTACGAAAGAGAGATGCATATCACACGACGAATGCATGATTGCATCATGATAAGTGTTAATAAATATATTCCGTTCACGCGCATATATAATAATTAATAAACTGTTAATATTCACGATCGTAAGGTTAAATTAATAGCAACAAGGTCTTAAATAATTAAAGATTAGGCGTCGGTTTAGTTTAGTTTCATTATCGTCCCGTTATTTTGGGACGGATCTCGTAATTTTTAACTGCAGTCACATGATGAGAAATACTCTTGAGCTGTCCCCCCTCTGTAAAATTCCACACCACACCAGCGGAAGGATTCCAGTTGGGGTAACGCTACGCAGATTAGAAATTTTTAATTTCCTTTACTCTGTTTTATTTTAATTCAAAAGTACTTCAGAATGAATCTGAAAGATCGATTAATTAACAATGTTTAATTTTAAATGCATAAAACATTAAGAAAATAAACAGAATCGTTTGAAATAATCGGCCGAAAAATGTTAACTCTAGCTTCATTACTTTTGGGAAAAAAAAAAAACTGAAGCTTTACTCATTTGGCGGTGGGGAAAATGGAAGATTTTTTGGTGGGAAAGTTAGTTTTTAATTAATAATTAAAGTTCTAATTAAAAATTCAAAAAAGGGACCCCAGGTGCACATTTTCGACCTCTAAGGTATACATGTACCAAATTTGGTAGCTCTAGTTCAAATGGCCTGGCCTGTAGAGTGCCAACACACACACACACATTGAGCTTTATATAAGTATAAATAACTTTATCACAATTTCTTTAAATTCTGAGAAAAGCAATTCCGGCATTCTTGCCCTTTACGTTAAAAGATAAAATCAGCATATAGCTCTAACTATTTGTAATTTGCAAAATAGTTTTTTATTTTTTCTTGAAGAAGTATCAAAGAAACGGTATTGCAACGCATTGTCTGTTTGTGAAGATAAAAGGCAACAAACTAGATGACTGATATTTGGTATGCGGTCTTTCCAATAAAATTGTGAATTTCTGTTAAATTTTAGACTGACACTTATGAGAAGTTTATGTAGCATTTAAATACATGTTAAACGAAAAAGTATAAAAGCTAAACGTATGAAATTTGGCAATGCTTAGTTTTGAAAGCAAAAATACAAGAAGAAATTCAAAGAATTAAAATTTGTTATGAAGTATTCATTATTGCAGACTTCTGTCAAATTTTGAAAAGAATACACTTAATCTGCTTATCGATATGAGCACATTTAAAACGAAAACTCGAAAAGCTAGATACATAAAATTTGACTTAAAGTTACGTCATCTCAGAAAATTCGATGCAAAAATTTTTCTAAACGTTCTACAGGGCTGATCACGTGATCTATTCGGAAATGAAATGATTTTCATTAAAGGAATAATTTTTTCTAACCTTAAAATGACGCGAAGACTATTTTCTTAAGATAATTGTTTAGGAAGATATGAATATCAATTTCTAAAAAACAAGTCAGCGATTACTCGTCTAGAAATTAAGCGTATTTTTGCACCCGATTAAATTTTCTGTTTAAATCTTATTTCTAGATTTCGTTTATAGCTTATTTCCTGCGCCCTGAATAGACTTTTTGAGGACCTCCGAATCTTCTCCAAAACATCTAATAATATTTTGTAACTCAATTAATTAAGTGAAGCGTTCCATTCAATGCAACTGTAAAAATTTTCAATAAAGCAATCTGATTGTTTTTTGAGAAATAAGTTAAGGGATGTTGAGCAGTAAAAGCCATTCTCCCCAAAATCTGAAATTCCTACGATATTTTGTTTACATTTGATTGATGCCACTCGGCAATAAGTAATAAAAGCGATTTCTTTCCTTATCCTTTTATGTATGCTGATGTTTGTTTTCCTCTTTGAGAAATAATTAATTCATATGCAGAGTAACAGATAATTTTGTATACTGCCTAACGAGTAAGGCATATTTTTTCATTAATTTTAAGAATTTTTTTAACAATGAAATTAGAAAAAAATAGCCCAAGACAGTGAAAAATGAGAAAAACTGAGACATAAAGATCCCACAATAGTGCTGAAAACACCTAACAATGTGGGCGAAAAAAAAAGCGTTATTTCTGATTTTTTTTCGATGATCGGCTGCAATCTCAGAAGATTTGAGATAAATTTAGAAATGCAATTTTTCTATCTGCACATCTGCAGTGCGAGTTAAGTAATTTCGAGCGAAATGACAACATTTTTGTGTTGTGTGTTGTTTTGACTTATAGCACTTTTCAAGCCCGCCGACAGTTATCTGTCAGCAACTTACGCTGAGTGAGCGTCTCTTATTTTTGCAGTAGCGCCAACTAGGGCAAAGAGTACGACTTAGCTACTTCATTCGCCACATTCGCCTGCACAATCCCTTTTGACACGGGGGCACATTCACACACCTCACAGATAAAACACAGAAGAAGATCAACCAAGCCCGAACCGGGACTCGCATCCAGGATGCCCAGATCACGGAGAAGACATGCTACCCCTATGTCAGGACGCCGACACACATTCTTGCGCTACACTTAAGACAGCAGCATCATCCAATTTCAGTTAGGATTCCAATGATCGGCGTCCATCAATGGATTACTAATATGTGATGAAATTCTAATTCAAATCATTCTTTGACGTCTCAGAAAGAAAAACACGCATTTATCAGAAAATCAGCTGAAGAAGTCTCTCCAAAAGTTACATGCATACTCAAATACAAGGTTCTCCCCACCTCCTCCAGATAAAATTTATAGACATTGGTCAATGCTTTGAATGTCACAAGAGCTCAGATTTTCACATCCGAAGTCTCGCGCATAAGCTTTCTGTGCTACGTATTATGATGAAGAAGACCGAATATGCCTTTCGGACAGATTTTCTTTCCTACCGAATTGAAATGTTTTGACAATTCATATATTTATCTAAATATTTGTTATCTGGCTGGAATAGCATTCACGATTGTACTCAAATTTATTAAAACAGACGTTCGGCGCTATTAAGTATTTTATTAATAAAGTGAACGATATAACAAAAAAGATCCTAATCATTTGTGAAAGTTTTAATATTATATAATTTGTATTTTTTTCTAAAAAGTATTTATTTAGGGACAAGAATAATAACATCCTTTTAATCAGCATGCCTGCAACTTCTCTTCTTTTGCAAGGATATGATTGGGGCAAAGAACAGAAATCCAAAGGCAAAGAAGACAAAAGGTAAAGATGAGAAAATCCAAAAAACGACAAAAAATAACGAGCTAATGAAAACATGAAACAAATGTGAAAAGAAATATCAAAACTACATCCCAATTGGCTTTCCAATATTTATAAAAGAAAGAAAACAATGGCGTATGATTTTTCAAAAGATATTTTAAGAAATATATTGCCCCTGGACAGATTTAAACGTATATAGGACAACAAATATATTTATTGTAAGCATACCTCACTAGCAAATTGTAGCAAACATTTCTTAACTGGTCAATGAGCCTTCACGGCACATCTTGGACACATTATTGGCTTTTTTTTATATCATTCATTAAGATGACTCATTTGCCATTACATAGATTTTTTTATTTCATTTTTTGAGCCCTAGTCACATTGGTACAACAAGCAGCATCATTTTATGTACCAGATGTGGAAGACATTTTTGAGACTTGGCACCTCGTATGTTTACGAAAGATATTTCTCTGCAAATTGGCAACTTTGCCAAATATTTTCTTCGCAGCTGTTTTTGATATTAACGTTTTCTTTGGATATAAATGTTTCTCACAAATATTTTTTTTACAGTAAATATCTACTCTGTAGTTTTTTTTTCTCTTGAACTCATTTTTTACGGATTTCTCTTCATTTTCAATTTTTCGAAAAAGATAAAAAAGATAAGAAAGAAAAAAAGGGGAAAGCCTCAGATCCGTGGAAGAATCACTGCTCCCCTCATATTTCAGTGGCCCTAGGCAACTAACTGCCTTATCTACCTAATCGGAAATCCACAACTCTTAGCATTAATTCTTCAGAATAATTATGATGTCAAAATTAATCAATATTTCTTAATTTAATTTGCTTATATTAATTACTTCTTAACTGGGATAATAATAAATGTCTAATTTATCTAAAACATAAACTTTTATTGTATTTCATTGTTTGCTTATTTAATTGGCAGTGAAAGTTAATGCGTATTTTTGAAACGCCCTATATTTCGCATAATGAGGACACCTACATGCGAAAAAACAATTTAGCAATTTTACCATAATTCTGAGTCCCTGCCGCTACATTCTGCGATTCGCTTTCCTCCGAAATCAAGCTTTAGAGTTACGAAACCATCGTTCCTTTCCTTCGTAAGGAAGGGCGGGGATAGAATCCTTTCGTAATCAAGAGCTTAAATATTTGATGACGTACAACGGTGTTCCTTTCCCGAAATTTTCCCGGGGCCTTGCGTGTCTTTCCAGGGTTTAGATGATGAGCCATCTATTCAGACATTCAGAGGGAATGGGGGAGGGGGGCGCTGGGAGTCGTCTGTAATAAAGAATGTTACAAAGAAGGTTGTTCGACAGAAATGAGGGCGAAAAAAAAGCGGAACAAAAACTTTCAGGATTTCGATAATCTTCATTTTGTTTCGACGGCGAAAGAAGACGAAGGAAAGTTTGTTTCTCGTCAAAAGAACAATAATAAAATAAAATAAAACAGTAGAAAGGATAAGGGAATGTGATGGAATGAAAGAAAATGTTCCATTACGTGAGATTTCTGATGTTCCGATTTCTAGAACGTGTTCTTTTTCCAGTCTAAAAGTAACAAGATATTAAATTCGCTCGTCTTCTTTTTTTCTTTCTGACATAAGGTTCGTGTTCCAAATAACGAAATACGAATGGATTGATTACAGATATTTCTTTGTACTTCCGCGGTGAAATGTGAAAGTTTTGTTTTCTTCTCAATCGAAACGATTCTTCCGAAGTTTTTGTTCTTAACAGATTTCGAAGAAAAGTTACTTAAGTCCTTTAATTAATTAAAAGAGCAGCATTAATAAGAAAGATAAGATCTTGCTGAATCTGACGAATGAAATAATGGGAATAAAAGTGATTGCAACATATGGCAATTGGTTAGGTGCGGAGTGAGTGGTGTAAGAGCCATTTTCTGGCTAAATTGCGTGAAGAAAGTCTTTTATAATATTCCAGAAATTGTTTTTTAATCCTTTTAAATAATATTCTTTTTGTTTTTATTCAGTTTTGATACATTTTAGTGTGTGAAGATGTAATCAATTTATAACTTTTTTATGTTTTGAAGTTCTGAATTTTCGTATGGTTGAGTGCTTTCGATTACAATATAAAATTTCAATATGTTGTGAATTTAATTATCAATGAATCGCTTGATTGTGATTTACTTTCATTCCATATGAGAAGCGCCATCTGGTAGTGAACATGAGAAAACTTGATTATAAAATTTCAATGCAATAATAATAATAGTAATGAATTTTGAAATAAATTAAAGATTAAACTGTTGAAAGAAATCAAAATAAGAAGTATTTAAAAATACATTTTGATTATTAAAAAGTAGTAAATTTCCCTTTTCCAACAATCTAGAAGTCACTAATAATCATAAAAGCGAAAGATATTGCAAACGACACTATAAAGATATTAAGCTATAAAAATTAAAATTCATTCTAAAACACTAAATAAGAATTAATATATATATGAACGTGATTAAAATTCAGATTTGATTAGAGTTATTTAATCTTTTAAAATTTTTATTGCTAACTATAATGAACTATTACTGAATCCCGTTTACATATTATTCGAGTTCAATTAGAAATTCATAAATATTCTAACTTACACTGTATATATTTTAAAATCTTGACCATCTCTGTATCTAACACTCTTTCAATTTATCAGTTTATTGAAAATATTGCTTCCCGTTATTAAGCTTGCAAATTTCTGATCATGATTTGTAAACACCAGCTTTGATATAAGAAATAATTCCATCAAGACCTTTACAATTTTCACTGAACATAACTGTAAAATTCAAATATCAGTGTTACCATGAAGAAAAACACATTTATTTAAGATCGCTTTTAAAATGCTGCATAAACTCTCTATATTTTTGAATATTTGAATTGAATTGAGCTATTTTGCTACATTTTTTATACTAATGTACAACGCTTCATTCACAAAATGTGAATGGTAAATTTTATTTTTATGTCTCATCCCCCTCCCCTTTTAATCAGAAACAAATCTGCTCAAACTATCGGAGATAGATTTTCACACTCAAAGACACGCATTACAATATTTTACTTTCTAACTATTTTTATAATTAATGTTCTATAAATTCTTATTCAGCTTATAAATGCAGTCTTGATAATAAATCTTAATGCAATCTTGTTGACAAGTTTTAATAATATGACAAACACTTTTTTCATACAGAATATTTCTGATATTAAGTTACTTGATTGTACTAAGATTGATACTAAGTTACTTGATTTTCAAAAAGGGAAGAAAAAAAATTATTTTAATTTTGCTTTTGCTTTTTAAATCAGGTTGATGAGAAATCGAAATGAGAACGAAGAAGTGAAATTCGATCACCACATTTCTCATGCAAATAAAAGCAAGATTATTAATACTATTATTTTTCCTAAGAAACTTTATATTTTTATTCCTAAGAAATAAATTTAAAATCAACGCAAACTTTTATTTAGTAAGATACCATGCTAATAAATAAAGTATCAAATAGTTAAAACATGAATACTGAATGATTTAGATATCCGAAGGAATCATATCTTCTAATCGATACTCGGAAATGAAATATTTCTTAATGCCTGTAATGCAATTAACTAATCAACTATTTATCTAAAAAATAAAATCATTGTTCATAGTTAATCCCCTTTAGACAAACTTTTATCTACAGTATTTGAAATGAAAATTTTCTAATTAATCAGTCAATATTAAGTAAGTATTATTGTTAATTATTTAGTTAATTTATTCTATATTAAATTAACATAGAATTATTCCACCCAACAAGAAGATATAGAATTATATATGAAAGATATGGCTGCTGAGAAACCTGCATGAAACCTTCACAATTATCCCAATCGTGTGTGCATGAAGCAGTAAACTCTAAGATAACTTGCTTACCATTATCTGTCATGAAACGTTTTCTATACCCATTTGAGCCAAAGGATAGGGACAAAATTCTGACACATTTGGCAATTTTCCATCCTCTTACGGGAGCCCCATCCCTGGCTAGCAAAGAAGAGTAGTAAATAAACTTAGCATGGTATTGTTATCTGAATATTTAAAAATACAGAAAACTCTGAGATCCAGGTAATAGTTCTAAATTTTCAAACACCTCTTGTTTTGAATTTCATCATGAATTAAGTATCTTTAGGTTCAGTTTAAAAATTGTTTTTATCAATTAGTATGAGTGAACTATTTTTTTACACTTACCTAAAAGTGCCTTTCTTTGTTTCGATAAAATGCCAATGATATAAAATAAAAGTATATCAGAGATTTGGGGCAATTTTGAAGATGAAATTTAGATACTTCAGAAAAGAATGTCAATTTGTCAGGTGGAAACTTTAAATGAAAGTTTAATGTCTAAAAACAACCGAAATTTTTTTTAAAAAACGTTTCTATACCCATTGTTATCAGTTCCGAGAGTTAACTGTACAGAAATGTTCTGGTAATCTGGAGTTCTGAAATCGTTAATTCTTAAAAGCCACTTTCACCTGCTCATTCCGATAAGAATCGGTTTGTTGTTCCGATGATTTGAATTTAATACGCCGTAATGTTTTCTTTTCTTGGTCGATAAAAATCAAAAGTTCTACATGTTCGAACCTGACAACAGCTGCTCATAATCACCGGGACCTCCAAGTCAGTTCTGTTTCTGCGAAAAGTGCTTCGGTATTCTCCAAGTTCGAAGAGAGCGAACCGACTCGCGATTCACGTGGGAATCTTCTCATGATCTCCAGCGATCCTCCCTCTTTTTCTTGCTGCGATTTCCCGCTTTGGAAGATTCTTTCTTTTTCTTAGCGTTAATTTTTGTCACACAACACTGAACTTGCCCATGTGACCATTACGACAGGCGACTAACGGGGGAAAATTGTTTTGCATATTACGGAGATATAAATACTCGCTGAGCTAGATATGCGTTGAGTAGAGATGTTTGCCTGCTGAAGGAACTTGGGAATCGTTTGCTTTGTTTGGGTTCTGCTCGTTCTCTGTGTTTAATGAGCAGAAACAAATTCGCACGATTTGGGGATGATATCGCTTTACCTGTTGTTATTCGTTTATATATATATATATATATATTTGTAATTTGCGAGTTATTTGGCGTTTAAAATACATTCAAGATTTCTTTTATTTTACAGGAATAACAACAGACATTTTACAGAATACAGAGCTAACAAGAAATTTATTTTCAGGAACGGTACTTAAGAGCTTAATAACATATTTATTTTATAGGAATGGTATATGTCATAAACATAATGAGTTACCCTCGTCTTACCTCAGCATTAAGGGTAATCCGAATGATCAAGTTGCCATGTAATTTAAAATAGGCTATGTAGTGAATGCTTTATAGCCAATAATATTTGTGCACGCCCATTTCTTATGCAAAGGAATCATCGGTGTGAGGGTAACTCATATTAATCATTACTAACTTTCTCATTGTATCTACAAACGGATTTTAGAATTAGCAAAGTTGGCAACAACTCGAAGTTACACAATTATTGCATGCCCCAAGGCCTTGAGTATACGTTTGCAACATTTTTATAATAATCTCGTTTTATAAATTGATTTGATTTGCAAGGATGATAGACTCAATATATTATAATCAAAATAAATGATCGCTTAAGCTACGAAATATTACAGCTAAGATGTGTCGAATTCATTTGCAAATCAATTTTTATATATGGCTGATGGACTGACTTATAAATTGCATTTTATTACAACATTTATTACAAACATTTTATTACAATATTTCGAGTACTTGAAAAATTTTGAAATTTTTATAACCAATTTTCTTAAAATTGCATTTAAATTTAAATTCTTCTTTTTTTAAATGTTATCTGCAGTTAAATGGTTTGTTATTTCAGTTTGTAGTAGTATTTATAATTTAAAAATTGCTTATATAGATATTACGTTGAAATTAATAAAAATGATTGAAGGTTCGGTTTTGAAAATTCGGATAAAGAAAATTGAAGAGAACCTGAACTTACGTTGCCAAAGAGATATTCTAAATTCGGCCATGGTCACTAGGGAACTGAAAACCAACCATAATACTTGAGGTTTCTTATCCCTATATCTTAAATGGCTAGATATATCCGACTTATTTAAGAATATTTATCGATAACATTTAAAATTGACGTAATTTATTGAGTTTAGTTTTAAAATCTTAACTTTTGTATAGTTAAATTAAAATGGAATATCTCACAATGCAACTGCTTAATTTTTAGTTCACGAGAGTTTTGATGGTTTAAACAGTTGCAGAAAGTATCATATCGCTAAAGCTAATGTATTATTCTGAAAAAAAATTGTTGTAATGTAATCATTTTAGTTTTTTTATCAACAAATTCAACGTTGAAGTGGAATTGAACTGAATTTGTATATTGCTCTCAATTTAAAACTCAACGCTTTACTGTTTTCGCACGGAACGAGCAAAGAGAAAATGTCGTTACTGTATAATTGTATAATTTCGAATTCGTGATTTTGACAAAACTCTGAATATAATATGGACGAAATGATGTAATAAAACCGTTTTCAAAACAGTATTGTGTGATATAGCTGATATTCTCAAAATATTTCAAATAAAAATTATAACACTGCTATCTTCCAAGTTTTTTTACTCTCTCATATATGAAATATAGTATAAAGAAAATGTATTGTATATTTCCCCCATTTCAGACTTTCCTGTGTCTGAAAAAAGTACTTTTGGAAATGTGTCTGTCTGTGACAATCCAAAACATTTTTATTACACATGGATGAAATGTGGCATGTGGATTTACTTCAGATTTTTAAATTTCTATCAAATGCTGAAAGAAATTCATTTATAGGTGGTTTGTCTTTCTGTCTAATTAAATACGGTTGGAAGCGCTAGCTACAAACCACGAAGATAAATAACCACGAAGACATATAAATTTTTTACTCTATTTGAGCATCTAAAGTTCTGTAACGTATTTTGAATGAGGTTTATCAGCAGGTTGCCCGTCAGTCAGTCACATGCGTGTAAATGTGATGACTCAAAAATGCAACAACTAAGATGAATGAAATTTAGTATGAGATCTTGATGCTAAAAATGCAGCCCCGCATCAAAATTTGGTTTGTTATCTATTAATTGAAATACTACAAAGTGCCTATTCTGAGTCCTTTCCTACACTACGAAGCGCAAAACGCTCATGTGCGGAACTCTGTACACTCATGGTGTTCACAGCCTTTCCCAAGGTTCAGCATTTTCAATTGGATGAGGAATAACAGTTTCATGGTTGAGTATATGAGAACATTTAGGTTAGACCATTCCCCTTTGTTTTTCTTAAAAGTGAGTGACATAGCTGCAATTTCAAGCCGCCCCTAAGGTAAGTGCACCCCTCTTTGACATTGCTGAACACTGCAGTTCAAATTAAATACAACAGCTTATCATAAAAACATAATAAATTTTATTCCATGAATAAAAATATATATTAATTTTTACACGAATGGTAGCACGTGTGGCTGAACTATAAGCTGTTGCTACCTTTCTACAACTTAATATAGTTCTGATTATATTGTTGTTTCTTATGACACTTGTCATAGACAAGCCCGCTGACAAAGTCAGTGATTTTAAGCCGAGAGAGTATTTCGTGTTTTCAGTAGCGCCATCTAGGGCTATGAGTACGTCTTAGCTACTCAAGCGTCACATTCGCTTGCACAACCACTTTTTACAGGGGGAACATTCACACACCTCACAGATGGAACACAGATGAAGAACAACCATGCTCAAACCGGGACACGAACTCAGGACGCCCAGGTCACGGGGAAGACGCGCTACCGCTATGTCAGAACGCCGGCAGTTCCAATTATAATTATATTAAATAGATATGTCACAATAATAAAATCCAAATACAGGAAAAAATTCTACTTGTCTTTGGAATCAGGTATCGTTGATAGTTTTAAAATAACCGAAAAAGAATAAATCAGCACGAAAATATTTTTGAACAAATCATATTCTTTGTATTGGAGATATACATACAATTAGGGTTCAATAAACATCAGATTTTTGTGACAATAAATTAACTTTTTCATAATTATTTTTGCATTCAAATACCTCTTTCTTATTTATGATTGAAATTTTTGAATCAGATATGAAATGTGAAAAAGGCGGATAATCGAGATTTAATGTAATTGAATTCAAAATGCTATGTCTCTTTATTATATTAAAGTCAGTAAAGTTTCTTAAGTAACCACTATGTTTTACTCGCTTTGCGACTGTAGATAGCGAGTCACCTGACTCGTGACATTTGAGATTGGTTTTGCCAGTATTGTTTAAAATATTTCATGAACATTATTATTACGTCATAGTAAATATTTATATAGCACTTGGCGGTAGAATGATGACAAAGGAGAGCTTTAATTGACACCAAATTACAAGTAAATAAGTTTAAATCAATATTATTTAATTCTAGTTTTAGATACACCGTTTGTGGCAACACTAGTTTTATGTTATAAGAAACTTTGTTTTCACTCATTGTGACATTTTACACTTATTCAGTGTTTAACAGATGACGCCTCATTGAAATGTAAAAGAAAAATTGCCTAATAGGTTCTAAATGAAATAAAAAAAGATAAGGAAAGAAAAGACCGAAACGAAAATTACGGCTTGATTCTTGCTTTTAAGGTAAATCTGTGTAACTTAAAAAATTAGAAGATCTAAAATTATGTCAAATATTAACGTTTGGATTATGATGAGATTGGTTTATAATTTTGAATGCTAAAGTGGTGATAGTGCAGAATTTCCCATATTTTTGAGATGCAGAAATTAAGCAATGTGAAAGTTACAATATCCAAAATTTTTTTACAATGATATATTGCTGGAAACGGTATCGGAAATTAATAAATTAAAAGAGTGTGATAGGCAAAGTACATAAATTGCATGAGTTTTTAGAGCAATTATTTTATATTGTACGCTTTTATATTTCACTCGCGTGTGTACTGTAGAATCGTTGTATGCCTTTTCTCTACAGTTCAAAATATCAAAACAAGCTCACTTAATGTTTTCAGTAGTTTTGGATAGTCCTTCTCCAGGCACATCAATTATTTCAATAAGTGCTTCATTTATACTCAATCTTTTCTCTTCAAAATTTAAATATCGAAGACTGATGTGTTGTTCCTTATGCGGAATATCAGGAGTATAATCCATCTGGATGCTGTAGTACGTGTCTGGTTTAATATTGCTTTTAATTTTGTTAAGGAAATCATTTCTTAACGCAAGAATAATTTGTCCCAGCAATCTGTTGACTGAATGATGCATAATTCTATTTTTTGAATTTTAAAGATAGAATGTCTATTGTTCTGAACTTTATTTTAATTTTTGATCATACTGGGGTACGTCAATCATGGGGTTCCGGTGTATAGCATCCGCCCCCCCCCCCCTTGGATGGCCCCCCCACACACACACACACACACACATTCATCTTCATTATTGGTAGAGATTTAAAAATTCTTGACTAATAAATTTATTTAATAGTATCAGATTAAAATGAGTTTACAATAAAAGTTCACATTACATGTTCCCCACCAGAGCTTCTCAACTTTTACCTCTCGTTGATTCAGTCAAAAAATTATTTACTGTGATAAGAAAATTAATTATATCAGAAAAAAAATATAAAATAGTTATTTATCAAAATTCAATTTACCCCTTGTTATCACGATAACTTTTACAAATTCATTTTGATAAAAGATATTGAAGAATCTGGGAACTTAACATATACAGGGTGTCACAAAAACCATGACCGCGGCCTTTATTCCTAAAATATTGATTCTAGACATATACTGTAAATTACAAAGTTGCGCAAAAAAAGGTGCAAAATGTTATGAAATCGATTACAATTTTCAGGGGATTAAACTTAAAAAAATACAAAATTTAAATTTTTATACGAACCCCGTAGAGAAAAACTCCCAGTGAGTAAAATGTGCCCCATACTTTAATAAGGTCATGTATGAAATTTCAAAATTTTATCAGGAAAACTCTCAAAGATATGTTGAAACAAAGTTGGTGAAGGGCCACTCACAAATTAAAATGCAAATATTTAGAGTTTCTGTACAGATGACGCGACGTAGGAATACATCATAAGGAAAAAAATATGTTTCGTATCTTCAGTTTTAAATACAAATTTTAAAATCTATGCTTCTTGAAAATACTTTAACATTTTATATCATGAATTGCAGAATATAACTTAAACAAAGCACTGTCAAGGAACTTGTAAAAAACTTATGTAATCTTTCTTTTAAGTTATTATTTCTACAAATTTTTAATACTTTTGAACCAATAAATAATAGTTTGAATAACTTTGAACCAATAAATAGTTTTGAATAAATAAAATTATTTTTTATTTATTCAATCATTACTTTCTTTGTTAATTTGTGTACGACCGCTAAAACACAAACATCCGACATAATTTTTCCTCTTTGCGAACTCATATCCAGGCACCGAAAAGTGGTTTAAGTCAGCATATATGTAGTTTCATATCTTTGAGACTTTTTGTGACAAATTGCTGAAATTTTGTACATGACCTTATTAGAGGATAATGCACATTTTACTCACTGGGAATTTTTTCCTCCGTATAAAAATTTAAACTTTGTATTTTTTGATGTTTAATCCCCTGAAAATTTTTATCGATTTCCTAACATTTTACACCTTTTTTTATGCAACTTTGTAATTTACAGTATATGTCCATAATCAATATTTAAGGAATAAAAGCTGCGGTTAAGGTTCCTATATAAGGAATTTCAAGATCGCAATGGCTCTCTGTAACACTACCCATTTTCAAAAATTCTTTTTCAGACCGCTTCATTTCTTTCCTTTCTTTTTCTCGCTTATGAATTTTATTACGAAAAAGTTTTAGAATCGCCAAAAATGTTTGCTTTGTTTCATTTTTACATTTTAGACGTTTTTGAGGCCAATAGAGCTATTTTTGGAATTATGTCCTTAATAGAATGCAATAACATTTTGAATGCGGTTTTAATATTGAAATTATAAATTTCCATCAAGTTTTCAATGAAATTTGTATAATGAAAGCATGTCTGTTTTCCTTTACATGAGTATGTTTACACAATAATTAAAAAAATGTAAAAGATTAAAAGACGAATTTTAGCAAATGAATTTATTTTTAGAATTGCAGATTAATGTCAAATTTCCCCTGAATCCGTTAAAGATTGAATGTCTATTTATCCGTTTATCCATACTCACCATAATTCTAATGCACCGTAATTCATAATTTCATAATTAGTAACGTAATTTTTATACAAAAATTGCAGATATGTCTAATTTTGAATCAAATCAGCGACCAAACGGTCCGTTCATGAATCCAGAAATAAAATGAAAGTTTATATATGGTTAGGCTTATTTCCAAATTGTATAGCATTCTATTTTAAATTAAATTCAGAAAAGGGAAGGCAATTTCATTTCCTTAGATTATTCGTGTTCGAAATTTTATATTAATTCTATTTACGAGCAGAGGTGTTTATTCTAAGTACATAGAGTAGGATTCCAATTATCTGGGTCCCTTTGAGGGAAAAAGAATGAAATCAGCAAGCAAATTCTTCCCGCGGAAAATGAATAAAGACAGTGACGAATTTTCGAACGACCCATTCAAGTAGTAACATAATATATACTTTAAATACATACTACAAATATCGTTTGTCACATCTAAGAAATCTCTCTTATCATTATTTTTTCATTTTGCATTTAATCTTTTTCATTATATAAGACAATATTAAAAAAATTTATTTCTTTTCCCTAAAAACCGATTTTTTTCCCGTCATTTTTCGAAGATATGAAATTATCAGAATCAGGTCTTATCAAAATTAATATATAGAATTAAAGTTCTACGGATTTTCCTTTCTATACAAAATTCTGAATTCGGATACTGAGAAATCATGTAAAATGGTGGTATCTTTTTTCCTTAAAAAATCTGTCTCTTTTTTATCATTTATCCAAATATAAGACATCGAGTTCGGTCCCAGTGAATCCAGATAATTGGACTTCTTCTGTATTTGATTCTTCTCCCTATACACAATTCTGAATTCGAACATTGAGAAGTAAGTTTCCTAAGAATTTTTTACTTAAGAAATAATTATTTTATGTATACTGATATAATACTATCAAGATAGATTTGCTCCCAATTAATCTAGATTATTAAACTTCTACAATACTTGATTCATTTCATCATAAATGATTCTGACTTCAAATATCGAGTAATCATTTTCTGAAATTGAAGAATTATTTTCAAATTGAGAATCATCATAAATAAGAATTTTTTTAAAAATTATTTATCGAGATCCATAACGGATATAATCTCAATTAGTTGGGATAGGTGGAGAATATAATTCATTTCATTATACAGGATTCTAAACTCAAATATTGAAGAAACATTTTTCCAAGAAATAACCATTGTTCTTTGATTCTTTATCGTCATGTGTGATTATCCATAATGGGTATAATCTCAATTAGGCTGAGTAATTGGAAATGTATGATGAAATGAATCAAGTATTCCTGTATGATGGAAAACATGATTCATTCTATCATACAGGATTCTGAGCACGAATATTGAGGAAGCATATGCAAAAACTGAAGGGGGAATTCACCATTTCTCTTTTTATCTTTTCCCGCGCCGATATGCTAATATGATTCAGCAAGAACTAATACGACCATAATCATACTAGAATTGTGGCATACAAATACATATAATAAATCAGCATACAATATATATATATATATATAAAAAACGAATATTCACTCACGTTGTGAAATTTGTCTTTCTCGCGGACAATTTGCAGACAAAGCAAGGACGCTGGGGCAGAAACTAATCCAATACTAGTGAATCAAAGAAAAAAAAATCTTTAAAAAATTCTGCGGCTTACTCAATGAACCTATTTGTTCCTTTCTGTCTGTGAAAAAATTCCACTCGCTATCTTTATTCGGACCTAATCTGCCTACTGTGAATATGAAGCACCAGAGTTTTTCCTTTCACAAGAGGTATGGTGGCAACTATATCAACATTCTGTCACCCCACAACAAAAGAAGTATAAACCAAAAGGTAAGAACGGTGATAAATTTGTCTGTGAAAACATAAAAAAGAAAAGAAGCACGTTAAGTCTTTATTGTCTCTGTAGGTTGTAATATATGCACAGGTGTCGGGAGAGCATTATTTGGACAAAGTAAATGGGGTTTCCTTTGGGACGTATACCATGCGACAGGGTTGATGAATACCTGCAATTTTATGTCGACACTCTATTTTCTTATATTGTATACTTCGTAGAATAAGGAAAAATTAAATTATTGCAGATAAATTTGCGTGAAAGATGAGTTTTTCACTGCTTTTCTGGCATCCTTTGGTGTCTGGAATGGCTTTGGCGGATCGTTTCGAAGCGTTTCTCTGAAAATGAAGACCTTAAAAAGCTCTGGAAAGATTCAGACTAGAAACTTTTTGAATAATAAGATCGGCATTTATATTGTGTTTTATTTCATTGGTGCCTTCAGTACTCTTGGTGCTTGATGGCGCTTCGCCTCAGTACACAAATGCAATATTTTACTAATGAATAAGTAACATCATTGAGCAATTTCTTTCACGGTATTGTATATTCTTTCTCTATATTTCATTCTTTTGGCATAAGTCTGATTATTAAGAATAAAAAATGAGACTTCAGTTCAGTAAATATGCAAGGAAATTTTTACTTTTAAAGAACTGCTTAAAACAACTGGCGAATAAATTTAAAATTCGATTATAAATTGGACAAGATTTTTTTATAATGATAGCTCTAGGATTTTGATCATTAAATTTATTTATTTATTTATTTAACTGTCAAATTAGCCAACAGGAGGTCATCCATTCGCCTATCATCTTAATAATTTAATTTCATTAGCGAATTTTAAAATATAGAATTGATCTCATTTTTCGTAAGCTCAAAGCATTAATTGTTACAAGAATATAGTGCATAGAAAGCGCATTGATGTTTCAATCATATTTTGACGTAGAAACATGGCAAACATGCATCGGGATTTTTTTTCCGTCAAATAATGTTAATGATTCAGTTCTTTACATTCAGTTGTTAAGTGTTCTGCATGGTTTTCAAATCTAAAAACATGAATTTCAATGAAAACTCTTTTAAAGTAATAATATTTTTAGTCTGGATATACATATTCTACAGCGCATAAAACGCGAAAACAATCTGAGTCTCATGTTTTCACGTTTTATGCTCTCTCTGTAATATAGTAATGAAAACTGAATATACATTTTGATTTCTTTTTTTTTTTCGGCCGATTTTAAACAAAATTTTAGGGCAGTATTTTCGGCAATTCTAACATCAAATCAATTAAAAATACTAAAATTAAATAAGTAAAAACATCATATGCCAAATTTTCTTTATGTATGACGTTGCGTTTTTGAGTCATTCCATTTAAATATGTATGAACATACAGATTCATCGATAGTCAACCCTTTTATATATGTGGCTTAAAATTTGTTAGACAAGTTTTATCAATCTAAATTTTTGCGTTCTTTTGAACTCGGACAGACAGCAAACTTCTTTCAAAGGATTTTTTTTTCAAAATTTCACAGAAATTTACAAATTTTGTGTAAGTGTCACATGTCAATTTTCATCTTTCTGGCCAAAAATATTTTTATTTATCTTAGCACAATTACTTACTAAGGAATCTCATTGCTATTGCCCTTACTCCGTTCACCTGTTATGTCCGGAGATTAAGAACCTCGAGTTCAAAACTCCGTGACACTCTCCTCAAATCGGAAAATTAAATTATCGTGTGAATAGACATATACATATATCCGAAAAAATGCGTTCATCTTGTTAGAGAGGTCGCAAACGCGACGACTCATCAAAATCACTGTTCCGGCACTGTGACATTCATATTAACCTCTTTCTAGCTATGATCAGTTTTTTTAGAAAATTTGAGTCAGTTTTTTTTAAAGTTTTTTTTTATATTTAATAATGTCTAATTAGAGAAGTAATTGACAATGTCTTTGTGTTCCTGTATGGTTTCATGTGCCTCTATAAATACAATTTTGCATTTAATAATAGATTTGATTATTGGGGATTAGAAAATAGATGGTAGATTGATAATTGAAATTACTTTACCACATAACAGATTTAGAATGGGACGGTTGAAATTAGAATCAGTTGTTGAAGGTTTGGAGCCGTTGATATCAATATTTATTTCGAATTTTTTGACGAGTGCAATTTATTCTCTTTGCACACTTCGCAAACGAAGAATTGAAAACATAAAAGACAGCGAGGTTTAAATGATCCATCAGAATTATATAAAATTTATCTGCTCATGAAATAAAATCGCCGAGTTGAAATAAAGCTCAGAGAAATAAATTCGCCCCCTTAAGCCAACTGGCATCCTTTTTCAGCGCCAAGAAAACTCGCCAATCCTAATAAAGGTGCTTTGAAGAAATGAAGCTAATGCAATAATGAAAAAAACACTCTATTTTTCGTGCCTTTTCATTTATAACATTACCACTGAATCTTTTAGGGGGGGGAAGGGGGACCAGCACGCACCGTTGCTCAAGGCATCTTCTATTTTGTTTGTGAGTGGGGGAGGGTCCGAAGAAAAGAGCAGCCATCCGCAGAACCCCGTCTCTTAATTTCAGTGTTTTTGTGGCCTCACTTTTACTTTTCTTCGGCACAAGGTCAGCGAATGAGTCCGAGTGTGACCTTTACGGTACTTAGCGCAGAGGGAAGAAGGCTCTCAAGGGATACGGTAGCCACTCATCGCCTGAGTGCCCCTCTGGATTTACAGAAGGGGGGGGGGCAACTGGGCCCTGCGATTACGCACGATGATAGCCGCACCTACGGGCGCCAACCTGGGCCGTTGGTGAAAGGAAGTGGGTTTGTACCATCACGTCTTAATAAAAAGGATGATATCGTGCGGTATCTTTTTAAAGCATATCGCGGTTTATTCGTTTGCTATCATGTGCAAACAGAATGTCTTTTTCGGGCGCAGGGAAGGGAGTAGATGGTCTGGAATGTAAACAGAATTAAAAAATCAAATATTCTGATTGGATGATTACAGCTGTTGGAAATCTGCTTGTGAAAGTGATGCCAGAGGTTCATACTTTCGATATATCATCATTAACATAGTTTCATGTTAGATTTAATTTAGCTTTACATCTCAATTCATTTTTTCCTTACTCGTGCTATAGATGGTCACTCGTGTGACCTCGAAACTAACAACCTACTGATTCTATCAAAGTTTCATTAATTGAAAAAAAATAATTTTAAAGAAATTATATTATAGACTTCTAGGCCAAATTCTCCCTGTAAATATACAATTAGTGAACTGTACATTTTGTATCTTTAGAATTTTTGCCTTTGCTTATCGAATAGTAAAATTATTGTATCAACAAAAGATTAAAATTTCATTCCCCATGCTGAACTGATCTGTTTCTACTCTAATAACCTAAAAGATCGTTCAACCAATGTGTGATAGATGATTTTAATGCTAATAAGAGAACAGTAATTAACAGTGGCAGAGGGAATCCAGCACTTTTCTGTTTCTTCATCAAAATACAGTTCGATGAAGAATGAGTTATTTGAGTTTTAGTAATTCGTATTCTAAAAGTTAGTGTCTCGGTTTGAAGCTATGTGAGGTTTATTTTGGGATAGATGCCCTAATTTGAGAATCACCTGATGACGAAGAGGACATCCAAACCAATACGCTCTCACTAAATTTCCGCACCACATCATTGTGACGATAATTGGTCCGATAGGACGTCCACTAAGCATATTAACTAATCTTAGGTGGAATATAGTCTCGCATCTGTAATTCTTTGATAGTGAGGCTGAAAATCTATAATCTGCCCAACCAGGTACCGATTTTCGAATAGAAACTTACTGGTGTGTTTCATTTTACAAAGTTAAACTATTTAGTTTTGCTTCATTGCCCTATATTTTAGTAATTAATTGAATGAAATATGGTAATGTTGTTATTTTGATTTACGAAATGTTATATAAAACATTTTCTAAACCAATGATGTTCTGGTTCTAAAACTTATTAAAGAGAAAACTAATTAACATTGTATTTCAAGTAATAGAATAAACATAATATTACTAATATAAGCTTATAAAGTAACTTAGCATTTTTGCGCTCGCCAATGCACACTCAACCTTAAAAGTTTTCACTTCATAATTTTTCTGCTTTTCTGCATGCCAATATACATGCTTGTCACAGATTTCCCTGATTTACCTCCCCAGTGTAGTAGACCTGATTTAGACAGAACCAATAGCAAAGAGACAAGTCGACGGAATTAAGCACTAATCACTTGCTTTCTTTAAGCACACATTCTTTTACATGAAGCACACGATCGACTGGAAAGCCAGAGATATAGAAGGAAAGAGAAGTTCCACATGAGAGTTGAACTGCCCTTTCTAGGATAAGGAAAGTTGGGATTGCTCGCCCGGAGAGACAAGCAAAATGAAATTATAATTTTTCTTAAAAAAGGAAATCAGAAATTACTCCCAGAGGAGTCTGAGAAGACGAATTGGTTACTGAAACGTTGTTCCGCTTGTTTTGGTTTAGTACGAGCCACGATCTAAATATTATAACACCACTTTTCTAAATATTCGGTATTTATGCAGATACTAAAATGGATAATGGTAATGAAATGTCAGAAACTAGGATTATTAAGAAATGAAAAATAATAATAAATGAATTAAACAATCAAATATATCAATTAAAATGTTTAATATTGATATATACAGGGTGTCTCAAAAACCTTGAACGCGGCTTTTATTCCTTAAATATTGATCATAGACATATACTGTAAATTACAGAAATTGGTAAAAAAAAGTGCAAAATGTTATGAAATCAATTAAAATTTTCAGGAGATTAAACTTTTTAAAAAAATACAAAATTTAAATTTTTATACGAGTCCCGTACAGAAAAATTCCCAGTGAGTAAAATGTGTCCCATACAGAATTTTATCATGAAAACTCTCAAAGATATGTTGAAACAAAGTTGGTGAAGGGCCAATCACAAATTAAAATGCAAATGTTTACAGCTTCATTAGAGATGACGCGACGCAGGAATGATCATATGGAGATAAAATTTACTTCATATATTTAGTTTTAAATACAAATTTTAAAATCTATGCTTCCTGAAAAATACTTTAACATTTTATATCATGTATTACAGAATATAATTTAAAAATAGCAAAATTAATGAATTTGTAAAAAAAAATTAAAAAAAAAAACCCTTATGTAATCTTTCTTTTAAGTTATTATTTCTACAAATTTTTAATTCTTTTGAACCAATAAATAGCAAAATTATTATTTATTTATTCCCTTTCATTTGTTAATTTGTGCACTACTCCTAAAACACGAACATCCGACATGATTCTTCGTCTTTGCTAACTCATATCCAGGCATCGACAAATGGTTTAAGTATTTTACTCACTGGGAATTCTTTGTACGGGGTCCGCATAAAAATTTAAATTTTGTATTTTTTGAAGTTTAATCTCCTGAAATTTTTAATCGATTTCATAACATTTTGCACCTTTTTTTTTTTTTTTTTTTTTTTTTCAAAACTTTTTTTTTTCAGTTTATTTCTATGATCAATATTTAAGGAAAAAAAGCCGCGGTCAAGGTTTTTGAGACCCTGTATATGTGTGTGTGTGTGTGTGTGTGTGTGTGTGTGTGTGTATGCCTTGAGCACCAAGCAGATATTATTTCGTGATTATTTTACTACGTTAAAACTAAAAGAAAACAAATGATACCAGTAGAGGGGGAGGGGTGGGCGAAATATAAATATTTAACTCCATCCGAAGTTATCGCCGACTACGACTCGAAAATTACTAGTTTCCCCGTTTTGAAAATAAGGTTGACAACTGTTGCATAAATTAGAAATCTAGATCGAAAAAAAAAAAAAAACGGAGTAAAACCGAAAAACTCACTACACACTCTCTCTCAAGCCTCGTTCCACTTGATGTCCGCAGGGCGGAAATCACACACCCTTCCAATTAAACGGGGAAAATAAAGAAAAGGAAGGAATGTCCCATCCACCCTGGAGTAGGATCACTTAGACATGAATGGATGAACGATGTACAGTTTACTCTTCTGCTCAGCACACTTCAGGCTGGCAGCCGTCCAGGAGGGGGTGATCTAAGAACCCATCTCCACAAGAAAGCCACACCCCACTTGGCACGAACGGATGCGATTGTCACTCGCTTGCGCCGTCATTATTCTGTCGCCCGAATGGGATTTATTATAATACGGAAATTTATCAGGTAGGGCCCCATTAGAGAGGGGCGCCCCGATGCGTCATTTCTTGAGCAGTTCCGACACTTTCTTGATGTACGGGTGCTCCAGAATAGATTGACCGGTACTGGCGGACAATAATAACGGAATAATCAATTTATTTAATGCTGTACAAAATAGATGTCATAGATTATTTTTATGGATTAAAAATATTTCGTTCAGTTGTTTGGCGTAACTTCCGCAGTCTTGCTGGTAAAATCAGCTCGTTGTCATATAATAAAGGATTTTAGACCGCCATTCAACGTTGCGTTTTTACTTTCGTGTAACTCTTTCGTATACGAAGTATAGAGAAAGTATCGTCTAGCAATCTAGAACTCGATATTTTGAGGAATCTCCAAGTTGCTGACCTCCCTGAGTCCGAAAAACACATGCGGCCTTTACACCAAATGTGCAGATTTCTATCAAATTTTATGCAAAATCTGTTCAGAGGAAATTTTTCTGTCTGACTGTTCAAATATAAATTAACACGATAACTACAAAACGAAGAGAGCTAGATGGATAAAATTCGGTACACAGGTTTAGCATCTATAATGTAGATACCTATGAAATGTTGAGCCAACTCCAACAAGGGGTCGAACGTTTGTCAGCCTATACGTTCAGAAGCATGTAAAACGATAGCTCAAAAACGCAATATCTTAAATGTATCAAATTTGGTACGAGATTTTGTAATGGCAATTATAGTTCTGCGTCAAATTTCAGTTTTGATTGATTGAGGAAAAACGTGTCTCAAACAGAATTCACCTTTATAGGACATGTGAGAAAATTCCTGGGAGACCACACCCTATGTTTTTACTTTAAAACTATACAGAAATTAGAGAAGAGAAATTATGTTATCATTGAAACATTCAAGATTTTGATTATTATCTATGTTTTAAGCGTCACTCTATACGAAAAACATGTTTTTGGCATTTTATCTCTCTGCTCGTGCATCACTTATATTAACGTTCCGTTTTAAAGCCACACTAGGGCTATTTTGGGACGGACCTGGTCATTTTGAATCTCATTTCGATGACGAGGACGACACCTGTTCCGCTTGTGTCGGACTTTGTATACGTAACTTAAAGATGTAACGAGAACAGACATGTAATTTGGTATAAGCTCTCACAAAATTCACAGATCCTTTGTTAAATTGTGGGCGAAATTCGCTAATAGGGAGTGTTTACGTTCGTCCATCCACACCTATGAGACCACAATAACTCAACCAGCGGAAGTGCTCTCCCCAGCATCTCTCTCATAAAGATGAATTTGTGTTTTAGATACCTTTTTTCCCAACCGAATGAAACTAAAATTTGACACAGAACTTCATTTATAATGACAAAAGTACACACCAGACTTTGAGTTAACCTGGTTACATGTTCCTGAAAGAGTAAATAAACATGTAAATGCCTCTTTTTACAAGAGGTTGAGGGGAAAAACGGCCACTCTTTTGATGGATCTGACTCAAAATTTGGCAAATGTCTACACTATTGACGTTAAATCTATGTACCAAATTTTATCCATCTAGCCTTCACTGCTTTGTAGTTATTGTGTTCACTTATATTCAAAAGGGCCGAGATAGCCTGGTTGGTAGGGCGTTGGATTCGCGTCCCTTGGTCTGAGAGTTCGAGCCCCACCGACCGAAGACTCTCCGTTAGAGTGGTGGCTGGCGCACGTATAACTCTGCCGTGGTCACAAAGTGCTCCATGTCGAGACAATACCGCTGAGGGTATTGGAGCAGGAGTGATTGTTATCTGGTCCAGGTCTAAATTACGATCTGTGGATGAGTGAATGAAATACATGAATGAAGTCCGCCCCGTAAAAAGGATTGTGACGCGTGTGTAGCTAAGTCGTACACTTGGTCCTAGATAGCTCTACTAAAAAAACAAGAGGCGCATCCTTGGTTTTAAATCACTGACTTCTAAAGTCAGTGGGCTTGTCTATGACAAGTACCATTAGAAATAACAACAGCAACTTTTATTTAAACAAACAATCTTTTTCCAATCGGAGTTGGTTAAAATTTAATAGAAATATACAAATTTGATGTAGAGACCGTATACCGAATTTGATCCGTTCTAACTCAATGCCTTTTTGAATTATCTTTGACATGGACTGTCATTTTGCAAAAGCGTGTTTTTCGAATTCAATGAGATGTAAAACGCTGAGATTCATCAACATCTCGAGTTCAAATTTTTTGACGATTACAGTAATTTTTCTATACTTCGTTTAAAAATAAACAGAAATAACGAAATGGATGAAATAAGCATATCTATTTATCATTAGAATTGCTGATAAGTCAATTCTGGACCTAATCTGAGTATAGGAAGGTACTCAAAATTCCTATTTCCATTACTGCATTATTAAGCACAAAACACCGTATTTTTTCAGCGTGTAAGAAAATGAATTGGAAAAGGCTCTCCCTAGTTTATTTCGAGGGTGTTTCGAATGGGATTGCTCATTTCAAAATAATCTATGGAAAAAGGAATAATCTGTATAATATTATTAAAGTGTGAGTGCCATAGAATCTGTTTATGGATTCAAAATATTTTAACGAGCATGTTTGTTTTAAATTTTGCCTTATGCTTTCCTATTTGTGTTCACTATCCTTATGCTATCCAATTTAAATTCATTATCCTTAGGCAAACAGTGAGAATTCCGCCATTTATTGATAGACTGACAGTTCTAGAATACATTAATGGAACATGGTAGATATTGATCTTTTATCATAGGCGATAAAAGTGCTGTATCATTTTTAAACTAATATTGCTATCTCGGTTTTTAGATTAGAGCTATATTCAAGAAATTTGAAAGAATAAAAAAAGTAGAAATGGGTGATCTTATTTTGATGATTGCCAGGTAAAACTTTAATCTCCAGATTAGAACAATGAGTAAGTCTAAACAGAAGAGGGGCGGGGAGAGGAGAAAAAAAGAAAAAGAAAAAAATTAAGTGAGATTTGAACAACCAATCCCAAACATACTAATAAGTAATTTTGAAAAACACACTAAAAAACATTTTTTTAAAATATTGTATTTAGGAAAAAAATAATAATAATAATAACCGGAAATATATTGATGTCATGAAAAGTTAATTCTTTGTATTTTTAAGTAATGTAAAAATAATTTTCATATAATAATATGTTCGAAAGTTATGGAAGAAAAAAATTTAAATTACAGTAAATTTGCTTACATTTTTGTAAAGTTTTTGATGTCTGAATTCATGTAATGGTTAGTTGATTTCTTAATTTCGTCGTAAATTTATCTAACAGTCACAGTTTTAATTTATCAGAGTCATTTAAAAGTTTTTTGGCGTAAAGTTAGGGTTCTGTTGGTGTAAAGTTAGAAATGAGTCCTGAAGTTTTCTCTGTTAAAGAGGAAAACTGAATTTAAATTAAGAATGAGATTACGATATAGTTAAACTTTGAAACTAACCGTAATAATGAATAGATGTATTGGTATTCTCATATTAATTCCGGGATTCTTCAGACCCAGATTATCAAATAGGCAAAGTAGGCATTTATTTAGATAGCCCACAATGTCTAGGAAACTTTCATTTTTTTTTCAGTGATGCCAGGGTAATTTAACTTTGTGATTTCATTTCATTTATAAAGATTGTGCGCTCACATTTGAACTCAAGAGATAAAAAAATCAAGTACTATCTCCCGAATTTCAAAACATTACTCTAAGGGGGTTTCTTTCTTTCTTTTTTTTTTTTTTCATATTTTCAAATTAGACTGTCTTTTCTTTTGCTGCTGAACGATTAAATCAATAATTAACAGTCACGAGATATTTTATGATAGAATCTATGAATTGTGCTACAAATGCTTTATAAGTTTTTTTTTTTTTTTTTTTTTTTTTTTTAAATTATTTTTTAATTTGGATTTTTATTGGCGAAATACTGAAACCCACTCTTAAAGATAACATGAAATTTAATGCTATCTTCTGGCGGTTTGGCGTCCTTTTTGTTACTTATAAAGAGATTAAAACCAAATAAAAAAATTTGATTTTGGAATAGAGAAAGGAATTCGGAATCTTCCAATTCTTAGAGCCAATCCAATCTTCCAATTCTTAGAGCCAATCCAATCTTCCAATTCTTAAACTTATAGTTTAATTTGTCCGTGCTCTTAATAGAGAATGATTCCAAAATTCCAAGAAAGTTTTTTTCTTTTATTTTACTTCAATCAAATTTCTCATGGAAAAAAAAATTCTTTTCTTTTTCGAAAACACTTCACTGTGCCAGCGGAGCCCAAATGAAGCAAGAAGAGCAGTTCTGTTTACCAGTGAAACATCCTGCTACTAAGAAAACATTCTTTTAAGTTTGCGCTCGGGCCCAGTCCAGTGTGTTTTGGTGTTAATGACACACGCCTAGGAGCATCCAAAGGAAAATGTTGAATGCGGGGGGCGGGGAGAGAAGAAAATGGCACCGTGTCGTTCGCTCATGAAGAACGAACCGTGAAGCCCTCACGATCCCGCTTTTAATTGCATACCGGAAGTGCGTCACCACAAATAAAGGTACTGCAACTACCACTACGCTTCTTCATGAAATCAGTGATTGGAAAAACTTCCAAGTCGTTAGCTGCAACCGTATCTGTGAATGGATATCATTGTACAGGCCATGATTATTGACAAAATTCGTGGTCTTTCGGAACATGCTTCTAGTGACGAATGAAGATGGTGCATTATTCTGGATGGAGGGATGAGATCTCTCCATTGTGGGCTCCGAGTAGGGGGTGTACCATCTCACCCGCATCCCTAGTCTGTTCACACACTGAGCCACATCAATCATTTCTGTAACTGACAGAAACACAAATGTGGGTCTTGTTCATCATCTCAGACGACTGTTTTGCTTCAGAATCCTCGCCATGTCTTTCACTTGATGATGGCACTGAGTACATCTTTATCAGAATGCAGCATACTGTTGTTGAAAACCGCCACCGGTCGCTTTTACAATTTTTCCATCAAATCAAAACTTATGGTGTTCTAGAATTGTGACAAAATCATTCAAGAAAGATCTTTGTTCTGATTCTGAGGTATTGTCGCATAATATATGGGAGTAACCTTTGAGCCAAATTGATGGATTGCAGAACTCTGGTTCTGAGCATCAGTTAGATATATTTATGCTAAACAGCAGTTTTGAAAACGCTTTATACATGTAATAAATAAATATAAAAACAATATAGTTTAGGAATATAAAAGCAAGAAGAATAATTTCTGTAAGACTTTATGAAGACAACCATTTTGTCTAATAGGTTGTCAGCTGCCAAAATATCAAATTTCTAATTGCCAAATTATCGAAATGAAGCATTGAGTTGTTGAAGGCCTTGATTGGTCGCTTTTACAATTTTTTGATCAAACCAAAACTTATGATTTACTAAAAATATGACACAATTATTAGATCTTTGTTCTGATTCTGAAGCATTGTCACATAATATATATGAGTAACCTTTGAATACATTTGATTGATTGCCCAACCCTTGTTCTGAGCGTCAGTTAGATATATTTATACTAAACAACAGTTTTGAAAAAGAAACACAGTTTATGAATATAAAAGCAAAAATAATAATTTCTACAAGACTTTATGAAAGAACTACAGTGGCTCCCAAAATTGAGTATACACTATACTCTTTCTTCTTTAATTTTATTCTTTTCGATCCTAACATTCCTATTTATGGCTAATATTTATAAGAATGACAAAATATACATTAGCAAAAGTATTAGGCTAAAAAACAAAACGGAGGAATCAATATTTTTATTACAGTAATTTTTATGTCAAAGTTACAAATTCCGAAGTCGCAAAATTGAGTATACATCTAGCAAAATCTGTCAACAAAAAGAGAAAAAGTTAAATTAATGTTTTTTTGCATATCCTTTTGCATTTAGAACAGCTTGCAAACGGTGTGGCATTGAGTTGACAAGAGTTTGAGTTGTTCCAACGGATATTTTCGAGCATTCTTCTTGTAATACACTTTTTAAGTGTTCCTTGCCCCTAATATTGTATTTTTGAACTGATTTTCCTACTTTTTCCCACAAATTTTCAATCACATTGAGATCTGGAGATTGAGGAGGGTTGTGTAATTGCATTTTACAATTATACAACAATCATAACTTAACTATTTTAGCTGTATATTTCGGACCATTATCTTGTTGGAACAGAAAACTTGACCCTAAACCCAAATTCTGGGCCCTTTGTTTAAAATTTTTCTTCAATATATATATCATTTTATTTTTTTAATTTTATATATATAATATTTAATTTTGTCCATGATTCCATCAATGAAAACTAAATTTCTCACTCCTTTTGCAGACATACAGCCCCATACAAGAAGTGAACCACCTCCATGCTTGACAGAAGGATTGGTGTTTTTAGGAAGAATTTCAGAATTGGGCTTTCTCCAAACATAGCATCTACCATCATTACCAAAAACATCGAACTTACTTTCGTCACTGAATATGACTGGATTCCAGAAGTCAGGAGGCTTTCAAATATGACTTTTAGCAAATGAAATTCTTTTCTCTCAATTTACATTGGAAATGAATGGTTTTGTTCTGGCTACGCGACCATTATAATTTGCTTTTCGGATTACTCTTCGAATTGTTTCTGCAGAAACACACTTTCCAATTATTCTTGAAGTAGATGTAGCAATTTTTGTGGCACTTACCTTAGGATTGTTTGCTACCTCTAGAATAACTCTTCTCTTGGTCTGGCACTGAGGATTTCTTTTTTTTCTCTTCCAGGTTTATTAGCAATTTGTCCATACATTTTATACTCCTGGATAATTTTTTGAACGCATCCGTGACTGCGTTGAATTTCCCTTGCAATTTCTCATAGAGATTTACCATCTCCAGACAATCGAATAACAAGTTTTATAACAATAACATTTGTTTCATTTCTGGAGCTCAATATGATAACCAAAACGTTTGTTTTCGCAAGGAAATCAATGATTGCCAATTAAAGTAACAAAACTATTTTACTTATTCATTTGAAAATAAATAGTAGTAGTCAAGTCGCATATTTTATAAGGTGTATACTCAATTTTGTGACTTTGGAATTCGTAACTTTGACATAAAAATGACTGTAATAAAAATATTATTGATTCCTCCGTTTTGTTTTTTTATCCTAATACTTTTGTTAATGTATATTTTTTCATTCTTGTAAATATTAGCCATAAATAGGAATGTTAATATTGAAAAGAATAAAATGAAAGAAGAAACTCACTCAATTTTGGGAGTCACTGATTTTGTCTATAAGGATGTCATCTGCCAAAATGTCAAATTTCCTCAAAAACAGTTTCAATATGTGCAGCTTCTGGTAACTGACATTTAAGTAATGGTTTTAGTAGCGATATAGTTTCCAATAAACTAAAAGATTATGGTTGCCAAACTTTAATTCTTTTCTTCAGTATATACAGACAACATATCACTGGATGTAAAATTAATACGCCATGTTAACTCTGAAATCAGTGTATGATTTCCAGAAGTAAACGAAAGTGATGTTGGTATTAACAACGTGCAATTAGATAACATTAAAAGTTACTTGACTCCGTTAAATTTCAATCATCTTCAGATTTTCTATATCAAAGTAAAGGTAATAAAATTATTTGGCAATTAATTCTATGCAAGTTAGATCACAAATAGTCTTCGCTTTAAGGTGCAACCTTGAAAAGGAATTAAATTTCTGGGTGATCAATCTAATTGTTTTTTAAACTTCTTCATAATTTGTAAAAAAAAAAAAAAGTTCAGCATAATCTTAAAAATCAAGCCAAAAACCAAATATAATTAACTTAACAGTTCAACGAATCGATTTGATAAAATAATGAGCAAAAAAAAAAAAAAAAAATAGTTTCTCTTAAACCATCTTTATTTGCTATGTAAACAGCATTAAAGAAATGAATAGTCCCGATCTCGAAATCTGTTCCATCATTCAAAAAAAGACGGGGAATACACCTACAATTTGCAACTTCGGTCTGCAATTATCCTGATTTTTCGGGCACTGTCATTAAGTTTTCATTGCCCGGTGTGCCGTACCGAAGCGAGGCCCATCGCAACCAAGCGTAGAGCGCCACCTGCAGGCGTACGTTGAAAGCTCACTGAGCCGTGGATCCTCTGTGCACGTGCCTTTATCACTCCGTGGCGCGGAAAGTTAAAACGCAGTGATTTGTTTATGCAATCGGGTCGCTCCTCCGTCTCTTGATCGCCGCGTACCCTCCGCCTCGTTGACGTTGAGGGGGTCGGTCGACACAAGATTGTTTTGAAAAATTAGGATTTTGCTGTTATGGAATTTGAGTTATTCTCTCTTTCAGGATTTTGTAAATATATTCGAAAAGCACGGATAATTGGGTACTTTTCCGTTTCCAAGGGCCGTAAAAAAATCGCCAAACTGTTAGCGAATTTTTTTTACGATATTTTTGTTGTTGGCGATTTGGCGAAAATAATTTATCTACCGCCAATAGCTCTCGGAATATAAAGGTACTTTTCCGTTTCTGAGAGCCGGAAAAAAAAAAAAAAAAAATCGCCAAACTGTTGGCGATTTGATAGTAAAATATTGCATTGATCTGTTGAAGTCATCTGATATTATAAAGGTCTTAACGTAGTTAACAAACTTAAGAGCCGATTTTTTTTGTTATTTATTTTCAGTTAAAAAAATTCCTATATTTCCAAATGTGTTTGAAAAATATTTTGTTTTCTGCAAATAGCGTTAGCGTTTACATAAAGCAAAATAAATAAAATAAGACGAAAAAAAGTTACTAAATAGAAAAATAATCTTTTAATATTATTTTTTAAAATTGATTGTTATGAAATATTGTATAGAAAAGCCATACAAAATGCTACGTTCCTATAAATTTTTGGGAGCTACAAATTAGAATTTTGGGATTGAAGATCAACATAAGATTTTGGCCTTTAGGGGTTTCTACAAGTGATATAAATTTTGGAGCTACCTTCAGCATGTGCTTTTTATTAATTGTAAATTAATATCCGCATAATTCCTTTTAAAGTAGCAAACATTCCCCCCCCCCCCCAAAAAAAAAAGGATAGCGAAACACTGAATTGCGGGCACCTTAAAAACAAGTGATTTCAACATTTCGCATTAAAAAAAATTGAATTTAAAAATAATTTTAAATAAATTGTTAAAAAATATATACAAAATTTTAAAGCACAGTCTAAATATCCTCAGCAAAGGCAGGCATTTAGCCAATTGTAATACATAATTGACCACACTGATTTTACAGCGAATTTTAAAATATAGAAAGATTCATATCAATGATGTTCTGAAACGATGCAGGATTTTATTTTGACTACGCTCCAACACAGGGCTCATGAGAAGAAAATGAAATCCCACATAGAGTTATCTCCCCCCCCCCCACCACCACCAACCAAAATTTGTCCGAAATTATTGAATAATCCTCGTCATGAAAGTACGGAGGAGGGAGCTAAGTTTGAATCCTTAAAACTAATACCAACTATATTACAACCCTTCTATAGGAGGTATGCATCTCGTCATGGAAATGGAGGTAACTCGATCTTAAGGCCTTCGGGAGACAAGGTCTAACCATCGTATCTGGAATTTCTCATTCTGATTGCTGAGGTGCCCTCTCTGGTGATTGTGAACGCCCAGAATTAATTTACACTGGAAATATACAGAAAAAAAGTCGGAAATGTTGCTCCCCCCCCCAAAAAAAAATGTTGTAGGGTCTTTAGACAATTGCATATTTTACTTACCTGAAAATTCGATCATGGACAGTGCTTTGAATATTCTGTGCCTTTGGGTATGCCAGAATATTAAAAAAGGCAAAAACTAAAAAACTCCGACGACTCGAGATTTATTTTATGATTATTCCCAGGAAAATTTAATCCTGTGCTATCATTTATTCAGAAGAGAGTTTTGCTAGAACTTATTTTAATTATAATCATCGTTTAAATATCAGAAGACTGTTTTCATGTTTCGAAATTTTCTAGTATATCAATGTATAATTTGTTTTGTAATTAACATATAAGCCGATAGCGGGTAAATTTTTATATTAGAGTACTTAGGATAAGTCAAAGAAAAAGGCTATATTTTTGCCATTTAGTTACCATATTGGTGTTGATATGTTAGGTTGTTTATTTTTATATTATTTATAAACTAAATTCTGTGTAAACTTGAGATATTGGAAATCAATTTTCTTGATGAGAACCTGATATTATTTTTTTTTTAATTTCAGATTTTCATAATATTGACTTACAAATCGTTTATATACGAGGAATATATAGAAATTAAGTTCTGATTTCAATTTTTGTGAAAGACGCGCTGCGTTCTTCATTTCAATAGAATAAGCAATAGAAGTCATTTTTAAATTGCTGGGTATTTCATAAAATGTTTTTTTAATTGAATATTTCGGCATGTGTGAACTGTGTTCTATCATCCATTATTTAAGTAATAGGGGCATTAAACCAATTGGAATTCACATACAAGTTGTAACAATGATGACGCTAAATTAGAATTGTTGTGAAAATGCGCTCGACGAAGAAAGCAGTGTTCTGCAATCTCTTATTAATGAAGATCTGCTTATAAAAGCTGATTAAAGGGAACCGAAGATTCACTATTATGTCACTGTGAATGCATCTCTGACATTTTCTGTTCACTACTTCATCATCACAGGTAGCATATTTCTATGTTGAGGGCGTACAAAAGCTCGTGCTAGGCTAAGACGAATGCTTTAACAATGGAAACAACTATATTGAAAAATAATCTCAGTATTATTACATTGTGTAATACAGAATCTTTCTATTAATCATTTCTATTTTTTGAAATTGTTTAATAGAATATTTCTGGATTTCTCCAGGCTTAAAAATATTTTTTTTAAATATTTATTTGATCCCTTAATCTCGAATGTAAAAATGATTTTATGCTTCATACAAAAGAACAAAAATTTTCTTTTGTATCCTTCTGTATCATTGCAAAATGTATGGATTTTGTCGCAAGTATTGCGTTTAAATGGCACTTAAAAATAGTCGATGGTTATCTCTTATATATTTAAGTCTTAATTAATTTCCTAATTTTTATCTTAATTTAACCGATATTAACTTCATTCTAAAATGTTCTATAATTTTCTGATCCAATGTGCACTGTATACGTTAAGGCGAGGTCGCCTGTCCTGTCATGATAGGCGATGTCGGAGCTGCTGACAGTTCTCATATCCTATATGGCGCCATGTTGCGTCATTGATCACTTGGTGCTTTCGCGCCTTTAACGGCAACGGGAGCTTGACGGTGAGACGGTAAGACGTATCACTCAGGCTCATGTATTTTCTATGTTTTATGTTAGTTTAGTAATGTTTTGTCCTTGTAATCTTAATAAATACATTTTACATATTAATCCTGGTCACTGCCATTCCCCATATATATATATATATATATATATATATAACTTTTGATTTATTCCATCCCGGGAGGTATAATTTTATAAATAAAAAAGTAATGAAATACGTCAATCTACAGCACGAGACAAGAGCAAACGAGACCAAAATATTTTTCCCGTGTGATTTTATAATATGAGATCCTGATAGGGATTCCTTGACACGTGTCGATTTAGTTAATGGAAAGTTAGATATCTTTAAAAGAATTTAACTAGCTTGACAAGATTTTTATTCCTTTACTTGAAGCGTGAGAAAGTTCTGATTAAAGCAGTTTTACAGAGCTCGTATCGCATATCTATATAACTTTAAAAATATTTTTTTTTCCAATTGTGCAGTGAATGATATAATTATATCAATCAAAATTGTTTTCGCTTAAAACTTGTACTGCAGTTCAAAAAGTCCAAGAAGCTTTGATCTGAACTCGTATAACGTGAACCTCATTTCTCAAACATCACAATGCCCCACATGATAACAGATCTTACTAATAAGAAAAATGAAAACCGCATTTATCAATGCTGCTGTTTTAAGAAAATTGCTTCCCTTTTTTTTTCAATCAGGCCGCGCACGTTTCTTCCCGCAATACACGCGAGTGTGCGTAGGCGTGTTCGTCCATCCCTCCGTGTCAAAAGAGGAGGTCTCATGTTTCGATCCCCTCTCTCATCAAGTTTTTACTCTATCATTTGTCATGCACCCTCCGCAGCGATGATGAATTTCCTTCGCGTTTTGAGATCGAGCACAGGTGCTGCTTGCGGTCCCGGAAGGTGAAGGGCTGGCTTGTTTCTTACACATCAAAAAGAGAGAGTAGCTGTGGTTTAATATGCAACTAAACTGCTCGTCATGTTCTTCATTAATATGTCATCAGTGGCTTAAGGGCAGTGGATATAGGGTTCATTGTTGCTAATAATGCGTGACCGTGCTGTGGTCTTTAGATAATACCTGTTTTTTAACTTCATTTCGAAAGTCAGATAATTTTTTATTGATTTTAATTTAAATTCTATATAATCAGTTTTAAAGTAATAAATATAATGACCAACTGAAGTAAAAAAAACATTTAATAGAGGGCATCCTTTAGCGAGTAAGTTTCAGTATCTCACTTGAAGAAAATTAAAACTGAAAATAAATAATAACTTTAAATAAATTTTTTAAGAAATTACAATTTTTTTATGCATTTAGATAAATATGAAATTTGCTAGGATTGCTGTCTTCAGAATCAGTCAGTCAACTGCAAAAAAAAGTGAGTTCTATAAATTTGCAAAGTATATCTATCTTTTGCATAACAGTTTATGTAAACATTGCATTTTATTCGATTTGTGATTGGTAGATAGCAAGTCACTCACCCATGGCATTTTTTTTGGCTTATTTTACTAATATTGTTTAAAATATTTAAGGAAAATTATTATTATGTCAAAATAAATATTTATATCGCACTTGACGAGACAAAAAAAAGGAAAAGTAAAGCATTAATTAATACGAAATTAACAGCAAATCGGTTTAAAACGATATTATTTGTTAATTCTATTTTTAGATACACCATTTGTGCTAACACTAAAGAATAACTTTCCGGTTTGTTAACCTTTTAAGAGTAACGGAAAATTTTTCATCTCTTGTCTAGTAATCGTCTGAATACCTAAACACTACTCATGTTCACTTGGCATTGTTTTTTTAAATAGCAATTGGGCGTCTAGCGACATCAAATGAAGAAAAAATCCGAAGAAAGACCGAATGAGAATTTGGTCATTTGAAAGGAAAGGCTGATCGTAAAACTGCTAAATTTGCGGTAAAATATACATAAAAAATTGATTTAATATTTAAATAATAGGGATATTAACAAAGAATGTTTTCATTGTGGGTCTTTGAATCTTAAATCGGAAAATATATAATCTCATCAAGGAAAGATGAAGCTTCCAGCATGGAACGAATGGCCAGGGGGATTTAAACTTGCTAACGGGAAATGACAAACATTGCATACAGTATCGAATAACATTGGGGTTTGTGGGCGAAACCTTCTAGTATGTATATAAAAAGATCCTAAAAATATTGTTGAAATCTAGGCACTATTTGATTTTAGTTCGAAAAATCAGTGCCTCATGCAAATTTGGTACCGAATCCAGTGAAATGCTGACCATTTATTAGTTTGTGCTTTTGCATGCATATAAATGTGATAATGCAGGAACGCAATGTGGAATGAGACAAAGGAAATCTAATTCACAGTTTCAACATCTAACAGATTTTTTAATCAAATTTTGAACCAATTCTATCAAAATGTTGACCGTCTGTTGGCCCATCATTTTGAATGCACGCAAACGCACTAAGTAAACATTTCAGTGATTTAAATGAATGAAATTCAATACATAATCTTATGACTACAATTCGTTTTATACAATTTCGGTTACAATATGCTGGGAAAAAGAAGTGCCCAAAATACATATTTGATTTTCTGATGCATGTCAATGAACAGCATACCTGTAATGAATCGCCAAGGATTGCCCGCTAAATTCACGTTCAAGGATCGACATTTCGTAACTACTGTTACCAATGGTTTGTATTGCATTTTAGTATTAGATTTTTTAACTACAAAACGAAGCCTACAATTGTCATACACGAAAAGAAAAAAAACTGAAACACCGGGGGGGGGGGGGGGGGGGTCATACACGGCCTTGTCTGAGGTTCCCAATTTTGTGAGGAAGGCTGTCACCTTTATTAAAAAGTACGCGAGAAATTTTTCTCCTCCTTTAAATTTAATTTTATGCAAAAATTTCGGTGCAATGTATTGGTCACTCTATTTACATGATAGTAATCAATAATTTGGAATCATATGAATCATTTTATTTATACATTAGGTTGTAAGAATCGAAAGACTATTAGCCTTAAAAATGACGCATCTAATTCATTTTCAAGCACAAATAAATAAGTAAGAAAAAAAAATAAACATTTGTATATGTTTCTAACTGTTTTGTGAATTAATATCTGATATCGCTTTGAAAATATTATTTATTAAGTACCTATTTAGATTTCGTTTCTTTAAAAAAAATGAAGGAAAAAAAAAAGACATTTATACTATTAGTAGCGTCGACTGAAAATGAATTTCAGTTCAGAGTTGTAACTTACTTAAAAACTTTTACTCCTCTTTTTAATTTATTGAAATTATTATTTTAGAATTATTTAATTTTTTAAATTTAATATTAAATAATTTATTCCAATTGCTTACTGATCATCTATTTAACACTCATTATTTATTAAAAATTAAATATGAAAAATGGATGTTTTATCATATTGTTATCGTTTCCTCTAATTAAACTGAATCTACTTTTAGGTTCCATTTTTCAGAATAAGGTGAAATTTTTATAGTGATAACTTCAGCTTCGAATGAATTGTGCTCCATTGCACTTTTTACCATTCATAATTAACTCGTAACTGGAGGTGGGAGTCATTTTGACTCCGCGTTGTTCATTAGCTCTGATTATCATGTAGCATTTTATCCTTGAATACAATCACCTCCTAGGTACCTTGTTGCAATGTGTTGGCAAAAATATAAGTATGAGCCCGTGCGTATAACCGAGTTATTGTTTTTTCAAGGTTTTTGTTGTTATTTATGAAGTCATTACCCCCAAGTCTCTGAAACTGCTTTTAATTTGAAAAATGCAAAAAAGAATAAAGAAATATTCTTAAAATAATATTTTAAAATATTGTATTCTTCATTTTTGTTTGTTAGATTCTAACAGTTATTAAAGTAATTCCGTGACAACTAAACGAAGTAAATACTCATTAAAAGATTGTTTAGGTTTTAATTATAATTTCTTTCCAACATTTAACATTATAACATTTTCAATATTTTTGGTAACTGCATGATTTCCAGAATGTATTGTGTTTCCAAACTAAATTCCAGCGCTGTTTACAAAAGTGAAAAAGGAAAAAGAAAAATGGAGTCATTTTGACATCATGTGTTTGGTTACCTGAGGAAATTCATTGTGGAGAGGGGGGTGCCAGCTCAGGTGTCGTCCTCGTCATCTCACCGAGGTTCAAAATTACGAGGTCCGTCCCAAAATAGCCCAAGTGTTGCTTCAAACGGGACGTTAATATAACTAAAAAACTGAGGAAATTCATGTTTCCGGTAGCGAGTTAATATATTTCATAACTATATCTAAATTATAATACAGACCAGTCCATTACATTTATATAAGATTTTTCGCACCTTCCTATATCTCATATATTGAAAGAATTTTTTTCCGTCATTCTTTTCCTCGTCTTGTTATATATTATTCATTGGTACCATATTTTTTTCCCCAAAAGTTTTCTGAATAAAGAAGCTTCAGTTCTAACCACTTACCATTCCATAAAATAAATTTTTATTCTAACTCATAAATTCATGAACGCCAAGATCTCATTTTACATTTAATGTTTTGTAATTCTCTAGAAATCAATGGAAGTGGTTTCCCCAAAACTTTCTCGCATGCCCCTAATAAAGATGTTACCTCTTCTCTTCTTCTGCATGATATTGTGAATCTTGAGCAAAGGCCGTGTAAGACAAGAGTGCTCAGATCTTTATTTTCAGTGTCTTTCACAGGAAAATATCGTGATTCAGGATTTAGAGAAGAAAATCGAGTTTGTATAGTGAAATTTTTTTTCCACCGGTTGAAATTAAAATTTGATACGAAACTTGATCGAGATTGGATACCAAATTTTATCTATCTAGATCATTGCAGTTTTGAATTGTTGCCTTTACATATATGTGAATGTCTAGCCCATTTACGGACTTGATACAATATGGATCTACTCTTTAGATGCTAAAATTATCGCGTTCGCTAGCAGTCGGACAGGTATTTAATAGATTTCTGAGAAGGGATTTCTTTCAAAATCTATTAAAAATCAACACATTTGGCAACAGAATCAGTCACAAAATTGACTACTCCGAACCTCCCTGAGGCATAAGGATAAATTTAAATGGCCGAGAAGCTGTGGCAAAATTGCCCGGAACTCAAGTTGAATCCTAAGGGTCATCACCAGCTAGGGCACAATCCTTCCCGTGAGAGATACGTCCAGTTATTGGTTGGAGATAGATAACCTCCCATCATTTCTGTACCAACCCAGATGGCGAGAGCTAAACACCATACCAGAAGTCTTTTAATCTCATATATGGATTGCCCCCTCCCCCCAATGATCACATACCAAATTTCGATTATCTGGCATGAAAGAGTTTTACTTTCTCGTATATGAAGTATAGAGAAAGCATTATAATCGTCAAAAAAATTCTAACTCTAGATTTCGCCGAATCTCCACGTTTAAGTCCTCTCCGAGTATAAAAAACACATTTTTAGATTATATCTGTCTGTCCATGACAAAGACAACTCAAGAAGGCTTTGAACTAGACGAATGAAATTTGGAGTAAAGTCTTCGAACCAATTTTTTTTTTTTCGGATTTTGTGAGAAATCCATTCGGAAGTCTGTCAGTATGGATGATAGAATAAAGGTTATCGCGATAATAACAATACTTTTTCTCGGTTTGTAATTTCATAAGCGTATAAGCGAGATAACTCAAAAACGAAATGACTTCAGTACATGATTTTGTTAGTACAAGTTTTGTGTCAAATATTGATTTCAATCGGTAGGAAACCATGAATTTAAAATATAAATTTGATTTTCGATTTATTACTAAATGCCAGGGATTAATCGCCAAAGATCAATATTTCGCAGCAAATGTCAATCAAGACATTCGCGATCTTATCCAATATCCACAATTTGAGGGGGGGGGAAGATAGCACCTTTATTAGTGAGTAACTACTCCCATTGATTGAGTTATTGTCTTCACAGAAAGGTAGAAAAATATAAAACTCAAAAAGTTTTTTTTTCTTCTTTTAAATTTCGGTTTTAGGAAATGCGAGCATCCGCCACAATATTGAACTAGAATTATTTGAAGATTATTGTACTTTCTCCCCGCATAAGAGTAATAAAGGAGGGGGAAAAAAAAGAAAGTGTTTTGAAAACATTTTGTTTTCTTGTCTGTGCACGAGATATCTAACGGAAATTTTCGTCGAGGCACAGACCTCCTAGGATTTCCATTGGTGTCATCTGGAGATGTAGGTTAGTTGCGATCCAAACAGCAGTGTCCTTGAGATTTCGTCTGCGCATCGTGTGAGGCCACAAATGTGTTGCATGTGGGATATAACAGAATGCGAATTAGTGTTAAAATGACCCCCAGTTTTCGCCGTGTGAGGCCATCAAACAATCACAGGTCCGTTGGATAAAGTCGCAAAGACAATGAAAAGAAATCGCGTGAATTTGTAGATGTAGTTCGCGGAATAGTAATTGCTTCTTTTTAAATAGAGAACTTCTTTAAGGAACTGAGAGTGGCATCACCATCAGATGGCTCTACTAATTTATCGTTTGTCTTCTTACTTTTAATTAAGTAATCTGGCAGCAGAAAGCATCTCGAAAATACCGTTTGCTGTTTTCGATTTTTTTTGTATCTTAGTTATTGCATACTTTAATTACCGTAAATATAAGAATAAAATTTATTAAAATTATACTCTAATATTTACAGATTCTTTGAGAAACACTTATAATTCTTAAGAATGTGGCTTTAGTTGTAATAGTGTGGTTATAAAGTGTACAAAAAATCGTTAAAGAATAAATGTAAGCTGCATATTACAAAAGATAATTAAAACTTTTTAAAAATTCGAAAGTACCAAACTATATTTTTGCGATACTTTCTGGCGCGAGATCACTTTATTTAAAGTAAGAAACCAAATGATAAATTACTAGCGCTATGTGAAGATCTTAGTTAATTAAAAGTAAGAAACCAAACGATGAATTAGTAGCGCTGTCTGAAGAAATTAATTAAAAATAAGAAAACAAATGATAAATTAGTAACGCCATCTGATAATCCTAATTTATTAAAAGTGAGAAACCAAACGATAAATTAGTAGCGCTATGTGAAGATCTTAATTAATTAAAAGTAAGAAACCAAACGATAAATTAGTAACGCTATCTGAATTAATTAAGAATAAGAAACCAAACGATAAATTAATAGCGCTGTCTGAAGAAATTAATTAAAAGTAAGATGATAAATTAGTAGAATGATAAATTAGTTGCGCTATCTGAAGATCTTAATTAATTAAAAGT